>JAJLZR010000007.1:303347-567533 GCA_030572315.1 [Candida] glucosophila | reverse complement strand
AATTTTACAACATTGAAAGTTTATATACTCTTCTCCTATCAAACGTAGATGGACAAGCCAGAACAAGGATGAAAGTTTGGGAAACAAATTCAGTGAGAAAGTATTATGCAATTAAGAGGGTTATCCAATAAGAAAGCTACCTACTATTCTAAAAGGTATCTAGATAAGTAGTTAGATCAACTAGTATTAATAGCCAGAGCTCACGAGTGAGTTAGCGGGCAGATCAGCTGTCAAGTAAGAAACTAAAGTACGTGAAGAATAACTATGTGTAACTAAAGGAGAGAACTAATCCTATAATTAATTTTTTGAAAGTATACGTAGAAGGGCGATACTACTAACATAGCTACCGTTTTAGTGAAGCCTGCTGCAATATTTATACTTTCACTCGTATCTGACAATGTGCAACGTTAATACAAAAAATTGGGACAAGTGTATCACTCTTTGAAGAGCCAATAGCACAAAATTGTAGAAATATTTTTTAGGTATACACTTATATGCCTAAACCTAAGCTTCAGCCTCAATATGGTATTGTCTGTCTATTCTAAGTGGTGTAATATGTAACACTTTTGCCTCATTAGGAACCAAATCTGTGTCTAGCTGCTGGCTTACCTCTTCGACTCTTTCTAAGACAAAACCATTGGCTTCAGAGGCTACAGAGGGATAAAAATTTTTGAAGTTTCTTTAATCTTCGAAATGAGGATTACGGCTCAAAATGATTTGGGCAAACCGACTCTCTAGTGGTAACACCTACAATAAAGTGTCACTTTATAAACTTTCGTATATGACATCCTCCGTTGAATTTAGTGATTGCGTACATATTATAACATACATATGGAATAAGCTTGTCAAATGGTTTCGGCTTCATCCTCGCAAACACTAAAATGTCGTTTTAATATCACCCCAACTGTTGTTGACAAATTCTCATGGTTATCAATTTCCTTTAGACCTACAAACATCACGAAAACCATCCTAACCTGGGCTTCCATCTCTAATTCTCGCCTGACTTTCAACAGTAATTATTTTACCGTTTTAATTATAGAACCAAAGTTCTTTCAATTTTTGATTTGTGATTCCTTGTTCGTTCTTTCGTACTGTCTCTTTTAAAATCCTCAACTTCTTTGAGCTACTCTACAATGTAGATATTGTTCTCAAAAAAGAAAAAAAAAATTAACTACCGTAGCGTTGACCTGAGGCATCATATCCATCATAGGAAACTTCGGTGATATAAAGAGAGATTCGTAGCATACATGTTGCAATCTCATCTTGCGAATGACGGACAGCCAGTGACATTGGTAACTCTGCATTGATCTTCAAGATGACCACCCTCCTTATCAGTTATAATTTGATATTTTAAGGGCTTCATTTTAAAATGGAAAGGTACGAATTCGAAGTAACTTCGCTTGACTAAATTGTACATGGATTACTTTAAAACCATTCATTTTGCGATTCCCCTTTAAGACACCTCTTTTCTTCATAATTTTGACTCCTGCGTAAGTACCCATGCGAAAACAGACTTCAGTGCTATCATGCGTAAAAGCTTTTGAGACTAGAATAAACGAGAAATAAAGATTCTCAAATTAGATACTAGTATAAAAAAAGTTTCAATGTAAACCAAATTGAACATTTTGAACTAATTAAAAAAAAAGTCTTTTATTGAAAAACTTGAAGGAAGACCTCAGATTTGGTAGAAGTAGAATTCTTTAAAAGACAGCTTCTCCAAAGAATTGAACGCTGTCTTTTCCATTTGTCCTTGTAAAGAGCTATGACTTCAGTTTCTAAGCACTCCTTCATAGTTGTGATATCCAAAGATGACTTTTTACCATTGATGCGACAAATACGCTAAACCAATCCACCTACAAATCTTTTTTTGTGCTTAATCATCAATAAGCTTTAAAAAAGCAGAGCCGTTCATACCTGGGTAAAGTAAGACCCTAGCAAGATATTAAAAAACAAAAAGATCAAAAGAGTTCATTTGAGTATTTCAGTCAACGTCTGTTCATCGAACATATTACTTCCCGACTGTAGAGCTTTCGCCAAGATGACTAAAGAATTGCTCGTAAAGTCAGGCATTTTTCTGAGTTCATCTACATCATCCGCAAAGGTAGAAGTCATTAAAGCCAAATACCTTTTTTCCAAATCTTCGCTTTCCTTAGAAACATTGGCTTCTGCTTCTCTTATACTGAACCCGGCATTGTTTTTACTATTTTTTTCGATAGTATCAAAATTAGGTCCAATCTCAGTTAAAGATTTGCGCACTTCATTGGTGATGGGCATTGTCGCCACTTCTGCCGCCTTGTCGTAATCTTTCCCTTCTTGTGCTTCTTCTTCGTTTTCTGAATCCACATTTAAATCAGCCTTTGCTTGTTTTGTAGCCGCAGAGTCGTTAGTGGAAAAGTCATTATACCCTTCATCCCGGTCAGACGAGGACGACGCTGAAGAATCCGAAGAGTCAGAAGAAAAATCTTCTGTTCTTCTCTTCTTTCTTCTCCTCCTAGAATTCGAATTCTTGTTCGAATCTATTATTTCGTTCCTAACTTTAGGTGCTGCCATTCTAGCTTCGGCCAACTACCCTTTTGATCTTCTTTATTTAAGATTTTTTCTTTTTTTTTTTTTTTTTTTTTTTTTTTTTTTTTTTTTTTTTTTTTTTTTTTTTTTTTTTTTTTTTTTTTTTTTTTTTTTTTTTTTTTTTTTTTTTTTTTTTTTTTTTTTTTTTTTTGATGTAGAGCTGAGGGAAAGGTTTCTTCATAGACCCTCTTTGTTGAACACTGGGGCCCAAAAGTTTAGATCCTTAAGCTGCATCAAAGAAACTGCACCTCATTTGTTTCTCCTCTTATTGCTATTTTAAATATGGATGAGATTGATCAAAAATGAACTACAGTGACAATCTTTTGAATTGGTCATCTTCCGCTATATTGAATGGCAGTCACCAAACTCACCAAAATTCTTTTGGCTTGTCTCATCTAAGAAGTCAAAGGTTTATCTAATACCAAGCAGGTTTTAGACTTAAGCGGCAGAAAATGACCATTCGGCGCATCCCCTAACTTGATTCTCAAAAAACGTCACCTAAATACAAGTGAATTTATAGTAAGCAAAAGAAGACAAACATAAAAAAAATCACTTTATTTAGAATTTCTACTATTGGTCACCCTTACGTAGTTTAGAAGTAATAGGAAGAAGAAAAAAAAATATGGCTTTCAACAGTAATTACACGGGCTTGGAATTGATTTCGCAGCCGGCCGGAAAAAATTCTTTTTTTTATCTAAGACGGTCGCACATAAATCTTCAAGTATGTGGTTCTCATTTATTGTAACCCTTTTTTATGCTTCTGATAAAAAGCTAGCTCCAGGCATCCTGATTTCCAAAGCCTTTAATTTGAAGGAATCATTACATTACTATCTTGCTCAGAGAATATAGAAAATTTTGAAAAGTCGAAGACCGCCACATGCTTTTTTTAATTGAAAATGCGAAATAGTCTAATTAGTTTGACCTCAAACTAACTTCTTCTGCCCCGAACTACCCGCAGTCTAACGGTCAATCGTAGCTTATCAAATTAATAAAAGGTGTACAATGTTGCCAAAGTAATGACCAGATTTTTAGTATCGATGTCTGTAAGGTCATGAACGAAAATAAAGAATAAGCTATTCTTATTTTCCTTTTCTTTTGACAGTGTCCGAATTCAAACAGCATCTGAGGTGGCGGCATAGGTAGCATAAATTCTTAATTTAACTTGATTCAGAGTGTCAAAATTTAAACAGGGAATCAGAAATCGACAGGAACTCTTTAGTTTTTTAAGAAAAAATTATGATTTCATCCTTATGTACAAGAGAGGATCTTACATTTGACTAAATTATTATCATTAAAGTTGACTGAAATAAATGTGCATTTATAGCAAATGGCAAAGTAAAAAAAGAAAAAAAAATAATAGAAATGTTCATTAATATTACTATGAAAAAAGCCGACTTCAAGATAGCTAAAATATTTTATTTTCATTTGACATAAGACCTGGATCTCACGCCCTAAAAAGAAGAAAGAGTTTGTTCCAAAAGAGGTACGACTCAAACTTCTCTTTTGAATACCAACGTTTAAGATTTCTTTTCATATATTGTTGACAAGGAATACCTCTTGTTTATCAGGATTGATTTTAACAAAGAAGAATAATATATTATACAATTTTCGAATATCGTAGGACACTTACTTGCGATCCTTTGATTTTTTGGAATCACCACCATCTTCATTAGCTTTTCGCTTCTTCACCAGAGCACTTAAATCGTTAACGGGCAGACCTGTATTTTTCTTCTTGACAATAGAAGACAAGTCATTGACAGCCTCCGTGGGAGGCTTCTTCTGCTCATTATCAGTAGGTTTCCCTAGCATAGTCTTGATCATATCGACTTGCTGCTGTTCGATCTCTTCGGTAGAACTAGTCAACTCCTGGTATCTGCCCTCCAAATCCTGTATCAACTCCTCATTTTGTTTGATTTTATCGCTATCAGATTCAAAACTAGCCCTCTTCTTCACAGTATCGATAGCAAGCTTCATTTGCTCAGCGGCCTTTTCTTTCAGTCCTGGGTCCTCCACGCAAAATTCTAAAGCAAGGGAGAGCTTGTAATGCGATTCAGAAATAAGAGAAGAGCAGTCAGGATTGAATACCTTCTTTCTCAACTCCAAGCACTTCTCAAGGTCAACCGCTGCTTGCGCAAAGTTTTCCGCTTCTAACGACACCTCCCCCAATAAATCATAAGTTTCCGAAAGCTTCTTCAAAGTAAGAACATACCCGTTATTCGTTTCTGAGGAGTCCTTCTCCAAGAAAGGCTCTTTCAATCCAATAGCTTTTTCTTCGGTTACCTTGGCTTTTTCTTCTAGAAGAGACGCGGTAGTATCTAATATCTCCCACGCGATTTCAAAGTCATTTTGCTCTTGTTCGTTCTGCTCTTGGTCCTCACTCTCTTTTTCCTCTTCTACAGATGGCTCATGAACACTTTCTTCATCTTCTTTCCTGCTTTCCTTATTCTCGTTGCCTTCTTCCTTGCTTTCCCCTTCATCATCTTCTTCAGCTAACGGGGCCTCTTCATACAATTCAAAATCTTTATCATTTCTGACCTCTTCATCCTCTCCATCTGAGGATTTTTCACCTTCATCATCTACTCCAGTGCCTCCTCCGAGCACCTCCGACCGCGAAACCGCACATTGAAATAAGCTCCTTCCGTACAAGAACAATAAGTCTGCGTCGTCACTTCCTTGTTCTTTCTGAAACTTTTCACAGGCCTCTGAGTATTTTTCCGACGCTCCATCAAAATCTTTAGCCGCATAAAGCTTCGACCCCTCCGCAATTAGTGTTTGCACTTCTGATGAGTACCCCATATTGTCCTTCTTTTGCTCATGCAAACTTCTCTTCTCTGTCTACGTGAGAAGAGTGGGTTCTTCACATATTGGTCAGCTGATATGATACACGTGCTTCATCTTACACATCTAACACTCCCTCCTCCGCTACCTTGTCCGTTGTCAGAAGGACAAAGAAAGTTTCCTACGAATATTAGCCGTAGTCTATTCCATTTTCAGCTTATTCAACTCAAAAGAAAAAAAAAAAAAGATTTACACTCATTATAAAAAATAAAGTCGATTCTCATAGCCAAGAGGCCCTATAAGACTTGTAGCGAAGCAGTTACGAAGCTGCGAAAAATGTTCATTTATTTCAAGGTGACAATTCTGCTTTTTGCAAGACCCCTGTTTTTTCTACTTTGAAGAAACATAAGATGTAGTTGTATCTGCAGAATTATGCAAGTTTTTCAGTCATAGAGGAAACAAACTGTAGCAGTTACCACGAAGTCATACAAGATAAGTGCAAAAGCCACATGGAAGACCTTTGTCGGAGATTTGTCAATACAATACGTAAATATATATATATATCTTTTCCATATATCTTTTCCACAATTTTTTTTTTTTTTACGAAACAGCAAGCCCTCCTTAGTCGTAGAACTCAGTGGGTACAGCAGACGAAGGTTCATGGAATGGCTCACTAAATATCCGAGAGCACTGACCAGCAAAAAAAAAAAAAAAAAAAAGGGCGCGTTTTTGCTGCAGCGGCAGGACCTGGATCACGTGACAAAGAAATAAACAATAGCTCAACAGCGGAATAGAGGATATCCATGAGTGGCTGAGGTCAGTTAGTATTACTATCAAAAGCTTATGATAGAGAATTGGATGAGCAAGGATACATGAACAAGGACATGGCTTCAGAAGGAGATCAGAGAAATCCGTTTCTTGGACTGGAACGACGTCAAGAAGCGGAATACCATTCTAATAGATCATTGAGACGGAAGCCGCCACCACGAACAGAAGGAGCGGAAGGGGAAATTGAGGGACTAGAATATCTTGAACGAGAGTATGCATTACCTTACCAGGGCAGAGCACATCAGGATGTGCGCCGAGGTCAAGTTGAGGAAACGATGCCGTTCTTTGGGGACCAAGGATTTAAGGCAGATCGACTGCTTCGTGCAGACAAAGAGGTTGGTGTAGAACAACAATTCGGAGGCGAGGGAATAGATGGAGCTTTGTGTATTGATAGCAGTCCGAAGCCAATGGGGCCTAAAAGCTTACCGGAAATAGAACAAACACTTGCGACACCAATAAGGAGTCCCACACATATGATAGAAGAGAGAAGGCTACCATATCCTTCGAATGACAGCTTCTTTGATACTGGAATTGGAAGTGATTCGGATGAGGGGGATACAATGATGGAAGAGTTCTTTTCGCCGACACTAAGACTGGGGAATAGACAGGATCCGAGTTTCTATACTGCGAGGCAGTCGGCTAGAAAATCTGAGTTAATCCACAATTCTTTGAGCACACCCACCAGGATTCCCGTTTTAAACCAGACAAGCAACTTAAGCGCTCCTAAGTCCGAACCAAAGAAATATCAGCCGTACAATGATACTGAATTTTCACGTACAAAGCTTTCGACAGCAAAGTCACTTCCTTCTTTTCCGAAAAAAATGGAACAAGCCAATCTAAGGGTGTCTACTAAAAATTTTTCTAGCAGGACAAGCGATAGGCTGAGCAAGGGATCGCCTTATCCAAGAAGGGAGCCAAAAATAGAGGTTGATGACAGTAGTCCCGTTGGCGGTTCATTACCGGAAAGATGGAGTAGCAGGTCTCCATCACCTACCAAGCACGTAGGTAGATCTCCCTCGCTCGTTTACGAGCCATTTTATATATCAGAAGATCAGGATTTTAACGAAGAAAGCAGCACAGAGTATGAAAAGACAAATGACGACGATTATGAAAAAAACTTTTCAAATAAAACAGTATGGAAACCCTTGGACGTCCAAAAATTTGAGTCGCTTATGAGGGACCGTGGAAGTGAAGAAGAAGATGACGACGCAGAGGATGAGGTAGATGACGAAGATGAGACTACCATGTATTCCCCCACCGGTCATATCGATTATTCGCTTCTTCCCAGTTTGCCAGGATCTCCTTCCTCCGCCTCCTCACCAACTCCCCCTTATATAGACAGGAAGGGCTCAATGGACCTAGGACAAGCAGGAGATGCGTTGCAAAGGATGGACAGTTTATCTGCCAGTATCAAGAGAAAGAAAGGTGCATTGCCTCCTCTTCCGCTCGAACTACCAACACTACCACTTTCATCAGGTATATTAGTGGCGCAGCATCTCGAAGCATGTAAAGAGGTTTGGTCTTTACGGAGTATTTATTCCTGGCTCTACAGTCTTAGGGAAATAGTATCTTCTTCTACTTTGCCTTTGAGTGAATTGAAAAAAATACTAATGAAGTTGCTCCTCTACCATCGAAGGCATATTCCTTGGAATGTTATCGATCAGAACGCAGCGCAAATAGTGCAATCACTTCTCGAACTGAATGCAATAAAGCTGGTTAATGGGGATATATCTGAAGGAGGAGACACTCACGTAGAAATACTAGCCGTGAGGAATGTGAGTGGTGTTTTTTCCGAATTAATCAATTGTTACTCATATGATAAGCACCATTCTTTAGCTTCGACGACCCCAAAAGAGAGAAAGTTGCATCTTCAATGTTACTCTTCACAATGCTATTTAGATAAAGTGCTTCGAAATGAGTATCGGATTAGGACGACTAATACAGACACGATATCTTTTGGACCTGATTGGGCTTCCCATTGGAAATTTACGGCTGAAGATTTGACGTCATTTGGTAAGGCCCTTTCGAAGAAACAATCTTTCATATTTGACCTTTTGAAACACGAAGAAAATTTTATACGAAGAGCTTCTTGCTTCGTTGAAGTGGTAGTTCCCGAATTCTTAAAGACAATTAATTTATTAATAGGTGCTCGTGAAATTGTGAAAGGACTTAATCTCGAGGACGACATACTTTTACCAACTTCTGAGCTTGTGGAAAAACACAAAAGGATACTATTTAAGCCTTTACTTCATATTTTCATTAGGGAGGGTAAATTCATCAATGACTTATGTGGGATCGCAAATATCTACCGTAGATGGAGCGACGAGATTAAAAAACCTTTAGGAAAATATATCAGTCTTATGCCATTATTTGAGGACTTGATGCAAAATGATCTTGTAAAAAATTGGATGGAAGTAGATATTGGGCATAACGAGAGGGTAAGACAATTAAAAGTGAACGGGTCCTTGCTTTTTCTCAGTACATTCAATTCTCGTTATCAGCATCTTCCCCTACAATTAAACGATATCAGAATGATGACGGAAGGACTGAGCCCCGAACATAACGCTATTGGTGAAACTATTGATGCACTAAAGAAATTGGGTAAATTCCTAAATGCTATGAAATCGGAAGCGGACAATAGTTATGGTTTAAGGAAATTAGAAGGACAGTTAGTTTGGAAAAAAAATATTCAAGTTAACTTGAATTTGGGTTCGGAAAATAGAAAAATTCTCTATCGGAGAGATATATTGAAGAGGGGTGATCTCAAAATTAACCTGACCTTAAATCATGTTATTGTCCTCGATAACTATCTCCTTATCACAGAGAAAGTGAAAAATACTAAGTCGCAGCAATACCAGTATAAGGTTTTGGAAGCTCCTATCCCAATCGAGTTTTTGTTACTTGAGATTAAGGAGAAAAACCAAAGCCTCACTTCTTCATTGAAAGTGAACGATGGGGGATCTAATAGATTTTCAGGTGGTCTGTCACCTATTCATCTGACACTAGAGTCGCAATATGATGAGATGGAGCCTTCTTCTTATCCTTTTAAGGTAAAGTTTGCTGGAAGAGGAAAGCATCATAGCTACACTTTTATGTCGAGAAGCGACAAGGAAAGAAGTGAATGGATAATGCATTTGACCACGGCCAAGGGAAATCTTAACAAACGCCTCAGCAAAAATCAACCTTATACTCTCAAAATTATTTCGAACACTACTTTTGCTTATCCTATTCAAAATAAGGTTGAGAAATTGCAAGTGTGTTCTCCTAGCGAGGCTATCGAAGAGGCATGCATAGATTCCTTAAGGTACCTAGAGAAGCTTGGACATCAGGGTGATATATATTCTATGGACCATTATGGAAAGGATTTCATCTATAGGAGAGTTTTGAGTGCAACGTCCTTTATTTACAATGGAGTCACCTTTTACCTTCTTGGGTTGTCTTCTGGTTTCTATTGTTCTGATTTGAAAAATAGGTGGATGAAAGTGTCCGATTGTGCTGAAGTAACCAAGATAAGTGTTCTACGTTCTATGAGGTTGGTGATGGTGTTGGCCAATAAGAGATTGCGCTGCTTTTTTCTTGACCTGATTCTTCAGACCTATTATGATACTAGAGACACTATCGCAAGTAACCTAGTGATCAATGAGCAAATTTCCTCTTATCTGGTGGGAGCTCATCAAGGTCTGATGGTCATTTTTTGCATCAAAAAGAGGAGCTCGGCGTCTTTGTCTACGGAGATTGTCGTTTTAACTCCGGAAACGGAAAACGATGGTATCTTTAGTGGCTTCAGGACCATAAAAAGATTTTATATACAAGCAGACTGTTACAAAGTCTCAGTTCTTGACAAAGTTTTTATCCTTCACTGCAACAGACAATTTGAAGTCCTTGTACTTGATAAATTGTATCCACGTCCTATACCAGACATGCCAGAAAACGAATCATCACCAAAAAGATTCGATAGCTTCAGTAAACGCTCATCTGGTAGCTTCGATCACATCAAGAAATTGCTAAATTCAACGAACGCTAGGCCACTCGGCTTTTTTCAGCTTCTTAATGGTGCCGAATATCTTTTGGTATACAGTGATTTTGCTCTATTTATCAATAAGTTTGGTATTTTGTCAAGGACTTCGGTTCTACTGTTTCAGTATAGAATCAGAACAGTGGCTTTTCATGAGAACCACTTGTTTTTAGAATGCGAGGAGGCTATAGAGATATGGTCGATTAGTGATTTTAAAAACGGTACAAACAAATTGATTCAGTTAATCACAGGAAAAGACGTAAATATGATTTCCAGCGATACTGGAATATGTGTTTCCATGGCAAACCCTATGGTCCCTGGTCTACAGTTGGTTTTTCAACTTTGTTTAGCTTGAAGCTTGGTAACATTCCTGTATAGCGTAACGGTTATAGCTTATGTAAGTTATCATATGCCTCGGCAACTTTTAGGTGGGGATGCGATTATATAGCATTGACAACCTGAGCAAGGCCAACTGGAATAGTTTTTAGACAGAATGGTTGAGTTAAACGTTAACGGGAAGATTGCATTGGTAACAGGTGGTACGAGAGGTTTAGGATTGAGTTGTGCTGAAGGGCTCGTTGAAAATGGGGCTTCCACCGTTATTATCACTTCTAGAAAAGAAGAAGCTTGCAAGGGAGCAAAAGAACAGCTTGAAACATTAGCTAAGGCAAAAGGCTCAGATTGCAAGATTATTGCTTTTCCTGCCGAGTTGAGTGACGAAAAACAATGCAAAGAATTCTGTGAAAAGGTTTCTGATCAAATAGATAAGTTGGATATCTTAATCGCAAACGCTGGTGCTACCTGGGGAGCACCCTTAGAAGACCATTCAGTCTCCGCCTTGAAAAAAGTATTGAATTTGAACATAGTGGCCGTCTTTCAAGTTATTCAATTGCTTTCTCCTTTGTTGGAAAAGGCTGGCACTAGCGACGATCCCGCTCGAATAGTGATTATGTCTTCTATAATTGCACTTGTTGCCAATGATCCTGTTGGTATTTATGGATACTTGGCTTCCAAGGCAGGCGTTTCTCATTTGGGGAGGAACTTGGCTGTTCAATTAGGTCCTCGTAACATTAACGTGAATTCGTTGGCCCCTGGTTTTGTTCCCACTAAGATGTCCAAAGGTTTAATAGAGTTATCTGGTGACATTATGGTTGAAAGTAATCCTAGAAGGAGATTGGGAGAAAATGAAGATATCAAAAATGCGATGCTATTTATTTGTTCTAAACAAGCTAACTATATAAATGGTGTGGTTTTGCCTATTGATGGTGGTGCCCATCTAGTATCCGCAGGAAGGCTTTGAATTTGGGCTGAAGCTCCTATTGGAATTTTTGCTTGTTTTCTCTTGCAGACAATGTACAAAAAGTAGGTTATGTACAAGTAGTTGATTAATGTATGTATCACGTGCCAGAATCCCTAAGAAGGCACTTTGGTGAGCGAGATAGTTTGTCAAGTAGTTTTTAGCGGACAAGATGGGTAACAGTGGGTCCAAAGCATTAGATAGCATAATGGAAGGCACTAACTTCGATAGCGATGAAATAGATAGACTTCGAAAACGGTTTATGAAATTGGATAAGGACAGGTCTGGAGTGATAGACAAAAATGAGTTTTTGGCCATCCCAGGGATCTCTTCAAATCCTCTCTCCAGCAGACTCATGGATGTTTTTGACGCAGATGGGAACGGGACCATTGATTTTGAAGAATTTATCACCGGACTTTCTGTTTTCAGTGGTAAGTCATCTAAAAAGGATAAGTTGAAGTTCGCTTTTCAAATCTATGATATTGATAGAGATGGTTATATAGGAAATGGAGAGCTTTTCATAGTAATGAAAATGATGGTAGGGAAAAACTTGCAAGATGACGAGTTACAGCAAATTGTGGATAAAACCATTATGGAGGCTGATCAGGACGGTGACGGAATGCTCGATTTTGAAGAATTTAGAAATGCCGTCGATTCTAATTCCATTACGAACTCCTTGACTCTTAATATGTTTTGAATGAGTCATGAAAGACTTTACTCCAATCTACCTGGGTCTCATCGAAGCATCTACTGTGGTTGATGTTTTTTTTTTTTTGTTTCTAGATTCTTTTAGTGCAGCATACCTTTCATTTCTGACAGGCAAGCATTCTCAGAGGGAGTTAGGGTCTAAAATGAGCCATGGTTATCATATGCAACGAGAAGCTAGAACCAGAAACTACTCTGTGCTTGAGAGTACGAGAAACAAGGGCTTATATAGGAATATTTTATATTTTACGGTTTTGTGTAATCTTGTTTACGTATAGAAGAACAACTAGGTGATGATTGTGTTACAAGTAGTTTTCAGGAGGATTTAGCTGTGTATGCAAGGATTGTTACAAAGAGATTATGATAACTAGTGATAGCAAGTAATTATATTGTTTGAGAAGATAATACAATGAATTTGAACGAGCGGAATGAGGGAGATCGTAATAACGTAGGTGGGACATCAGATGAGGATGACTTAGATCCTACGGAATTTCTTTCGGTTGATGTTCAACAACAGGAAAGTAATGCTTCCAAATCTTTTGAGCGAAACAAAAGCGCTGAGAAGCTGGACTTAGGCGTTGAAAAAAATTCTGCAAGTGTAATAAACCCGCAGTTGCATGGAAGTGAGGGATCTGCGATAGGGAATAGTATGTACAATTCTGCCATAGGAAGTTTGTCGTTTTCCTTACAAGAGCCATCACAAAGTTTTTTTTCTGGGCCATTTCAAAAGGGTCTTTCCGACCTAGAAAGTCGAGGGAAGAGGTCACCGGCGGAATTTTTAAATGAGGTAAACCAAGAACTAGAGCGAAGACTCGAACGAACCTTATTTGACCATGAGAGTGCTCTTACTGGGGGCGATCCAAAATTAAATAAGTTTAGAGAAGCTATCAGTAGTGCATTCAAGCAACTTTCTGAAAACCATCTTGCCCTTTGTGAATTATACTATAAAGATTTGAAGCAATTTGAATCGGTGCATAGGAAGTTCCAAAGGTGGAGCGACAAGAGAGAACGAATATTGAATGACATAGTATCCGTCAAGAGTGAGAATAGCGAGTATGGTCACAAACTTGGTGAGCTTTTAGATCAATCCAAGGGCATTGATTTGCAAATAGACGATTTGGAAAACAAACTTAGGTACTTGCGTCAAAAGAAAACTATCCTTGACTCCGAAATTCAGAAGACAAGTTCTGTTTTGGAAAGCAAGACCTCGAAAGCCGCCGATGTCTTTCGAAGTTTGGAGAGAAAAGGACACCAATTAATCTTGAACTTTTGTGAGTTGCAGAAGCTTAGCGAGGAGGATACTATGGCGTTGATACAAGCGACCCCCGTAAATGTTTCTTTCTGGGATAGCTATGAATGCTCTCATTTTAAGGGAGGGCGTCATGTTATACCGCAAGATCTTCGTATCTTTGATGATATCGGTAAGTGGCTGGATGTAAAGGAACAAAACGTGCCTTCTTCTGGTTCGCCAATGCAAAGAAATAGTGATCTATCAGAAACTACATCTAGCGAGTTTTTGCGGCATTTGGATTCAAATGCTTACAGGGAAGGTGTCCGACTGGGAGCGTATCTGTTTAATAAATTGAATAAAGGCATAAGCGTGCTCATGAGCTCCTTCAAAAATAGCGAAAAAGGTAAAAATAGTGCAAGCACGAATTCGCATGTAGATGACTTTCACAATACTATTAAACTGAAGATTGATTTGACGCCAATCATTGCATATATTAATGAACATATCGACGAAAGTAAGACATTTTTACATGAAGCTTCGGTCGCAGGAGAATTTTATCACCATGCCAGCACCACGTGGGATGACATTGTTGTCTTTTTGAAGCAAACAGAAGATCAAGTTAGGAGATGCTTAGAAAATAATACGGAAAACATTGATCATAGCGACAAGGTAAGAGCAATCTTGTTGTCGTCCCTTCGTCAAATAAAACTAAAATCCGATAATAGCATCTCAAAGACTCCAAATTTCAATAAAAAATTTTTAATAAAAGCAGTCAAAGATGAGAGTGATGCAATTGCGACCGCAGTAAAAACCATAGCCCCCGATGGCTTTAGTTTTGACCCTACTGAAGTAGTGCTGGGTTTAGAAGATGTTCCTTTGTCTCTTGCAAGTCCGCAGGATACGACTTCATTTAGTAAAAAGCAGGACATGGAAAGCTCCTTGTCATCATTCCCTAGCGCTGGCCCCCGAAATAAGAATACTTTACTTCGTGACAATAGTAACCTGCATTCGAAGCTGTCCTTGTCTCCGAATTTCAATTTAACGACATCTTTTCCAGAGTCTAATAGAAAAATCAATATAATTAATTTAGCGAAGAATAAGCTGTTGAAAGGTGATTAGAATGATATGTACAATATATAATGCTAATTAGTAATTTATCTATACCAACTAATGTCTCTAAACTATCATTTTCTTTGGGGTGGCCTCTTTTTATTAATAAAAACTGAAGGAGGCTGCTTTCTTAAAGGCTTAGGTATAATTCCCGAAGCAGAAGGTCTAGGGATAGGCTTTTCAGACGACTTCGTGTCCATTTCATGATTGTCTGGGTTTGCTTCTCCCTTGGGCTTGACTGGTGCTGATATTCTTTCTGGTTTATCTACAGAATGTTCTCCCTTCGTAATTTTATTGCCATCTTGCTCGGAATTTGAGTAGCTCGGTACTTTTTCAAGTTTTGCGCGTTTAGAAACTTCATTATTATTGTTGCTGTTTCTTTTTCTCTTTTCCCCCTCTTCTACCGCTATTTGTCTTGAGGAAGTTGACTGATTTGATCTAGCGCTTCCAAAAAATCCGGGGGAAGCGTCAATGAGTGTCTCCCTTTCCTTTGCGTTCTGTATCAAATCAGACCATATCGGGTTCTGTGCTAACGACTTCACATTTCCAAGTATCCAAAGAGAACTCCTAGCTCGAGTCAAAGCAACATTCATTCTCCTCATATCACTCAAAAATCCAACACTTCCTTTTTCGTTGGCCCTAACACACGACATGATAATAATCTCTTTTTCTTGGCCTTGAAAACCGTCAACAGTGTTCATGTCGATCTCCGATAGTATCGAATGGCCGTATTTCCTCCTGAAAACGTCTTTTAATACTTTGATCTGTTCCTTGTAAGGCGATATGATACCAACAAGGTCCTTGAATTCATTTTCTGGTAAAATACTAATTAATTTCTCAACCAATTCAAGTGTTACCTGTGCTTCAGCGCGATTGAATAACGATCTTGATGTCTCGTTTACTTGTTGCTTACCGACTATATTAAAAAACATAAAAGGCCCCAAAGGGTACTGTTGATGCCAAGGTCTATTCGTCTTGATTTCTAAATCTGGACCATCTTGCAATCGAGATTCATAAAACTCAGCACTTGGAAATCTCGATATTTCTGGATGCATACGATACTGAACATCCAAAAGATAGACTAATTCAGGATGTTTTCTCTGCATGCGAACAAAAAGACTTTGATCATAATTGAAAGATGCTGCAGCTCGCGATAATACAGTAGGTGGTAACTGATTAGGATCCCCCACCATGACACATTTTTTGCAACCATACCTTAAAGGTATTATTCCTGATAGTTCAACACACTGACAAGCTTCATCAATAATAACTTGTTCAAAATTGATTGATAAACTAGCTAAAAAGTCATGAGCGGAACCAGACAAGGTTGAACAGATTATCTGAGAACTTGAGAGTATATTGGATTGCATTTGGCGTCTCTCTATTTCTCTGGAGCGATACGCAATCGCATTTCTTTCTCGTTGGTCATCTAATTTTTTTGATAAATCATGAATTTTTCTGTTAACCTCCAATAGCCTGTTTTCAATCTCTTCAGCTTCTTTCGCGTCTATATTTGGTTTCCTTAATTCCTGACGCAAAGCATTTCGGGTACCAAGAAATTCTGTATGATCTTTTCGAATACTAGGATCTGTTGAGATATTTGCTCGTGACTGTAGCAGGTTCTCAACTAATTCCTCTAAAGTTAAGTCTTTGACCGCCGCATTTGCCGCATCACTCCTTCCTAGCCTAACTATCTTCGGATAGATAACTTCACCCTTCTTATCTAGAATACCATTTCGCAAACGTAATATCAATTCGTCAACTGCTGCATTACTTGGTGTGCAAAGTAATATTTTTGGGCCATTTTTATTGCCCTCTTTCGTATGGGGGTTGCTCTGTGGAGGCGTAGGGTTGACTTCCACGACCCCCTCCTTCCTTTGCGAGGATATCGAATACCCTACTATTCCAAGAATAGTTTTCGTCTTACCAGTTCCGGGGGGACCTTGGATCAAGGAAAAGCCTTCCGTGTTGGAGGAGCCCACAATAGCCTTTGCCTGTGAATCGTTAACATTGAGCACATCCCGAACTTTATTAACTTCTTTAAGATCAATTCCTCTCGTTTCGCTAGGTTTTGACAGCAAAATTGGGCCACATAAATCATAATACTGTAATCCTTGTAAGGAGGAGTATTCTCTTTCGACCGTGATCATCAGCATAACCCGCATAGCTGTAACAACCGCCTTAGGAGTCAATGAGCCCATTATAGAACCCTGAGGAAAGACACGGATGGTCATGTCGCAATAATCGGCGTTAGCGACTTTTATCTCTTTAACCTTAGCTAAGCAAGTAATTGTACTTGGCGACTTCAAATACTCAGCAACACTTTCCAACGTCCGACCTTCAATTCTTGTAACGCCTAATACTAGAAGATCTGAATCGCCGATCCTTCTATCATTCACATCACTTCGCTTAAGAGACACGAACACGTCAAAGAAGCCATCGCAACTTGTTCTGCTGCCTACTAAAATTTCAAACGGAAGTTCCTGGGACGTCTGCTTTGCGGATTGAATTCCCTGCCAACACTCCAACATTAACAAAGGTTCAATGAAATTAACGTAATCTTTTGTGCCTGTATATTCAGTCTTCAATCGTCTATATAATGAAGTATCCGATGTTGGATACTCGCTAGTCGAGTTGAAGTTCCACTTCAATATTGTTGAATACAAGGGCTTAATGTTGACATTGAGCCTCAATCTCATTAATTCCTCTGCACTTCTTTGTCTGCTTTCCTTAATCCGTGATGTATTAGTAGTAACTGCTTTTCCATTGAAGTCTACTTCGACAACTTTTGGCTTCGACTTCTTGTGCTCCACGAATAAATCTGAAACGTCGACATTTTCCTCCTCCTCGCCAGATGAGTCTGAATCCGTCTTTTTCTTCAAAGATTTTATTGATCTTCCTACGGCAACTGGTTTCCTATTAAATCCAGCAGGCCTAGCTGGTGCAGGAGGGGCAGTGGATACCGGTTGCTTCGGCTTTAATCTGGAATTGTTCAATTCTTGTCTGATAGCTTCCAAGCCTGTGGACTTAAATTCCTTTTCAGGGGGAGGTGGTGCCACCGGTGGCTCGGAAGTAACAACTCCAAAGCGGCCCAATGTTTGCTGCTTTGGGGTTTTCGATTGCGTTACGGCTACTTCTGGCAGTCTTTCAGGTGGTGAAACTGACCTGCTATTTTTTTGAATAGATTGATTCCCGATTGACATACGAGCTCCAGAGACTTCGCTCACAATTCTTTCGACAACCAAGCTGTTGAGTTCCCTCGCTTTAGAAAGCAATTCCCCTCTCTGGTTTTCATCCAACTTATTGTTAAATTTTTTTGCTTTGACTCCAAACTTTGCCAAGACCTCTATAAAGTCATCCTCTATAGTGAACTGCAATTCTTCGGCTAAGTTGATACCTTTGTAAACTAGATTGACACAAGAATTCAATAAAGAAGAGTCACCTAAGCGAAGCCAGACAATGGCAAAATGAAAAGCATTCATATAACTTCTGAATAGTTGATACGCATTCGATTCATCGGGTGGAAGAGAGGCAATTATAGTCTTGAAAGAATCCAATAGCAAATGACTTAGATCAAGAGTATCCCTAGTGAATTCGACAAGCTCATCTAGATGAAACTGTGTTGCCCATACTAAGGTTTTTTTATAAATTAAAACCAAGAAGTCCCAACAGCGATCCCAAAGAGACTTCAACTTAATATTTTGAGGAGCAGTTTCCAGCGACAGAGCCAAAATTCCACTTAAAGGATTAGTCAATGCATCCAAGATATCCATTAAAATCCTCAAAGCTTTTGGACAGTGTTCAAATGCCGACAAGTCTGTAAGACCTTTAACAGAAAAATTTATCCCCTCCAAGGCGCTATCCAAAAACTGTTCAAATAAGGTCTTTATTGTCTCATATCTTCCTCCAACACCAATATCAAGCATTTGATATAGCATATCCAACGTTGGTTGGTTTAAACTAGGACAAAATATGCTGGACCAAAGGCCAACCAGGGTAGCGTAGTCCTCTCTGAAATTTTCTTTCAATTCATTAGCATCTACTAGACTCAACTTAGCAAAAAATCTTTCACAGTAACCCATAAGTAATGCGGTGTGTTCATTATGAAGCTTTTTAGCATCGTTCAAAGAGGTGTTACGAGTATTATCAGTCTTTCTGGGAGTGATGTTGACTACCTTGCAAACATTTCTCAATGTCTTCAAGATATTCATGCTAAATCGCACATTCAAATTAAGTTGTGAATTGGCCAACTTTTGCCAGATGTGGGGATATACATCGAGCAAAGAAGGAATCTTGTCTTCAAGAAGTAAGATTGAATTATGTTCAAAACAAAGAATATCATAATTTATAACGTGATAGATCATTTCACTTGCCAAATCAACAATGTTTGCGCTCGAATCCTTCGAAAATAGTACACCTATTAAAAACTCTGAATGTCTGTCTGCTGCAGCTCGAACATCGCGTCTCTTCAACAACTCAACCACGATATTTTCATTCGAAATATTTTCACCAATTTTGACACAGTCCAGCAAACATTTAATTCCTATTTCGTGCACAACTGATAAAGGACGCATGATTTCTTCCGTCTGGGAAAGTTGCATTAGGTACTGGTCTTCTACGGCTATCAACGTGTTACCAAGTCTAAGCAAAGCAGTTTGCTCTTGAACACCAGCTAAGGTTTTCGGTATCAGGTAGATCCAATTTGTATAATCTGAATAAATAATGTCAGAACCCCCCTTATTATCTGTATCACGTAAAGTGAATAGATACCTGACAAAGTTTGGATTCCCGAGAACCGTGTCAAGTATATTCACTAGAGAAAATGGAGCTGCTAAATTCCAGAATTCTGATTTTAGACGACATAAAAAAACATCAAATGTCTTTAATAAAATGGGTAATGGGCTATCTAAGTAAGACATAATGTGGTTGAAAAAGACTCGTGTCAAAGGATAAAACCTTATATTCGCTTGCTTGCTCATTAATTCTATGTCCCTTGGAACATTGAGCTTTTCAACTATTGCGTCATTTTGTAAAACACTTAATACTTCAAGTGTATTATGCCAGAACTGAATGCATCTTTCCTTAGTAAAAAAGTTGGCATCCTGTATTCTATAAAGATGTAGCGCATACTCATTAATGACAAATTGTTCAAGACTATGAGCGTCGAAACTTTTCTTTTTCGCCTTTAAAGAACTGATCCATTCTAAGGCCCAAGAGCGACACCCATCATCTTCAAATAATAAATAAATTATTCCCGGAAAAAGATACGAGAGTTTGGGAAAGCTGCCCACTCTATGCAAGTACAGAAGACATTTTCTAAAAATATCATTTAGTTGAGTATTTTGTCTAAGAAGATGAGGGCAACTGAGGATTTCAATTAAAGCATTAGAAATTTCGCTACCTACTTCTGGTTTTTTTCCGCCTTCAATTTGATCAACAAACTCTCTCACCGTGGGAAACACTACCTCATTTTCCCATTTTTGTATGACTTCAAGAAAAGTATCAACCTGAGAAACTGAAATGCGTCTCTTCAATGTAAAATTATCACGTAGAGAGGCTTTGCCTCTATTAAAACATAATATGCAGCTCTCGCATTCCTTTAAAGCGCTGGATACTTTTGGCTTAAGCCACCGTAATACGTCATTATCCACAAACGAAAATAATATCAAGCAATGCACCGAAACCGGATACATATAGGTGTCGCAGAATAAATGGCGTTCTGGGTAGTTGTCGTTTAAATATTTAACTGATCGCTTCAAAACCTGCTCTTGAAATGCATTATTCTCACATCTGATATGACTCTCTACAATATCTTTAAATAGGTCTTCGAAGCCCGCGGGCTTCTGTGACGAACTAGTGTCTTTATGCAATTCCGTCATCTACGTATGAATATCCGTGCAAGCACTTTTTTTAAAAAAGAAATAATAATAATTTCTCCCCTACTCTTTATGGAGCAAAATGACAGCTAGTGAAATGACTAACTTGTTGGCTAGGGTTCAACCCAAATTCCTAAAGCTTTAATATATGACCGCCTACTTTTTATACTATACCTTATGCAGATCAGGTATTCTTTTTTTACTTCAGCACGTGCCAAATGATTCCTGATGAGCGGAATATTTTTATCGTGTAACGCGTAAAGCGAATAATCTCTTAGTTTTAGTTATAAGCTTAGTGCACAGTAAAGACAACCCCCCAGACATACACGTACTCCCTCTAATAATACATTCTAATATGATCAAATTAGTAACAAATTGATCCTTTTTCTTTTTTTTTTTTTTTTTTTTTTTCTCTATTAACTTACAGATCATACATGGCTATATGATTTTGCACTTTTCACCTAGAAATGGCCTTTTCATGACAAAGTCATAAAATATCTGGTGGTAATGTAATTTTAATATAAAAATAGAACATTAATCTGAAGCCACTTGTCAAGGTCTCTGCGGAAAAATGAACTAGCAAACAAGAAAGCTTGACATGAAAGGTGCAAAATGTTATAAGCAAAACAATTTTGCGTTTGAGACACCGACTTTGAACTAATAGGTTTCCTTTTTGTTTTCGCTGTCAAGAATGCCTCCTGGTTTTTTTTCTTGCAACTTTCTATTGTATCTTTGGCCGAAAAGCATGGCCACTATTTTCTCGTACATTCGATAGAGGTAGCCAGCGACAACAAGCAAGAAACCTAAGATCGTAGCCAATTTTGCAACAAACTGGAAAAAGGGTATTCTCCGTTCTCTTATTAATAGTCTAATTGGTTCAAACTCATACATGAAATAAATTCCCGGAACAGAGGAAGGTCTTCCACGAGGGGTCCGGTCCACTTCGTGGTGGTGTTCCATCACAGAAAACTGGTTGGTATCAACAACGAGACCCAATTTTTCATACTCAGTAGATACAACTTTTGTATAATATTTGTAAGCTTGAAAATGGTTCTCTGTGGTTTTCGCAGTAAAATCCAACGGGTTGTCAATAAAAGGAAATAATTCCCCATAAGAATACTCCAAGATTACGTGTGAAAAATTTAGAGCTTCATAGGGAGCAACTTGTCTATCCATAAACCCGTAGCCCTTTCCAGTAATGACAAACTCTCCAATGACTTGGTTTACTGGAATGGATCCGTATACATGACACCCCGGAGCCTCCTCGTCAAATCTACGCCCTTGTCCTCTAAATTCGCCTCTTATAGAGTCTCGCATGACCGAATCGAGGTCTGGGGTATCATAGCGATTATTTTTTTCGTTGAGTTGGCATATTGACGGAACATAAAATTCGTACCCTTCGAAATTCAACTGTTCGGCTGCCAAGTATTTATCATGGCTTATATCCATGACATTAGTGTGAAGGTACTTACATGGCATTGCCACTAAAAGGTCAATGTTAATACTCATTTCTTTCTTGATTTCTTTATCAACGCTAAATTGGCGATCGATGTACCCACCTACGAATCCACCAACTTCAACCCAAAATATCCATAAAGCACAAAGTGCTGTTAACACAGTTGAAAACCCTCCTCTACTAGACCTCACCGTATGTTGTGGATCCACCTTAGGGAAGGCATCAAATGTTCTCACCTTCTTAGCAACTGATTCCATTTATCATATAAAAATGCTGATTGTACTCGAGATTTATAAATATCCAGCCTTATATACAGTGTTACACTTTTTATCTGATATCTAAGTTAAAGAGCATACGTTCTATTTTTCATTTGGGAAAAATTTTGTAGAGTCCAAGATGAGAATACAATGGAGGGACTAAGGATTGAAGATTCAGAGTTTCGTGAGTTCTCCGAAGACGTAAAAGTTCAGGAGTTACAGTCACTCGAAGCCATCTTTTCGTCGTCTACAAAATTAGACTATGATAGGCTTTCTGGCATTATCCTAATAGATATTTCACTAGACAATACGGGAGAGATTGTCTTGGATAGATGTGATAAAATAAATTGCGAGGGAGTGACCAAAAGCATGGATGACGTTGCAAGAGGCTTACTGAATGCAAAGAGCAGTCGGATCAAGTATCTTCCATCAGTGGAACTTCATTTCAAGGTAACCGAAGGGTATCCCTACTATGAGCCATTAGATTTCAGCATACAAAGTGATTTTTTAGATAGTAAAAAGGAAAGAGAACTAGAAGTAAAGTTAAAAGAAATTTGGATCGATTTCAAAGATCAGATTCTTTTCACTTTTGTAGACTACTTACAAACTCAGTTGCAAGAACATTTGGACGAATATGTGATATTTCCTCTTGATTGTGGGAATGATTTCAAAAAGTATGACCGACTTCAAAAATATAACGCATGGGCACTTAAAAGGGATTTTGAAATGCAAACTTATAGCTGCGAAATTTGTCAAGAAGATTTTAAAGGGTTTGATTGCCATCAATTTAAGCCTTGCGAGCATGTGTTCTGTGCTAATTGCTTGTTTGAATATTTTTCTAGCCTAATCACTTCTGGGGAAATAGACAGAGTACATTGTCCCCATTTTGACTGTACAAGACATGTGCTCGAGATGAAGTCAAAGGACCTAGATTTCGGAAGCTCTCTGAAGTTTTTTGATTTTAACGAATTCAAGGACCGCATAATGACACCTCCGATATCTCTTGATACTCTCACCACCATTTTGGCATCCAAAGGTAAAGCGTGGCAGGGTTTAGTCGGCCGCTATTATGATCTTTTTATGAAGCAACAATTCGAGCTCATCTCAAGGCTCATGCCTGCGAGATTGGTTTCCTGTCCAAGAGTCGGATGTCCTGAGCAAATAATCCGAGAAAATATGTCTGATCCTCTTGTGGTCTGCCAAAAATGTAGATATGCTTTTTGTTATCATTGTGATAAGGCATGGCACGGCAAATACAAGAAGTGTGAGAAGAATTCGAAAAAAGGACAGTATATGAACATCCCTGCTGATTTGCTACAGAAATGGTTGGATAGTGGTGAAGCTTCTGTTGAAAGAAAACAATTGGAACATATGTATGGGAAGCCTTTGATCAAAAGAATGGCAGACGAGTATTTAATGGACAAGTTATTCAACGACTTGTTACATGACAAGTACCAAAGTTTTATGCGGTGCCCTACTTGTGACATAGTAGTCCAGCGGTTAGACGGTTGCAACAAGATGTGTTGCTCGTCTTGTCGGACATTTTTTTGTAATCTTTGCGGTCTGTATTTGGATCCTTCGCGTGGTTACGATCACTACAACAGTTACAGTAGTTCTTGTTATGGTAAACTTTTTGAGGGAATGCCGGGATTGGATTCCTAACATTAAAAGAAAAAGAAAAAGAAAAGAAAAGAAAATGAATATATATGTGTACATAGGTGTGGATAGAAATCAGGTTAGTGGAATTTTTAAGTACTGTTGGGTTTTCTCAAAGGTCGGGCGTACCTGTAACACTCTCTAGTTAAGCGGCGTCTCCTAAACTCATAAACGTAGTCTGTGTCTTCAGAATGCTCCATATTATCATAAATCCAGCCCTCAGTCTCGTTCTCATTTATAATTAAGTTCAGCGTATCGACTGACCTTTCACGCAAAAAATTTTTAGGCTGTTTATCTGCCTTCCACTTATTGGTATAACCAGAGTCGAACCTCCATTCAGGAGGAGGCATTACGTTAGACAACTTCGATGCTCCCGTTGGTCTTCCGCCTGCAACTCTAGTAGGGTCCTTTAAATCAAACATATTGTTAGTGTAAAGATGGAAAGACCACGTATTGTTTAGTAAGCTTTTGATATGCAATTCATATATTTCAACAACACTCACGTCAGGAATTATATCAACGATTATATCATCCCTTTCAAATTTTTTAACGGTCTTGTTTACCTTGGGAGATTTCTTTGGCGACTTCTTTTTGTTTTTGTTCAATGTTTGGAGAAACTGTTTAAACCTAGGATGACACACAATCAAAGCTATCCAACCAGATTGTATAAATATTAGTCTCCAAGGAATAAACCGACCGAAAAATAATACCACTCCCGTAGCAAATGAAAGAATGTAGAAGAAAAATGTTGAAAGTTTCTCATCCTTGAACCCAGCTGTTTCATAAAAGAACACTTCCGCAGCATTAATACTATTTATGAGCTCTGTGGTCAAATTCTGCAAGTCTCTCATGTTCATCAACAACGTCATTTGAGAGTTTATCTGCTCGGACTTGTTCTTTCTCTTTATACTTTCGTTAATGTCTAGTTCTTGCGATAAAGTTCCCAGTTTTGCAGAATTACTAGCATCCTGCGAGCTGTTAGAAGACTCTTCAAGGTCCACCAGTTTCGAGTGAACTAAATCCCTCAGATCTTTGGAAATAAAGTCATCGAGTACACTAGAATCATCGCTACTCAAGAAGTCTAAAAGAGACTGCCCCCTTTTTTTGACGGGTATTAATTCGGGGACCTCCATTGGATGTCTGTAGGCATACCCTTCAATAAACACACCTCCCAGAATGCCGACTAGAGGAAGGGCTAATACTAAGTGGGGCCAAATGCAAATACAGGTGTACAATATCAAATAAAGCAATGTCTTAGAAGGATTCCTCCAGGTGACCAAATGAAGAAAACCATACTGAAAAGCAAAGAGCCCACTCATTTTCGAACTCAATGTCTTAAAATTCGAAAATAGGATTTTAAGTGACAAGTTTGGCTTATTAGTTCTTGCTGGATCATTGAGACGTTTCTCCAACACCTCTTTATCTTCTGAAGGCACACTATGTTTTATCAATCTCTCCAAAAGTCCGTCGACAAAATGATGACTACGATCCTTATCCATATCAGTAGCTAAGCTTCTCAAATCTTTAAGTTCGCTCTCTGAATATGGCAATGATCCCTCCACATCTTGACTTTCATTTTTGTTAATTCGTTCCACACCTAAGTTTAAAAGTGACGCCGCTGTGGCCGCAGCTATACCTTTATTTTCTCCATTGTACGTTTCAGCTATATCATTCGTTTTGTCAAGCATCTTCTCAAGAAGTTTACTTGCTTTTTCACGATACTGTCCACTATATTCATTATTGTTATCGTCTTTATGACTACTCATTTTTTATAGTACATAAACTTCTTTTCTTTGAGCACGTATTGTATTTTGCGGAGACTTTTTTTTTTTTTTTTTTTTTGCGAATATGATACTACGTCTATCAATTTCATTTTCTTAAAGTGGCACTGAAATGAAGAGAACGATGATGGATGGAGCGTCTCGTGTCTTAATCTAGTTCTATATCTAAATGCTAAACACTTTATAGTATTGCTATAAGTCTACTCATTTGTTAGAAAGATGATAATGACCCTGTTTTCTTGGTGCATAACTCATTATGATGACCAAATTTATAGGCAATCACAATGTCATTGAAGTTTATCTTTTTTCTTATTTATCTAGTTCGCCCACTGACAAAGTTTGAGTATAATAAAGTCTCTGTAGATGCTCTCAAGGAAGGATCCCATTTAAAAATAGAAGTGAGAAAACCAACGAAGGCCGCAATTTCCGATTTGTCTTCTTGACTAGTATTTAAACACAAAGCAACGTCTAAAGTCTTGGAATTTGGCCGGTACATTTTTCTACTGGAACCAAAAGCTGGATTAGGACAATCTGATTGTAGCTTCATTTTCACAAAATTGAGATCAAGCTTACCATCGACGTCGAAAAGCCGATAAAGCAAGGATCTTTTATAGAACTTAGGACCAGCAATTTTTCTCAGCTGAAAAGGGCGAGAACGTTCGATATCTTCGATGATTTTCCTAGTCGAACTGTTTTTGTTAACACCTTTTTTCATTGCTCGTCTAAACCTGAGGATTGTCAGGCTTTTTGGGGCACCAAAGAGCTCTAATATTAACCCTACTTGTTCAATCTCATTTTGCCCGGGCAATAATGGTACTCCTAAGTATAACTCAGCAATCACACATCCAAAAGACCATATGTCTATCATTCTATCGTAACTAGCTCCGATGATCACCTCAGGGGCCCTATAGAATCTCGACTGGATATAGGAGTACGTTGTTTCCCCCTCAAAGCAAGCGGAACCAAAATCGATAATTTTTACATGAATACTGTTTGAGTCGAGGGACTCTAAAGAATTGGCATTCGGTATGTGTGGTAGCTTAACCATAATATTTTCTGGTTTAATATCGCAGTGTATGAGCAGCTCTTGATGGATAAAATTCAAGCCCTTCAAAATTTTTTCTGCCAATATTCTGATAACATTTAAGGAGAGTCCCCGTAGATTTGTAATTTCTAAAAGAGAAAAAAGGTTCAATGAAAGCATCTCGGTCACAATGCACATATGTCCACGAAAATGAAAATGATCTTTGTATTGAAGAATGTAGTCATTGCACTGAGGTTTCTTCTCCTTCAAGTGCTTTAAAAACCTAATTTCACATAAAGCCTGCAATGACCAGTTCACATCATTTTTTATCATTTTCACTGCAACGGTAGCGCCTCTTTCTCTGTCTAAATCAACACATTTATGGTCTGTACATTTAAGGACGTTTCCAAAAGACCCATTTCCCAAGATGTCATCAATTTCATAACGGTAATCTATATGGTCATGAGGTAAAATAAGATAGTTTCCTCTCTCATCGTCAAAGCCGAAGTTTCTTGCTGGTTGGTTAATATTTATTGTTCTTGTCGTTTGCTCTCCAGCCAAAGTACACTGGTTGTTTTTGTCCGGCAAATAGTACAAATTTTTTTTCCTGAGCAATTCTCCTCTCTGATACATGTCTAAAGAAGAAACATTTGAGTCTGTTGGCCAAATAACCTTGTCCTTATTTAGAGGCATCCTTTCTTTAATATTTTTCCCACAGACACTTCCATCAAATAAAGCTGGATCTTCAGAATATATAAGTTGGAAAACATCACGCAAGCTTCCAATTTTATTCCTGGAATTTTTTCCCTTTTTTGAGTGGTATTCTTCGAGGCATTCCTCATTTACATGCTCCTGCATTCCTTGTTCATTGACTTTTCCGCAAAATACGTCAGCCGCAATATTTTCTCTAAAGCTTAAAACCCGTGGGACCTTATTACTCGTAGGTGAGTCCAGCTGCTTACTAAAGTCATGCAATTTATTCCCAATCTTTTTCTCCATTGTGTCTCTCTCATTAGAAGGAAATTTCATGTCTTGAAAAGACAGAGTAGGGACTTGGTAATTTGAGTATGCTATATGAACAGGCCCGCTGTTTTGGAGTTGGGTAGGATATACCGTATGATGTGTTGCAAATTGACTCTTTCCAGCACTATTACGAGACCTAGCATTATACGGCTTGTTAGAAAAAAAGTTTAAAGAAGCACCACTTTTTTGGCATGACGGACTCTCCTCAGAGCCTATTCCGTAATTTTTTTCTCGCATTGCCGTCTGCGTTTTTATCTGTCTATTTAAAGAAGCCGTCGTATCTTTCATGAAGGAGAATGTCGGTCTCCCTGTATTTTCTGCGTTAGAAAGGGCACTGCCTTCTGATATAAAAGAACCCATCCTTCTAGTGACGAGATGTCTTCGAGTACTGCTTGGCCATCTCTCATTCCTTGGGGTTACTGGATGCATTGGCAAAGCCTCTTTGACTCTCGCGGGCGAGGTTTCCCGCTGATCTTTCACTTTTGTCTCTGCCCTTCTTGCCGTAGAGAGCACTGGAGCTTTACAAGGTGTAGTGAAATTGCCGTGGTTGGAAAATGATCTCGTCGTATGATATTGTCGCTGATCAGGCTTGGTTTTAAATTTGCTTGGTGAAAGCGTCTGTGGCTCCAAACCGTCACTACGCCCTTGTAAATTAAGTCTTATACTAGCGAAACGGTCCTCCACATTCGAGAAACTATCCTTGGATGCCATTCCACTGTCCTGCCCTCCTTTAAATAAGCCACCCATCGAAAGTAAACCTAGGAACCAACAGTAACTTCTTTACTTAATGGTTGTTGCACTACTGTCCCTTCAACTATGGTATTTTTTCATCGTGTTCCACTCTTATGTTAACAAAGAGATGGTCCAGCGAAATGGCAAAAATAATGATGTTGATTACAAGCTGGTGTCCACGTATAATACCAGAGACCTTCTATTGTTTGCTCAGTTTTTGTTCATAAACGGACTTATCGAGCCTTCATCGGTAGAGCCTCGAGAGACCAAAGTAGAGTCTATAGTAAACATGTGGTATTCCCATGCAAGTACTCGGCTCTCTATAGAGCAAGGTAGCAATAGGATATCAAGAATCCCAACGGCTGAAGAGATGTGCGACGTATACCATAAGCTATTAGGAGATACAAAATGCTCTAATACTATTGAATTAGCTAACCATCTACATAAATGTAGGACTGAGGAGTTAGAGACTGGGATATCGGAAACGCAGAAACTGTTCCTAAAAGTCTTGAATCAGAGTTAGTGTCATGTTGTTGGTAGTCCAGAGAAACTCGTTCATTGAAAGAAGTGGACAACTAGTTGGTCTAAGGTTAAGTCAAGATATAGTCCGGGTAATGTGTACATAGTGATTTCATTTCTGTATAGATTGTTATAAGCACTTAGTTTTTAATGTTTAATTCAGAGGACAAGAGGAGTAGTAATGACAGGAGATATTAGAGGTAGGGAAGGCTGGGCCTTGAAGTTGGCTTCTTCTTATCAAAAAAACAGATCTTTTTTGCTCAATACTTCATACATCACATTACTCACGATAGTTTTCCTACGAGCTACAGTATCAGATCTGAGCAGAAAACCGAGCAATAAGGGAGAAGTTCAAAAAAATGGGGAGGTAAAGAAAAAGTCGCCAAGTTTGAGTAAGGACGAATTGCGCCGTTTGCTACGTTCGCTGATTCCTAGCTACAAAAATGCGGCGGTAATTCATTTTGTCTTGCATGTGGGGCTCCTTGTGCTACGAGCTTATCTCACTATACAGGTAGCCACGCTTGACGGAAAATTGGTTGGAGCTTTAGTAAACAAAAGACTCAAAAAGTTTGCTTCCTTGTTAGGGGTTTGGATGTTTCTCGGTGTCCCTTCTTCTCTAGTGAATGCTTTGATTTCGTGGACAAAAGGAGGTTTGCGTACAGCTTTGCGCAAGAACGTTACGGATAGTATAATAGAGGAATATCTACCAGATAATCAGGATCCAAATTATTATTATTTAACCCAGGACTCCGCCCAAGCAGTAGCCGATCCAGATCAGAGAATATCTACTGATATATCGAGATTGGCGGTAGCAATGTCTAGCCTTCCAGGGCAGTTACTTAAGCCCACATTGGACTTGTTATTATGCGCTAAAGCTTTATCTAGAAGTGGCGTAGGCAGTGGTGAAGGTGCGTTGGCTTTGGGTATCATCGCTCATTTGTCGACGTTCGTTATAAGATTTTTTACGCCACCATTTGCGAAGCTAGCTGCGGAGAAGACAGATCTAGAAGGCCAGCTCCGTTCTGCACACTCAAAAATTGTCACCAACAGTGAAGAGATTGCATTTTTGAGGGGACACGAACGTGAGCTTGATTACATTGATTATTGCTATTATCGCTTGGAGCGTTTCTTGAAATCCGAATATTGGAAGAAAGGTATTCATGAAGTCGTGCAAACCTTTATTGTAAAATATTTTTGGGGTGCTGCTGGTCTTGTCTTGTGTTCAGCACCTGTGTTCATCAACAAATATCTTGGTTACGGATCGCATCATGCTGTTGCCGCTGAGTTTATCACAAATAGGAGACTTTTATTAAGTGCTTCTGATTCATTGGATAGATTATTATATTCAAGGCGACATTTGTTGCAAGTAGTTGGCCATGCCGCTAGAGTTTCTGCTTTTCAAGCTGCACTTAGAGGTGTGGCATCCAAGAACAAGTTGGCTGCCTCCCAACGAGACAACATCAGCTACTCTGATGAGATAACTTTCGAAAACGTCAAATTGGTCACTCCTGCAGATGTTACTTTGATAGAAAATTTGAGTTTCAGCGTAAAACATGGTCAACATTTATTAATTGCCGGTCCTAATGGTTCTGGTAAATCGTCTTTGTTCAGAATATTAGGAGGTTTATGGACGTGTAATAAAGGACAAATTAATATCCCTTCTTCTAAGGATATTTTCTATATACCTCAGAGAGCCTACATGTCAGAAGGCAGTTTACGTGAACAGATCATATATCCACATTCTTTGGATGACTTCAATAAGCTGGGTAAAAATGACGAGGACTTGGAAAAAATTTTGCAATTCCTCCAGTTGGACGCCTTATTGGAAGAGAGTGACATGAACACGGTGAAAAACTGGAGTGAAGAACTCTCTATGGGGCTGCAACAACTCTTAGCCATTGCTCGTTTATATTATCATAGACCAAAATTCGCTATTTTGGATGAATGCACCTCAGCTGTTTCTCCTAGTATGGAACAACTAGTGTATAAACATGCCCAAGATTTGGGAATTTCTCTTGTTTCCGTCGCACATAGGTCCTCGTTATGGCATTTTCACGAATTCATTCTAAAATTTGATGGCAAAGGAAACTATTATTTTGGTCCTTTGGACGCCGAAAGAAGGTTGAAGTTCGAAGAGGAGAGAATTTCGTTAGAGAAGAATTTAAGAGATGTTCCATATTTAAGAGAGAGATTACACGAATTGGAGAAGGTATCCAACGCACAACATATCAGATATACGAACTCACAGAAGAACCTTGCTCTGCTTAACAGATAGCTTAACATATTCCAAGTGCCCAACTGACCCTTGCAATACTTGAACTAATTTTTCTTTTTTTTTTTTTTTCAGCTCCGAGGAGACTTGGTGCGAATATTTTACTTGCGAAATAAGAACAAGAATTTTGCGTGAATAGAAGAATTCCAATAATGTTATGGTTAGCTTAACTTTTTAGTCTACGTTTAATGAAAGGAACCAGGATTTATTCTTTGTATTTTTAATAGTTCGTGCCTGTATGGTGAGGAAGCAGTCAAACACAGGTCCCTGTGTCACTGGACGTCTAAGAATTGGGATAAGTTGCTGTCTTTGTTCTGTAACTCTCTTTTCCTTCTCTTTTAGTCTTTCTCTGTAGAGCGAAAGGGTACTTTTCAATAACAGTACCTTTTCTTTTGTTTTATTCAAGTTTATAAGATCGAAATCCATGAACTTTAGTCAGAGTATTGAATGCAAAAAAAAAAAAAGAAAAAAAAAAAAGAGTAAGTCAAGTAAGCCAAACGTGACAAAAGACACTTACACCAAGACTCTTTGGTGAGTAACAATTAATCTGTCCCTGCTGTATTTCACCTCGTGGTCATTCTAGTACTGTAGTGTATTGTATTTAAAGTAAAAGTTAACGAATGCTTTTTGCACTGGTGAGAAAATGCGAGATCCATCTATACGATTCTTACAAGTGAGACGTTGCCATGTCTATGGACCCCCAAAAAATAAAATCCAATTGTTTCAACCCCACTGAAAGCTTCAGTGAGAAACTATGATGAAATTGGACCATTCTTGCAATTATTCGTATGTAATGATCGGTTAAGAAGCGTGCAACATGAAAGGTCTGCGCGATGATGAAAGTAGTTTAATATGTTATCATCTTTCCTTGCACTCTTTTTGTTACCCTTGCAAATGATAAATTATGCCTTAAAAAGGGTCCAATATAAGTTTTTTAAAGATAGTGCAAGAGCAAATAGCACCCTCTTGTCAAAAAAGCCATATTTTTTGATAGCCTCTCTAGGAAATCCGGAACCAAAGTTTGCGAGGACCAGACATAATGTTGGAAATTGGGTTTTGACCCAGTTGGTCGAGAGCTATTTGCCTTTTTTTTCTGAGTTCAAATTGTCTTACGCTTCAAGGGGGGAATACAGTACTTCCGCTACCGATCAGTGGGAAAATGTTAAACTTTTCAAATCTACTAAATCGTTCATGAATTTACTGGGAAATGTGGTCGTCCGTGAATGGGAAAGCGTACAAGCGCTGTGTCTCAGCACGCATTCTCCGCATATGATAGTGCTCCATGATGAAGTGCAGTTGCCTTTGGGAAGAGTTCAATTGCGCAGACCTGGAACTAGTGCCAGAGGACACAACGGGTTGAGATCAATAGATGCTATTATAGGTCAGTCTTACTTCAAAGTATCTATTGGTATAGGCAAGTCTTCCTCTAAAAGCCTCGCTGACCACGTTTTGTCCCCCTTTGTTGACTACGAACTAGATGTCCTAAATAACGAGGTAATTCCCCAAATTGCTCTGATTCTTGGTGAGTTGGTTGAGGGAAAATGATATCTTTCCAATCTGTCTAACTTTATTAGACTTTTAATATAGAGGATTCTAAGAATCATGTTTCATGGCTACCAGCAAAATTTATAGAGCTTTAGAGTAAATTCAAGGTATATAAAACTTTGTTTAGTGTGAGGTCCCTTTTATTTTCAATAATAGTCGCAGTAGAAATGGTGGGTGAGAAATAAATCAACTCCAAGTGACCTAATAATTGGCTATTTTTATGACGACACTAAATGGTAACTAAGTTTTAGCAGATTTTTAAGTATGGAATTTACGTTGAACTTGACTGCAGAAAGGGCAGTGGTAAGGGAGGCGCTAAAAGGTACGTAAGGAGAGATCATGAGGATGAAGGTTACACATTATAAAGAAACTTACTAACGCTGTTACAGGTATTGTTTGGACCATTTTTTTTCATCGAATATTTGGGCCAATGACTCCAACTACAAATGATTTCTTCAGTATTACTTATCCAATGGCAGCGGATCAGCCCTTTTTGGATTCTTTGATAGACGAAAAGATAGACTTATTGATTAAAAGTAGACTCGACAAGGGTAATGCGAACACGAAGCATAGGGAAGACCAAGAAAAGGCTACTACGTATGGTCAGATTGTAATTCAGTTTCTTGGTAAAATGGTTCGCAAGTCAAAGAAGAAGAGTGGGTGGTTCGGACAGATAAAGAGCAGTGAGGCAGACGATCTTCAACCGTGGGAAATTTGGACGATTAATGTCAAGTGTCTTCCTTTGCCTAAGGTTGGTTCTATCATCACTACTGCTGGAACAGGTAAAGAATCACCGGTAACAGAAGATCATGTTGACGAAGCACATACAAATAACGTTCAAGAGTCGACTAGAAGTTTTGAAGAGTGCGTATTAAAAACAATAAATATAGCAGATTCGCATAAAGACCATATACCCCCTATAACTTCGCTTGATAATATGCCTTTTCCTTACACAATCGACATCGAACACACTACTCCACCCGCCGAAGAGCAAGATGAATCATGGGGGAAATACATAAAAAAAATTCTAGACTAGTATTTTATACTATTTAATTCGCTAATCCTGTTCACAACCGGGCATTATAAAGTCCTTCATCCCCCCTAACGAGAATGCATTCATCCTGGAAGACTAAGCGGTCCATTAATCCCATTTTTTTCGCTGTGTCCAATACTGCAGCGTCATAACTGCCAGGTTGTACCCACATGCCTTTTATTATATCTTTATAATTCTCTACTTCAGATAGCTTTTCCAATGTATTTTTAGTTACCGAGGGCGGCGTGAGGAAAGAAATGCTCAAGCTATCGCTAGTCGATAGCTTCTGTGACCCAATGTTCTTTTTCATCTTTATAGCTTCTATAACTTCATTTAAATCTGCGACCACTTCTTGTGCTAGAATCTCTTTCTCTCTAGGGTTAATAGGTACAACTGGTAAGTCATGTTGAATATACCAATTTAAAATTTTGAAACCGAATTTTGATGGGTTATTAGACGCACCTAATACTGCGTAATATCTATTCCTAGCGAAGAAAGACGAAATTCTTGCTTTCATAGACATCTTTAAATTACTGGATACTTCTAAGATAAGAAATTGTCCGGGGAGAAATCAAAGTAGTCTGTGCTAGACACGCCTTTTTTTTAAAAAAGGCATCTAATGTGAAAGATACAATGTAAATACCAATGTCCCCTGGTAAGCTGTTGGATATGGGTAAGGAGAAGCGTACAAGGCCATGTACTAATTGTAAGAATTCGAAAGTTAAGTGCGTGTATTCGGAGGCTTTACCGTGTGAAAGGTGTATAAAGAAAGGGCAGTCGCACAGTTGCCAGTATGTATCTAAACTACCATCATTAAAGTTTGCACCAATGGACTCTTCGGCCTTCCCCTTAGATACAAGGAAAGGCAACGAGATAGTATTACCGCTGTTTGGGGTGTCTGCAGGGAGGACATCACCATCGCATGGGATTGTAGATACAAGGGAGTTACCCCCATCGCAAATGGTTAGTGTTGGTAGATCGTCATCGAATGTGAAAAATGGACAAGAAAGTAGTGATAGTCAATGGAAGGACATGATAGAGAACAGAATTAATAACTTTGATACTAAACTTAGCTATTTGGTTGATGTTTTACGATCCAAACAGGACAGTACAACGGAGAACGCAAGTCCAAATTCGAAGGAAGCCTCCCCGTCGCTCGGGAACGCAAAAAATTCTAATTTTTGGACTATACTGGATGAAGAGAGTGATTCTGTGCAATCTAAAAAAAGAAGAAAAAATGGTATAGAAAATGCTAGTAAAAAATTTAAAAGCGATCTAGAACAGCCACCGGAGGACTTCAGGGATGGTTTCTTAAGTATTGAAGAAGCCAAGGAGCTATTTAGTTTCTTTGACACGCATATTTCACCACAACTCTTTGGCTTTGAGATATCGAAATTCAAAGTAGATACATTATGGGAAACGTCACCAATCCTTATATGCGCGATATGCGTAATCGGGTCCATCCACCACCCTGATCCTGTAATCAATAATAAACTGATAAACCTTAGGTCCTACCTACAACAATTATGCAATGGTATATTGTATAAGGGAAAGCCAGAAAATATTAAGGATGGCTACAATATAATATTTGCTTTGATTCTTTGCAGTTTATGGTTGGAAGATTCACAGATGTTTACTGGAATTGCTTTACAATTATCAAAGGAAATAGGTTTAAACCCTACAGAAAGGCGAGGAAGCAAAAGTGACTTTTTAAGCCGCAGAGACCGTTTGAAACTATGGTATTTGTTATATATACTCGATGGTCAACAAAGCTTAGCTTTTAACCGACAGCCAATATTCAATTCGGAAGACAAAGTCCTCCGAAACAGTAGAGCTTTGCTTCTGACTGAAGAGAAGAAAAGTAATGATGAAAAGGGCTGCATTCAGGATGACGTAACTGGTGTAGACGTACAAAACAAAGAAAATGGTGTCATGAGCACAGCCAGACATTTTAATGATTATTCCAAGCTCCGGTTTCCTGATATGCGATTGGTCTCACAGGTTGAGTATAATCAAGCTATCGGGGAAGCTTTGAGGGGGGATGCGTGGGATTTGCTCACTCCGTCCGCGCTTGGTCTACCTTCAAAGTCTAATTTGGAACTTGATAAATGGATGGTGTCCTGGACTGTCTTATTGGCACCAGTAACTAATGGTGCCGTCTGGTCGTCCAAATCCGTTCTTTTATATTACCATTTCGCTAAAATGCATATCAATTCTAATGCTGTTCGACTGCTACATGGATATAATGACAGCAATGGTGAAACTCCCGCCATCTTAGATTTTCACGAAGGGTCAGAGAAAAGAAAAGATTCTGCTGTTGATAGTGAATTCGATTCTGATGAGGAAAAAGAAGATGGTAGCGCTTCCGAAGAGTTTCTTTCTAATAGAAATCTTGCCGCTCAAGATCAGAGAGTTATTGAGACTAATATTGCATTGAGCTCTGCGCATACCGTTTTGAATTTAGTTTTGGATGACCAAGATATTCAAGATAATTTGAAATACGTACCTCTCCATATTCACATAATGCTTTATTACGCTGCCCTATTATTAATCAATCCTCCTGAATTGTCTTCAGAAACCGCGGAAACGGACCCCCATGATAAAATTATAAAAGCATTGACTAATTTAAAGGTTGTGAAGACTTTACAGAAGAAAATCTATCTTAATTTACCCACTGACAAGGATTTCGGAAGTAAGCTTATAAAGAGTCTTGATGACGTTCTTAACGAGAAAATGCTTCAAATTAAAAATGAGGTATTGGTGACCAGTACAATTGAAAGAAAAGTTAAAAATGATATTATTGATGAAATTTCTCTACTTTCGCAGGCTTCATCTCTTGGTAACATCATTGATTTCGTTGACACTCCGAAGAGGTTTTCTTCGCCAGAAAAAATTTCGGCTTGGCCTGGATATAATCATGGACATATCTAGATAATTATTAAGTTTACGAATAGGTAATTTTGTGAATGAATATTGTAGTATTTTGAACAGTTGCGAAAAAAATGTAAATGTAAAGGTACACAAAAAAATACGTCCTTAGATTTGTCCAAATAAAGTTGGGCAAATGTCCTTTGGTAATACCTTTGCATTTTGCTAGATACAGTATTAACGTGTCTATTTGTATTGTGGGTACCTGAAAAAGTTGGGATAAATCAGTCCTGGGTACGTTGTCTGATTTCAGATTAGTGATTTCAGATTTGTCCAATACAGTAGAAAACTCTAATCGGTTGAGAGGGGAATTAAAGAAAAGAATACTAAGAAAAAAAAAAAGTAGACCTTACTTAGTATACAAATTCTAGTTTTTACCAAATATCAATCGTCTTAGGTATCAATATATTCTATATCAATATATTCTATAAATGCGTTACCAAATATTGGATACTCTAAACACTATGCATATGAAGCACTTTCCAGCGCTGTTGACGAATAGACCGTGGGATGCATGTTGATTTTACGGTCTAAGTCAATTAACCTTAGCTGAAGCAGTCAGTCTTGAGGTGTTTTTTTTTTTTTTCTTGTTTTTTTCGACCAACTAAACATCATCTTTCAATTCAAGAATTTTTGATTCCCATTTTCGTACACATATTCCGCAACAAAACTGTTTTCTTATAGGTATATCTTTATTCTGCAAGATATCCCACCATTCAAAAGCTTCCGCAAAGGACTCAACAATGAAATTTGCACATTCACTACATTTATAATGAAACCTGCCGTTAATTATAGCTTTTGCAATTAAGTCGTGAAAAATTTTGGGCGTGCTTTTTTTCCACTGTTTCGTTTCCAGATAGGACACATCGTATTGAGAAATAGTGTTTAAAGTTAAAACCTTTAGCGACGGAATGTTGCAGGTGGGATTACCAAAGTACTTCACAGGTGAAACACATTTTATCATTTTATAAGAATTTATAGTGGTAGATGTAATAGGGATGGCATCATCAGGTATCTTGTAAAAAGGGTTAGGCCCTGTACTAAAAGTTTCTAAGTTACTCAAATCCAAAATTTCAGGGGGGAGATACCGTAACTTGTTTGTCCCGAGTGCCAAGTCTGAAAGGTTTTGCAAATTGTTAATCAAAGGGGGAATCTCTTCAAGCGGGTTCTGACGAATGCCTAAAACATCTAGCTTCGTAAACTTAAAAAGCGATGGCGGTAGTATTCTTAACTTGTTATTTGTCAAATACAACTGGTAACTTATCTCAGTTTTGGGCTCGGGATTGAAAATTACCAAGTTATTCATGTCTTTGATTTCTTCAGGAATTTCTTTCAAATTCATAGACTCTAAATTGATTATCGTTCGCATATTTTCGAAAGCATCTATAATTCTTTCCCGGGCTACGGTCTGGGCCACATTTTGACTTCCTAAATTGTTTTCCTCTGAAGATATTAGCTGATGATGTTTAAACCTGTTGAAACGGTCTATACCGAAGTCAATTTCCGAGCTTAAGTTTGAAGGCTGATCCTCAGATTTATTCAAATTTGTTTTATCTGAAAAGCCGACTTTTCTATGAATAGGATCACTATAATTAGAAATAAACGAGGAAATATCCGGTGATGGCGAATCTGGTACTCTATACTTGATATTTATATTTTCGAAATCGGCCTCTGAAGGCAAAAAGTTATCAACCAAAGGACTGCTGGGGGGCATTTGTGTCTTTTTAGTAGTTGTCCCTTCCAGTGAATCGTCTCCTATGCTTTCATCTACAAAAGTTGGTTCACTGTCACCGTAGTCGTCGTCCATCTCTCTTCTTTTAATATCATCTTTTTCGTTAAAGCTCGCTCCCATCTTTCGTTTAAGCGTAGGAGCAAAATTTAAAGTGGGCCCTTTCCTTCTACTTTCGGGGGTTCTAGTATGATACATACTACTGGCATTTTCGTCAATAAGATCTCTCTCTCTAGGGGTAGTATTTAATGCATTTCTCTCTTTGAGTGAAGATGTGTTGAACGCAAATGGTACCAACGGATGCAGCTTATCCATTTTGTTAATACAACAAATATTCCTTGGACCCCGTCCAATATCTAAATAAATTCCGACGGTTTTGCAAGTAAATTCCAGGAAGACTTTCAGTACAAATTATTCTCGGTCGATAAGTTTTTGATTCGTTTTTGACAAGTCCTCTCTTGCAAAGGACATAGGCCTCTTTTTGAAACCAATTTGACAGGCTTATTCGAAGAAAAAAAAGCATCTGGGGTAGGACGCGTTCTCTTAAAAAAAAAAAAAAAGGTCACACCCGGATTCGAACCGGGGTCGTTCGGATCAAAACCGAAAGTGATAACCACTACACTATGCAACCGAGCTGCGTTATCCTTATTGAAGAAATGAAATATTTTCTAGTGTTACAGGTAGATAAACCAAATTCGGGCGAGATTACTGCTGCTAGAACCCATAAGGTAGGTCCTAACCCTGCCCTTTTATAGTATTTCAGCGTAAACTCTGCTACTTACCAATAACATGGTGATAACATAACCACAAGTTGTACTAAGTGTTTCACATAGAGTTTGTATACTATTCTGAGACAAAGATGACGTTTATACGCACATGTTTCCTAACATATTTTTATAAGGCACCGAAAGTTTATATACCTATTTCTTGAGACATGGTACTGGGCTACTAAACAGATCTCAGACCGCGTTACTCGAAGTTAGACTGAGTGTCGAGAGAAACTATCTAAAGAGAGTTATCTTTTAGTTGAAAAGAAATATCCAGTCCAGGAGATATCTAAAGTTATATAAGTACCTAATAAGTAGCGTAGAGGACCGAGGATTAAGTAGCGAACTGATAGATACGAATGATTTAATGAAAGGACCAGCGACTGCAAAAAGAAAAGAGTAAGCATATTCTGTAAAGTCTAAACAGACGAACAGAACTTTGTGAACAAAAAATGGAAATGATTCTAGAGATCTAGTAGGAGATGTCTTTAAATTAACCTATCTACTTATCTTTTGTTTTTGAGTCAGACTAATTAAAAGTTCAAGCTCTTTCTCGTTGTAATAATGAGGTGCTAAGTCCATAACCCACTTAGGGTCAATCAACAAGCAATTTCTCATATACTCTTTATTAGTCAAAACAAGTTCATGGTAAAGTACTAACTTAGGAGGAGGCTTGTTCAGAAAAAGGACCGAGGAGGGATGTATATACATCGACTGATTTTTTTTCATTGATCTGAAACTATCTCCCATTTTCGATAATCTTGCAATGTTCGGAAAAAATCCCGCCACTAAAGCCTTTCTTATGGCAATATCACGTTCCTTTCCCGAAAAGACCTGCTCTAATATGCCTACTCTAGTGCATAGTCTTTCCAATTGCTCTCTTACATCTCTAGCCCTTTTTATAGTTTTGTATTGAATGAAATTATCTTGGCACCAAAGATTGGAGAAACCACTATCCTGCCACAGTTCCCAAACGTTGAGCAATGTTAAGTGGTCACCATACTCACTGCGAAATGTATCCTTTCGTTTGTCCAGTTGTTCTTTTTTATCCTTAGGTCGGTGAAAGATGCTTGAACTCTCGCTTAGCATAGAAATAACCGTTAGAATTTCTTTTAGAACTCCATATTTGGAAGCTTCAAGCAATGCTTTGGAAAACATGGGATGAATAGGAAACTCAGCCATTTTTCTTCCCGTCCTCGTTATTTCGCCCTTAGAATTTAAGGCGCCCAATGAATAAAGCATCTCTAATGCTTTTATTAAGGAATCGGGACTAGGAGGGTCAACAAAGTTGAAATTGATCAAATCATTAATACCTAAAGATAACAAGAGCAATACTACTGATACTAAATTGACTCTCAATATTTCAGGTGTAGGATTAGCTTGAATTTCATTATAATATGACCACTTGGTGTAAAGGCGAAAGCATTTACCAGGACCGACTCTCCCTGCTCTCCCCGCTCTTTGGTTTGCAGACGCCCTTGAGCATGGGACTACCACTAAGCTTTCCATTCCGGTCACAGGGTTAAAAAAGTTTTCCTTGACATACCCTGGGTCTATAACGTACGTAATACCATCGATCGTAATCGACGTTTCGGCAATATTTGTTGCCAAAACCACTTTTCGTGAATCGCGAGGAGTGGGTTCGAAAATAAGCCTCTGCTGTTCACTGGGCAAATTAGCATACACGGGGCAAACTAACAAGGGTTTAATCAGGCTACCAAGTTTATGACAGGCGTCATTTAAGCTTTCTTGCATCGTCTCGATCTCATCTTGACCGGTCAAGAAGACGAGTATGTCACCAGGAAGTTCCTGTGTTATATGGATTTGAAGTATTGTTGTTAAAGATGCTTGTATGTAGTTTGATTCAGGGTTCTTTGTATAGTGAATATCGACAGGAAACCTACGACCAGGTATCCTAAATATGGGTGCATCGTTGAAAAAGGCCGAGAATTTTTCAGCATTAATCGTAGCAGATGCAATTACTAACTTTAGATCCTTACGGACTTGAATTATGTCCTTCAATAAACTCAATATAATTTCGGTTGAAACTGTCCTTTCATGTGCCTCGTCAATCATTAAAGCGCCATAGGAAGACAAGTCTGGATCAGTTAAAAATTCACGGAGAAGCATACCATCAGTAACGTATTGCACAACAGTTTTCTCACTAGAAGTATCCTCAAAACGAATACTATAGCCTACTTCTCTCCCGATCTCAACATCCATCTCCTCTGCTACTCTATGAGCTACTGAAATTGCTGCTACTCTTCTAGGTTGAGTGCAGCCGACCTTCAAAGAAGAACCATCCTCCTTCTTAGTAAATCCAGCTTCATAGAGGTACTGTGGGAGTTGCGTAGTCTTTCCAGATCCTGTCTCTCCTACAACAATTAGCACCTGATGGTCGCGGATGGAATCGAGGAAACTTTTCTTATACTTATAAACTGGAAGCGACTTTCTCACTTCTTCGATACTTAGCCTTTTCAGCAATTCTGGTGACTCGCTATCGCTAATCTCGCCTTCCAAAGGCTTGTCCTGAGCAAAAGTAATGAATTGGGAGTCATCAAAAATGAAGTCGTAATTTTCTTGACCTGGAACCACGATCTCATCACCAGCAGCCGCAGAGCCTAGCATGTTTGCCTTCCTGACTTGTTCCTCTTCCCATTGGTTCTCGTACCTGTTTCGCTTCGACCTCTTTGCCGCCTCACTATCATCGTAGACATCTTTTTTATGCAATATGTCATGCTTTCTTTTTCTATCTATCTTACCTTCAGGGTCTATCATATCATCCAAGAGCTCAAAATAACTACTATCTTCTTCAATCGAGTTTTCTGTCAATAAGTTAAGCAAGTCTTTTTTTTGGTGATAATCTTCCGCTTCCCGTTTTGTCATCTTTCTAGTGTTTAATAGAATTTCTAGTCTCTCTACTTGCCTAGATAATTCCGCTAACTTAGTACCTTCTCTTTTTTCCAAATAGTTTTTTCTAGATATATCTCTAAGTTTTTCGACATCTTCACTCTTGTTATGATCAGTTGATGTTGAATGATCATAGATTGCACTATTTCTATCTTCCACGGTTTTATTTGCATTGATTCTATCGTTATCACTGTCGTCTCTATTGGATTCCTCTGGATCGGTTTCGTTTCTATCATTCTCATCTGTATTGTTGTCGTTTCTCTTGATTTCGTGTATACGACTTTCGCCCTTCTCTTCGTCCTTGTCAATCGGTTCTTTATACGACTTATCCTTCACTTTAGCGTCACTTTCATGTCTGTTTTCGTCGAATGGATAGTCCCAATTCTCATCCACATTCGTAGTTCTTCTTTTTCCTCTCCCTGTCTTTATCATAGTTTTCCCAACCTGGTATGGCGCAAATCGCTATATATATATATATATATATATTTTTTTTTTTTTTTTTAAGCGATATCAGTATCAAAATTTGGCTCGCTTCTTTGAGGAGCAAAAAAAAAAAAGTAGTTATAGAATAGATATAGAAGGATACACCGGGTACGCCCATAAATGGAGGACTTCAGCCCAGGTAAGCGCAATGATTATCCAGAAAGTAATAATGTGACGAAATCGACCGGAGGTAATCAAAATTATTTGCCTCCTTGGACAGAACCATATATTATTGGGATAGGAGGGAACTCAGGGTCAGGAAAGACGTCGATATCACAAAAAGTGATTCACCATATCAACCAACCTTGGACAGTTCTAGTTTCTTTTGATAATTTTTACAAGCCGCTTAATGCTAGCGATTCCGAGAAAGCATTTAGAAATGAATATGATTTCGACAGACCGGAGTCGCTCGATTTCGATCAACTCTACGATGTGATTAGATCCTTGAAATCGGGCAAGAGGAGTGATATTCCTATTTACTCATTCACGGAACATCGTAGAACTAACAAGACTACAACAGTTTACGGAGCCAATGTCATTATTATTGAAGGTATTTATGCATTATACGATAAGAGGCTTTTAAACTTAATGGACTTAAAAATTTTTGTCGACACTGGATTAGACGTGTGTCTTTCACGTAGACTTACAAGGGATATTTTATTCAGAGGAAGGGATTTGGCAGGTGCAATCAAGCAATGGGAAACATTTGTGAAGCCAAATGCAGTTAGGTACGTGAATCCCACAGTGAGTATCGCTGACATCGTTATCCCTGGTGGGTTGAGTAATGAAAGAGCGATGAACCTTATGATAGCACATATTCAAAAGCATTTGGCAAAGAAGTCTTACTTGCATTTGCAAAGATTGCTGGACTTGCATATTGAAAGTGGCTTGGATGTAGAAAGTCACAAGAATATACGAATTCTCCCACCTAAAAATCGCATTAGGGGCCTCAATGCTGAATTATTTAGCAAGACGACTACACGTTCGGATTTTATCTATTATTTTGACAGAATTGCTGTCATTATTATTGAATACGCTCTCGAGTCGCTAATGAATTATCATCAAAAAAATGTAATTACTCCTGAAGGTTATTCGTATCAGGGCATCGAGGCCAACGATGACATTGTTGCTGTCAACATAATCCGATCTGGAGACTGCTTTATGAATGCGCTAAAGAAAACCATTCCTGAGATATCTGTAGGAAAGTTTCTCATTCAGTCGGACTCATTAACCGGAGAACCCCAATTGCATACCGAATCCTTACCCAGGAAACTCTTAGATTCCAAAAAGATTCTTTTGTTTGATGCACAAATTATAAGTGGTTCAGCTGCAATTATGGCAATTCAAGTGTTGATTGACCACAAGGTGAAAATGGAGAACATCCTGTTGTGCTGTTATCTTTCTACAGAAATAGGCTTGAGGCGAATCTTGAGGGTATTTCCTCAAGTTCGAATTGTGATTGGAAAATTAAGTTCTATGGACAATAAAGTAAAACAATACAATATTGAAAACTTCAAGGACACTTATTGGCAATTCAGGACACGATTTGTCGATTCTTTTTATTTTGGCACTTAGCAGCCTAAAATCGTATGTCACTTTTGCCTGCAGACAAAGGATTTCGTTAGCATCGAACATCTATTGGGATCACCTGAGAAATGGATTTTTTTTTTTTTAAGTGTTCATGACCTTTCGGACTTTCCGGAAGAGACTTCATCATCAGAGGAGTACTGGTGGAATCGCAAGGCTACCGATGAATGTCGACGGTGGTTGCGACGACTAGTTGTTCGGTCTGACTGTTTTTCTCTGTTTTTATGCAGAAGCTCCTCGTTCAAAGAGACGAGATCATAGAAAGTATTGTATTTTTGTGTATTAGGAGACGTTTCTTCATGGTCGTCTTCTTTTTTATCCGAACCTTCTTCACTGGGCGACGATTTGTAGTTATCACTTGCAACCAAATATGCATCTACTGGCTGATTACTGTTAAAGCTCCCGTTGCAGGGCAATGCTATAGAATGTCTTCTCTCATTCATTACGTAGGCCATTTTTGGAAATTTTAGTTATATAAACTCGATATATTATATATATATAAGCATCAGAAAGAAATAGAATCAGGCGGGCGTCATCGAATTATCACGTAAATAAACGAGAAGCCTCGAAGTATTGTCACCTTAGTACTAAAGCAACAACGACACGATAACAAAGATTGCTGCTCCTTTTCCTACATGTTATTCTATATGATCATCTTAAACGTCTGCTGTTCCTTCTTATTTCTTTTTACTTGGTACAAAGAATCTCCACATTTTGGAGCACCTGATCTAGGCTGTTCTCTCAACCTAAGCGAGCTATTTTTTTTTAGACGAGCGAATAAAGCTTACCACGCACGCAAGTCTCAACATTTTTTTTCCTCAATGCGCAGAGGTGATAAGATTCATTTTTCAGAAAGCTCTGGTGATATCAAAATATCTTCTTTACCTTAACACCCTCTATATAAGCATTAATATTCCTTTATCTGATGATTAAACATAAAGAGGGGAACAAAACCCACTGAGAAATTCAATTCAATAAGATTCGCTTTATTTGATTCTCTGCCTTAGTAGACCGCCATTTGTCCGAGGAAATGTATTTTTGATAGGTCGAAAACGAGGCATTAGGCATATATTGTTTTAACAGAGATTGTGTTTAGATCAGAGTAGTATAGTACTCGCTATAGATAAGGTCTTTTTCAATCAAAATCCTCCCCAAAAGGATATAGCCGATAGTCCAATTAATTTTTTTTTTTTTTTTTTAGTCAAGAAGACCTTAAGCATATATATTCCCTTGTGAGAGGCCAAGGTGTACAGAAGCAGGAATGATTCGAAGATTTTTTTCACAAAAGAAACCAGGCAAGCTCTCTTTGAGGGATATTAACCAAAACTTAGTGCATGCGGAATATGCTGTGCGTGGTGCAATACCAACTATGGCATCTCAGATAGAAGAGGACATAAAGTATGGCAGGAAGAAGTACCCTTTTGATCATATAGTGCAAGCAAATATCGGTAATCCGCAACAATTGAATCAGAAACCATTGACTTGGTATAGACAGGTGCTCTCCATTTTACAATATCCAAAATTGTTGGAAGTGCCTAACGTTTTTCCTAGTGATACGTTGGAGAGAGCGAAAAACTTGATGGCGGACATGAAATCTATAGGTGCCTACTCGATGTCCCAGGGATCTCATATTGTACGCGAGTCGATTGCTTCTTATATAGCAAAGAGAGACGGCTGTCAATCAGATCCAAGGAACATTATTCTAACTAATGGGGCTTCTTCCGCTGTCGGAAATTTGTTCCAGTTATTATCTGGGGACCTGAAATCGGGCTTTTTAATCCCCATTCCACAATATCCATTGTATACCGCGACAATTACTTTGAATTCCGGAAAAGCGATAGGATACTACCTTCAAGAAGAAGACGAATGGGCTATCAACACTGAAGAAATCAGGAATCATATTGAAAGTAATATAAAGGAGGGTATATCAATTAAAGCTTTAGTTGTGATCAATCCAGGTAATCCCACCGGTTCAGTTTTGTCAAGGGAGAACATCGTCAAGCTTATAGAGATTGCCGCTAGATATGGAATTGTTCTAGTAGCTGACGAAGTTTATCAAGTGAATATTTTCAAAGGGGAGTTTATCTCTTTTAAAAAGGTTCTTTCAGAACTACAGGATGAGTTTCCTGGAATATATGACCACGTCCAATTGGCTTCTTTGCATTCAACCTCTAAGGGCGTTAGTGGTGAATGCGGCCAGCGTGGAGGATATATGGAGTTGGTTGGATTTGAAGAGGAAGTCAAAGAGGCCCTCCTTAAAATATCTAGCATTGACTTATGTTCCGTCGTGGGGGGTCAAGCTTTGGTTGAACTTATGGTAAATCCACCAAAGCCAGGGGATCCTTCTTATGACCTTTTCTTAAAAGAGACAACCGAAATTCACAACACTTTATCTTCAAGATCACAAACGCTTTTTAATGCCTTTGAAAATATGGAAGATATATCTTGCAATCAGCCTCATGCATCTATGTATCTTTTCCCCAGGCTCAATTTTAAAGAGAGTGAATATCCTGAGTTATATGAAAAGGCTGCTCAGTCAAACAGCTCTATCGACACTATATACTGTATGGAGCTTTTACAAAATACGGGAATATGTTGCGTTCCTGGATCTGGATTTGGCCAAGTACCTGGAACTAGCCATTTGAGAACTACATTTTTGGCTCCTGGAAAGGAATGGATTTTCAGGTGGGACAAATACCACAAAGAATTTGTAAATAGATACAAAAAGCACTGAGTGTCTCGCTTCTACAAAAAAGGGGGGAAAGAACAGACCTTGTAAAACTTTTACTTGAAGGGAGATCAAATTTAATTGAAGTTACTGCTACTTTTTTTTATGAGTTTTCTTCATGCTGACTGCATGATTTTTATATTTATTTTGAAGTCACTCCGTTTTCTTTTCCTTTGATATAGTTTCAGGGTCTATTAAAAATTTTCCCGTTGCGCAAGCGAAAGCTACGCCAAGCCACGCAGGAAACCAACAAAGAATGACGATAAACCATGTCCAGCACTGTAGTTCTCTCCAAGAATTTAACAAACCTCTCATTATGGTAAAAACGCCATCGTGATGAGCATACAAGTAACCCGCTGGGTATATGATAATAAATGGACACGATGCTATCAAACAAAATGCTATTTTTGCGTTGATGTTTTTCGGGTTATTTTGGATGCCCTTACCAGACCGTGTTGTAATAATGGACGGTATGAAACTTAGAGGCAAGGCAAATAATCCCACGGTTACGGCAAGGGCAAAATGGACAATTAAAAGCGCAGTTATAAGCATCGACAATAAATATAAAGATGCAGCCACTAGCAGATATGTCAAAGTTTCATTTAATCTTAGTTTCTTTGTTATTGTCTGTCGAAATAAAGTCAGCAATGATATTAGGACGCAAAATGAAGTCAAAGAATATAGTACCACCCTCACAGAAATATCATCGTCATTATAAGCCTCCTGGGTCATGTATGGTAGCGCGAAAGATAATATGAAGCAAACAACCTCAATCGAGGTCATTATGACCAACAATCTGCTGATATTGTCAATAATTTTTCTCGTGGTGATAGTATAATCATGAAGGAAGCAAGAAAGCGCACTTAATGCAAGCGCCACTGCTAACAAAATAGCTGAAGGCAAGTAAGTCCCAATAGAAACAAAATGCCTGGGAGACAATAAAAAGTAAAAGAAGAATGACTGATGAAATCTTTCTAATAAATTATTCACTGACCTGAATGTAGAGTCTACAAGTCTACCAAACAGGGTGATATCTGCAGGTCCACCAGTACCGCGTGCCTTAATTGTAAAGGCCTGGATTTGCCAGCCAGAGAATGCTTCACAACCCAGAGTAGTACGACTGAGACCAGCAAACGCTTGATTAATTATTCCCTTTATTAATATCTTCAAGCGGGACTCATAATCATTTTTCTCTAAAACGTTAGCTGGAGTTTGCTGCACCGACGCTGAAATACCTTCATTACTGCCAACAGTTATTACTGTATTTAATAAATCTAAATTAGGTACTTGACCATTAAGTCCTTCGTAGTTGAGCTCGAAGTAATCGAAGTAGTCCGAATCATCTTCGAACTCCATGACAACTGCAGCCTCAACTGATCCTGCGGTTCTATCCAAAGATGAATGGTAAGCCTCAACCCAGGAGCGCAAGGATGTATGCCCGTCCTCAGGAAAAACAACAATGATATTCTTGGACCAGATAGACATCTTAGTAAAATACCGTAATAGTGCAACTCCAAGGGTCACCCCTCCAATATTATAGCGTGAGTTCGAAGTTCTCCAAGGTGCTGCAAGTATCATTGCCTCTGTGTCATCTCCTCGTGGTGCATTCATGATCCCATATAGAGTATTTTGGCCTTTGTCGTTCACGTAATTCGATGTTTTAAGTCCGATGTCTTTTAACCATTTCTCTATTTCCTTGTTTCTATCTGGCAAAGACAACTTTTCAAGCTTCGTTACTTCCGACCTATATCCTCGAACTAAATTCCATTCACTCTCTCGAAAATAAGAAGTAACCTGCCCTGGCATCAATGCATTCTCTGACATGTATGTGTTTCTGAAGTTGCCTTGTATAGGTAATAACAAAAGCCATCCTACACTTGAAATTGCAAGAAGAAGGGAAATAATGGGTATTATACTTATGATCTTAGGAACTAGTCCTAATCTCTTGACTTTACGCAAGACAACCTCTGCCAATGCCATGCTTAAATGTTTTTCCAAATTAGCACCCTACCTTTAAGCTTCTTAAGATTCTTTTTTTTTTTTTTTTTCCGAAAATATTTACATATATATGCAAAATCGGAACAAGTCTTAGATGGAAGGATCATCCAACAAATATCTAAACCGATGGGTTAGATGAAGTAGAATGACGCCACGTGTACTTTCATGTTTCAAGGAGATTATACGACGAATTCGTAGATTACCTGTTGACTACAGGACGCTAAATATTTTAAGCACATATGCAAAGAAGGAATTCAAAGTTCCTTTGAAGAAAAGAAATTTCAAGATTGTACCGATGAATCTCAAGCTGTACGATAGGGCAGTACAAATAATGGATAATATACTCGAAAGAAGAGATCCAGATGTGATACACAGCATTCTTGACTTTTCTTACAAAGAAGTGGAACCAGCTCCTACTTGGGTTCGACTATTTCAAAAGCAAAAGTTCCTATTGTTCAAACAATATTGGCCTCAAGTTCATTTAATTGATGAGATTGCTCCCGGAAGCAAGCTGCAGAAAGTGTATTGGCAAAAATTGAAAGAGGAAACGGGACCAGAGTTTTCATTGATGAACTTTTTTGGTATTGATGAAAAGAATGTCGAAGGTGAACTAGAACCAATTAAAAAGGACAAAGGCTCTACTAATTCGCTTATTAGTGAACTTGCGGATCGATATTTCGCCCTTCATTCTTTTTTATTCCACAACCAGGCCAAGATAACACACTTGAAAATTCAAGCCATGGAAGTATTTTACCCACCTAATGCGTTCGGCTTACCATTACATACTCAACGCAGAAACGAAATATTTTTGGATAAAATAAACTACAGCAAAAGGATTAGCGTCGAATATAGAGCCATAGAGAAGGAGGCATTGAGATATTTAATAGATTTCGCGATACATACTCCTGGGGAGAAAGAGGTAATTGAACCGTATAGAATAAATAGGAATTATCATCGCTATATGCAAAGAAAATTAAAAGGTGACTATAAAAAATCATTGAGGAAACCAAAGAAGCAACTAATTCTTAATGATAACAACATTAGAAAAATCTATCGTGCATACGTTAGTAAGCAATTTTATTATGACAAGGATTCACAAAAGTATAAGCTCAGCTGGATGCAAAATTTTTATGAGAATGACAAACGTATTGCACCGGATATCACGCTTCCATGTAACTAATCAAGGTTAAAAATAGTATAGTTTTGCCTATTCGAGTCTAAAACACAACCAATTCGCCTGTGTTGATTACCATTAATTGTCAAATATTTTGGTGATCTCACGTTTGTCTGATTGGTAGCATCAAAGGATATTTCTTTTTTTTGGTCAACCATATCTAAGTAGCATTCATTTTTAGGAATACTAAAAATATCAGCAACTTCAAAAATCCCCAAATGACATTTAGAATTCTTTTCGTACAATATAATGATTTCAGAGCCATTGTAAAGTGCGTAATTTATAACGTGGTCATCGACGTTAAAATATTTTTGGATTATTGTCTTCTGTTCTTTTGTATCGAACTTGATTAAGGAAAGGGAATTTTTTCTATCATTTAACGACGCAATTATGCCATGTGATTGATCCGCAGCAAAATCAAGTCTTGGCGAAGGGTTATGCGAGAGCAAACTCAAAGAAATTGCAGTTTTAAAGATGGATACAGACCTTACATAGTTTGCAACTCCACTGAGAATGCCTCCGTTCAATAATTGCAGCAATCGACTAAAACCATCAACTAGATCGTAGGTTAAGTTATTAGTATTGGTCCGTATGACTTCAAATGAACATTCTTTTAAAACGAAATAGCGGAACAATTTACTCGAAAACAAGTACTCGTTAAGATACTTTATCACGTCTCCTTTTTTGTAATTCATCTTCAAGGAACTATAGTAAGAATCCATATTGTCAGCTTTTGCTAACTTCTCTAATATTTCCGCTTTTACGCAATTCATAAAATCATTGAAGTACTTTTGTTCTTCATTGACTTCCCATATTATTTGGTAACCCATTTTCAAAAATTCTTCACAATATTTAAGTGTGTCTTCGACACATTTCGTAGACAAACCAAATGTTGGGAAGAAAAAATCTCCCTCTTCACCAAAATTGCTAAACCAGATTATACTTCCTTTAATATGATTAAGGATTATTATAAGTCTTTCCATAGACAGAATAATTTCATTGAAAAAAACTTTTCTAATTAGATCAAAAAGGTTGTTACCCATTTTGTAAAGTCGTTTCCAATTTCTTTCTCCAAATTGGTTGCTGAAGTAATCCTTTAAGTTTTCCGGTATCATGCCGGTCAAGAATATCTCATAGAAACATTCCACGATAGTTTGCTTCAGTTCTTCGTCTGTGGGGAAATGCACAGTCAAATCAACACTTTCATACAAACTGTCCTTTAAGTTGGATAGATGCCGGTCGAAAAACTCGAAGAATGGTTTCACTTCACTCACTACAAGAGATATTTGCTCTTTCACGAATCCCACAAGACACACTATTTTGCACAAATAAGTTATAAGATTCACAAAATGATGACGACAGTTAGAGTGTGAAGGTATGCCTAATAGCAATACCACTAGTTCTAATCTTTGAGTGTCGTTATTCAGTGCAAGAAAGTGTTGTTGGAAAAGTTCCTTGTTACTCGCATGACTCAAGTAATTTAGATTTGTAGGCAGTACAATATTGTCAATTGTATATAAGTTATTAAACGTGAGCGATATCTGGGACTTTGAATTAACACTGACCAAGTAATTAAGCTTGCTGTTGTTAGAATTATTGAATTGATCAAGATAAAAACTGGATTTATTTAAATCAGTATTTGCAACCTGTGTTATCTGGTTTCCAAACCATTCATAGGACAAGGAGAGCTTTGGTAACTGACCCAAAATGTCAATTCGAAAAAGGTCCGCCAAGTTCTTTTCTTCTCCTTCTATATCGTAGACACACCAGTTTATCAAGTCAATTGACTGTTGTTTGTTAGCCACCACGTTTACCAAATTTCCTGAACATGAATCATAAATTTTGCAATATCCGTCAGCCCCTGATAAGCAGAAATACTTCCCATCAGGATTCCAGCTAATATCGAGAATGGGCGCTCTATTATTCAACGAATAAATTCGTTCTCCATTTAATCTGAAAACCCAAATTGACATTTTGTTCATTGATACAGCTAACAAGTCCATTGTTGGACACCAGCTAAGTATATTGCCATCGCTGAATCCAACGAACTTATTAGTTGCTCTTATTCTTACTTTGTTGCTGTAATTCTGGTCCATACTTCATGACTTAATCCATACAAAAACAAAGTTATACAGCATCACAGATCACATACAAAATTCAGTGAGCGCATTTAAATTCTATCATGTATATAGTGTAATCGTATCAAAGTATATTTACAAGATGGATTATTTAAGGTCTAAAGTTTATAACTAACGAGGGACCCATAGTGGAAGACAAGCATGTTTTACCAATTAAATTTGGCTTTTTGGTGCCTGGTGGTTGTGATCCATAGATCGCTTCCGATGCAGCTTTTAAATTTTCAAGGATTTCCTTGTCACTGAAATTACATTTACCAATGGGAATTGATAAATGTTGATCTCTCTGTCTAAAGAGCAATGCACCATAATTGTTTTCTATCAATCTCACGATCTCGGGAGAAACGGTTCCTCTTTTTGTACTTGGCATCAAATTCCTAGGCCCCAAGTACTTTGCTATCAGAGCTAGATCCTTGAGTATGTCGGGGGTAGCAAAACTTTGGGTAAAATTCTCCAATTTCATCGAACCATTCCGAATCTCCTCGATCAATTCAAGGCCCCCAACTCGGGAAGCACCCCTGGCTTTTGCTTGCGCTTGAAGATTTTCGTCTAGAGTGAACACTATAATAGAACTCTCTTTTATGGGGTTGGGAAAGAATACTGATCCAGACAACGGTTTTGACCCCCTTTCAGGAATTACTGTCATCAAGATACTTACAGTAGTTCTTTCCGAAGGATTTCCCACTTCCGCAGCTCTTATATACTTCATTGCTTGGGGAACATCCATATACAAAGGATGTAACTCTGGATTTTGCTTGTTTCTGTTCTTTACAATTTGCTCCTTCTTTAATTTCCTTTTATTTTCTTTTTGCTGATCTTTTTGTTGTCTTCTCAACCTCCCGTCTGTAGCATCTAGTAAAGGACTTAATTTCGAAAAAGATCGAAACGACCCTCCACGGATGGACTGCGGTAATCTAAAAAGTCCAAAGGAGCGAATCATTCTTCAGAAACTAACTGTAGATTACAACGCAATCAGAATGTAACAATGTTAATCTGTAATTTAGTCGAAGATTGAAGACAAAAAAAAAAAAAAAAAAAAAAAAAAAAAAAAAAAAAAAAAAAAAAAAAAAAAAAAAAAAAAAAAAAAAAAAAAAAAAAAAAAAGAAAAAGAAAAGAATTATTGATACATTTACGTCACCGTCATAAAGTTACTAAGCTATACAATTTTTATAATACAGAGCTGCAATCTTACAATTTTTTCGTACTCACTCTTAAAGATGCGCAACGTTTAAAAAAAGTTTTCTTTGTCTTTCTCAACAAGGAGTCTTGGGAAATGCTCTCATTCCTTGTTGGCATCTGACCATAAACTGCTGCATCAGACTTCTCATTTATATAGGGACTCCGGAAAAGACTTATCAAACTTTGTCTTTTCGATTGTCTCACCTTGTATTTTTCACCTTCAATGGGAGAATTGTTGACACTCTCTATGTCGGTCACGCTTTCCCGTAAACTAGGACTACTCTCGGGTACAATGCTAGATCTCAAAGTACGATCACTATCAATTCTTCCCGTGTCACTCGGTCTTAAAGATTGTCTGCTCCTGTCTTGTTCGACAGGCAAACTAGTGTCCCAAGGAGGCAGGAAATTAGAATATGGCGTAGGTGAACCAAGACTCTGAGGTGACAAACCTATCTTAGAATACTCAGATATCAACGTCAAATTATTTTCAATAAGTAGCTGAGTAATGTTTCTTAATTCCGAAAGCCTTTCGGTAGTGATTATTCCTGTGCTCGCAATATAGGGTTGGAAAATGGTTGCTAAATTTTCGCTGTTCATTTTGGTGGTTTCTCGATGAGTCAACATCAAACCAAGATTATAGATAAGGTAAAGAACCGTCTGGAGTTTTTCCTGCGAAACGTATCTGGAATATATCAAAAAAAAGTCGGATACGAACTTAGCATCCAGAACCTCAAGCTCTTTTAAACTGTATATTGCTGTTTTGTATGTTTCACTTTGATCATCCATTTTAAACCCTGCTTCTCGTTCCAGGTCAATCCCTATTATATCGTCTATCATTTTTTCATTCTCTTCCGCGCTAATGTTTTCTGAGTTGCAATTCTGACTTAAATATTTCTTTGCAATACCACAAACATCATGAACATTAGGATTTTTACTTATACAGTCTTCTATACTGCCCTGCTGCCATAGTTCACTGATTCGTCTGGCTGAGCCACTGCGTCTAAAGACACCCTCCACCATTCCGCTTTCTAGAATATAGTTAAAGCAGCTGACAAGAACGTCCGGTACTTCCACTGCAACTCCGGTCTCTCCAAGGAATACCGACCGGCGCGTCAGCAGTTCCGGTAATTCCAAGAACAACGAGGATCTAGAACGTGATTGTGAGTACAAGGAGCTACGAAACGGTGTTAGGTGCTGTATTTCCGTTTGTGCCATAACCGCAATGTTTTCCTTTGCCTCGATTGCACTTCTCTTGTAAAAAAAAAATTCCTTCTTCTACGCAAACTGCTTGTGAGGACTATCTTATTCAAATGATCAATAACTGCCAATTCAATCTTCTAGCGATAAACCAACAGCTAATCTCTGCAAGCAGGAAAATTCTTTCGTCTCTCTTTTATATTAAATATAGCGAAAGCAATTTTAAATATTGAGGTGGTCGAATCTATTAATTGTTATACTTACTCTTGCAGTTGATGTCGCCGCTGTCACAGCACAAGGCCGTTATTCATTGTTGCGAATTAGGCAAAAAAAAAAAAAAAATATATGTCGCGTCTCGCCAGGTCTAGACTCGGAATAAGTATAAAATAGTTAAAAAAAAATATAATAAAATGCATAGCCGAAGACTCAAAGCCATTAGTCGAGCAAAAAAAGGTAATTTGAAGGAGACGAGTAAGACAGTTTAAGTTTAGACGCGACAGTCGACCTTAAAATGCGGAGAGATCGAATCGCAAACTAAGTAATGAGATATTAGATGTCCTAAACCTAGTCTTGAACAAAGAAGTACTGGGCTCCATTTAGGTTCTATCCAAATTTGCTATTAAGGGAGGAAAAAAAAAAAAAAAAATAAAAATAAAATAAAATAAAATAAAAATAGAGAGATCTGTTCTGTACTGTATAGTATTATATAGATAGAGGTTTCTAGGCGGTGCGAAAAGTTGCTTATACTAAATGATGGAAAAGAGTTAGGCTCGGTAGCAATCAGTAGAAAGCAACTGGAAGTGAGTTGGAGTACCCAAATTTCTCAAGATGATTTCTTCTTCTTTGTTCTATCTTCAAAGGAAATACAGCCCATTGGTATACCTTTGGAGTTGAGTAGGTTTATCAACAACTTGCCGTGAGGACCTTGAACACTAACTTCTGCCAACTTAGGATTCTGAACACATGAACCCACAGTAGTAGAACCAGAACATTTCACCTTGAGTTCGTCAGCCAACACAAGAGGCTTCACGTAAAAAGCTTCAAAATTGTTTACTCTTGTAATAACTTTTCTGCCGATTTTCATTTCAGTAATTATTTTGACAATAGGAGGCTCACCTTTGTGTAGCTGTACAGAATCATCGTCTACAGATTGACCAGGCTTAAGGATTTTATATGAGGAAGAACAGTTTGCTAAGGCGGCCTTGAATATCACGTCACGAGGACGAGAGCCAAGCTGTAAATTTGTTAGCCCCACTAAGGCATCCGTCATGATCAAATTCCTAGGAGCGGAACGGTCCACAATGTCTTGCAACTTGGAATACTTTTCGATCAAAGCACGAAGCTCAGGAGCCGTGTAAAGATATTCGCCACTTTCCCCGATTTTTTCAAAGAATGCCTTTGCCTTTTTTGTTGGTTTATATAGTTTAACAATTGAAAGTTCCTCAGCTTTCTTATTTTTGTTGTTAGCAGTACTTTGATCCGGGCCTTTCTGTAAAGATCCAATAGTCCTGTGAAGGACAAAGTTAGCAAATTCAGGTGATTCCTTAGATTTCAAGCTCACCACACTGAGATTGTCATCCTTGCCCTTTGCCTGAAGATAGCCGCGCTTTTCCATGGCCTTCAAGAACTTGGCCGACTTTTTCCAGGAGGTCTTCTTTATATTGCAAAATTTGGCGTCCATTACCGGTAAATTCTTATATATGTGATTTGACATGAACTGAGAGGAAACTTCAGGTAATTCAAAAGTGTCTTGGATTATCGACTGAATAAGCGATCGCACAAAAAAATTATCAACTTCTTCAATCTTCAACTCCGATAATTCTTCTGCAATATCTTCATTGTCAAAAGTAGGCTGATTAGTAATTTGACCATGATCAATGGCATCAGCATGATCATCATGATCCTCGTTTGTGTCCTCTTTTGTGTCCTCTTTTGTGTCCTCTTTCGTGTCCTCCTTTGTGTCCTTATTTTTCTCTTCAGCATTATCTATATCTTCTATTACATCAGGAACGGTATTATCATTACGAGAGTCGTTTAAATTGAAAAGATGATCAAAAACATGATGCATTATTTCAACAGCAATACCGGTTCTTCCCAAAACTGAGTCAAACTGAGTCAAATTCAACTTACACCGACCCACAGCTTTAACAACAGATGGATGCGCACTGTCTACCACACCTACAATCGCACCTTTCACCTCTCTTTTGTCAAACGGAGGAATTGTTCCTGGTAACATCAAATCCGCACCATTTTTTATTATCTCGATGACATGTGGGTGTGTTTTAACAACTGGTAGCAACGAGGGATAACTCCAAGTCGTAAAAACGGATGGGAATAAACTAGAGTCCCTTGATTTAAACCATAGTGGTGTTTCATGCTCATCAAAATATATTGAACCCTTGTAACCTTGTACACTAGCAAAGTTGGCTTGCTTGATCGGGTATGGCACTAACTTATGCTCATCCTCTTTGTTTAGGCTTTCTTGAGATATGCCATAGGTTTTACATATGTCACCTAAGAGCTTCCTTCTGTCACTGGATTTGATATTGGCCGACGCCTTAGGTTGCGGGTCTTTCTTAAACATCTTGAAATTATCTATGTTGCGAAAATGTGATGCTATGCCTTTTACTAGGTATACGATTTTGTTACACAAAGACCTTATTGTGAAAAATACCGGCATGAAGCCCTTGTCAAGATAATGTTTTGAGGTGATCGATGACGGACTTTGACAATGATAAAAAACTGGTATCTGCAGAGATTAGTACAGGAGAACACAGAATAGTTACAAGTATAAGAAGGACAGTTGTGTTTTTTGTTGCACTAGTGATTTTGGCTTTGGGGGTTCCGTGGTGGTGGTCGACAACATTAATATATAGAGCAGATTTACCTGCCGATAAAATAAATTATCTTGCGGACAGCCTCGAAAGCCTTATAAAGTATGAGATCCCTGTATATCTAGATATACCCAATTCTTTAGATGGTTTCACTAAGGACGCTGAAACTGCGCTTGATAACATATTATATGATGAATACCCCGATCTTAAAAATATCTGGTCTATTAAGTTTTTCAGAGGCGCTGAAGGAATAAATGAGGACGAAGACTACGTTGTAAGATTTGAGTACGTGCCTTCTCCACCAGAAGACGAACAGGAACGGCCTGTTGAAGCTTTTTATTCTAATCCCTTCAATAAGGAAATCAAATTATTTATTACTGATGCAGTCGTGAAGGCTAAAAAAGTAGACGAGTTTTTAGCGAAGGTTCTTATTGATAGCATTTTTAGAGAGGAGTTGAAAAGAACTAGTAAAACGTTACTGAATGAGCCTGCAGAATCTAACATAGCCCTACCTTTTTCGTCCAACTATAAGATCGTCTTGACTTTCCTTGTCGAAAATGGCAAGCCAGTCAGTTGGGAGATAGAAAATTCCATCAAATTGCTAGAAACTGTAATAGAAAAATTACGGTATTTCACGAGTCTCACTATAACTACCCAAATCCATTATTACTCAAAGCTTACTTTTGCCCCAACTTTTGACGCCGAGAAACGAAGTTACGTCATTAAGGAGTCTGATTTGTCGACTTTTATTAACTTGGGTGATTGGAATTTAGTTAACCATGATATTTCACCAAACATCTTCTTTGTTATATATTTCGCTGCCAGCAATTATTACGGTATACCACTTTCGATAGAGAATTCCGATACGAATTCCTTTATTGTTCCACAATGGGGTGGTGCCCATATTCTCAACAAATTGCCTGAGAATGACGAAATCCATGTCACTGAAGATGAGCTCATACCAATAATGGAGACTTTTACTTCCCAGCTTTTTAATTTGTTAGGGATGCCGAAAGATCCGAAGTCACCTCTGATAAAGGTTGACATATTATCAAGGATTACTATACTTAAGAATCTGAAACGTTCGCTCGAGAATCTTAAAGCTTTGATAATCTTAACCGAATCTTTAAATGAAATTTCAATTCCTGAGTCGACAAAGTCATACGTCGTAGAATGCTTGGATAATTTGGAGGCATCTATAGAGTACGCCAGGAAAGGAAGGTTTGATATATCTATGAAGTATAGTTCTATGAGTTTAGAGTATTCTGAAAGAGCCTTCTTTGAGAAAGAAATCGTTCAACAAGCCTACTTCCCAAGTGAGCATAAAATGGCTGTGCTATTGCCCTTATTAGGACCTGTTCTTTCCATAACCACAGTTGGTGTTATAAAGACAATAAAGAGTATGCTAGCTGAATATAGACTGTCAAAGTTGTCTAAGAATTAAATAGTAGAATAAAGAGTTCGCATTTTCTTTTTTTTATTTTTTTTTGGTTTCATTAGGCCACTATTCCCTGATTTTTAATCGTTCTCTTGCCAAAGACTCGCGATAGATCGTGCGCATCTGAATACTCAAGAGATCCGTTTTGAATAACGATTAGTAAAACCTGGGCGCCGCGAGATGAGATCTTATTTGAAACAAGGATTCGGCCTAGGTAGCTTTGCGTTTGCATCCTTTTTATGGGGGTCATCTACGAAGACTTCTACGAAACAAGTACCTGAAAAAACTAATGATCAAGACGTGCGATTGACTGGAGAAGGAGGCGACGCTAACAGGCCTTCGCATCCTGAGTCGTTCTTTAAATTTGGTTTCCCAGGGCCGCTTCATGACCTAGAAAGAAGGGACGAGTTTGTCAGCTGCTACGACAGAAGAACTAGGATTCCATATTGGGTGTTGGAAGAGATTACCAAGGAATCATTGAAAGCAGGAGACAATGTTAACCGAAAATATGCTGTTTTTAAAGAAGACGAAAGAATTCCAATTAATTTTAGAGCAAGATTGAGAGACTACTTTCGTAGCGGTTATGATAGGGGTCATCACGCCCCAGCGGCTGATGCTAAATTCAGCCAACAAGCTTTAAACGAGACTTTTTATTTAACAAATATTTCTCCTCAAGTGGGCGATCAGTTTAACCGTGATTATTGGGCTCACTTTGAAGAATTTGCTCGTACACTTACTCAAAAATATGACAGCGTTAAAGTATTAACCGGTGGTCTCTTTTTGCCAAGACAATCACCAACCAATCCAAATAAATATGTTGTGGAATACGAAGTCATTGGCTCGCCACCAAGCATAGCGGTACCTACCCATTTTTACAAATTAATAGTGGGTGAGAAAACGAACACCAAAGATATTTCGGTGGCAGCTTTCGTATTACCCAACGCGCCAATTAAGAATGAGACTCCCTTGAAACTATTCCAAGTGCCCTTGGATGATTTAGAGAAAGCTAGTGGGTTGGAACTACTATACAGAGTACCACCAAGCAACAAAAAGGACCTTTGTCGAGATGTCAGATGCGAAATAGTCGTTAGAGAATTCAAAAATGCTCAGTCGAACGCCTTGCCCCCTCCTTCAAACTCTGGACTTTTGAAATAATCAATGGGCACTAGCGGCATACCAAAATCTTCGGGACAATCACTCTCTCCCTTTCAGAACTTGCTTTGTACTTTCTTTTAGTTTCACTTGTGCTGCACATTTTTTGTAGCACAGATAAGAAAGGAAAAACAAAAGATTTTTTTTTTTTTTTCATGGGTTTCCTTATCCGACCTTTATTCTACATTTATGTATATACTAGATATATTCCCCAGACTAGTTTAAGTCTTCTGCCCTCAAATGTCCTCTCGTAAGCCTCTCGTAAGCCTACAAGCATGTTAGAGTCACATATGTGTACCGTGTAAAAATACAATTTTTTTTTTTTTACTTTTCCTTTTTTAACGCCTTTCTACTGAAGCATTGCTTCGTCGAAGATAGATAAAGCGAGGATGATGCGACATCGGTTCACTCTTTATGTGAGTAATGTTATCTACTACTACTACTAACCAAATTGGTTAAAGGCGGATACTGCATCCGAAGAGATCCAACAGCCTATATTTAGATGCTAGCCACAATTGATGGCCACTCGTGCGAAAGGCCTAATCCCAACATTTTTGTAAATTTATCCGGACACAAATTACACAAAACGTTTGATGGCCGCGAAGGAAATTGTTGCAAATCTTTACCCAAAAAAAGAATCAAGCAACCCATCATTTGAATTTTGATTGTTGGCGCCTATTATGTGTATATTGGTTTAATGTGGTGCGTACAATAATTATATATATATATATAAATTGGAACCATTAGGGATTTGATAATTTATACTCAGAGGGACAATAACTACAAGCGAGTTGCAAAGGGTAAAACTATTCAATTACAGGATTATACATAGACACTAACGGAAATACAAGGATAAATATAAAAATATATCGAAAATGACAACGTCACATCGTCCATTTTCATTAAATTTCGGAAAAATAGAATATACTACTTTGGTCCCTGCCGGGTTATTTTTCAAGTATACGCAGTTAAAGGACCAGTTCAGTAAAAGTTTGCCAGAGCCTACAGAAGGATATGCCGGCGACGAAGAACCATCGTCTCCAGCGGAACTCAGTTGCAAGTTCTTGGGGTTCGTTGCCCAAATGGTAGATCCAGCAATAGACGGAGAATATGATGAAGTATTGCAATTATCGCTACAAGACTTTGAGCAAAGATTTCTTTCTCAACTCGATGTCCATTCGTATGCTGCTAGATTGTTAGAGGATGAAAATTACCCTACGAGTTTGAGCAAAGTGAGGACTTTCTTAAGAGATTACTATATGGCCTTGATTAACTCTAAAACAAAACCACCAAAAGCAACATCGGAGTTGCTTAAGAATTCAGTAAAAAATGAGGGGGGGAAAGCCCATATATTCCCTATCTTTGGTGGACAGGGTAACTCAGATGATTATTTCGAGGAATTGAGAGAATTGAACTACACTTATCATGGATTGATCTCAGATTTACTTCATGGTGCAGCTGAAAGATTGAACTATTACGTAATGAACATTTCTGATATGGACAAAATTTACACCCAAGGTTTAGACTTTTTGACGTGGTTGTCGAATAGGGACAAGACTCCTGATCAGGATTACTTGTTGTCAGTGCCCGTTTCTGCTGCCTTAATATGTTTGTTGCAGTTGTGTCACTATACTGTCGCTTGCAAGGTACTAGGATTGAGTCCTGGGGAATTCCGTGAACACATGAGTGGAAGCACTGGACACTCGCAAGGATTGATCACTGCAGTAGCAGTTGCATCAGCAGATTCATGGGAAGACTTCATCGAAAAAGCCGTCAAGGCGGTCTCCTTAATGTTTTTCATAGGATACAGATGCCTCATGACTTATCCACGTACGACGTTACCTCCTACAATGTTACAAGATTCGCTCAATAATAATGAGGGAAAACCTTCATTGATGTTGTCGGTAAGGGATTTAAGTGGTAATCAATTGGATGAATTTATAGAGCAAACTAATAAACATTTGCCTGAAAATAAGAAAATTGTGGTCTCCTTGATTAATGGTGCTAAAAACTTTGTTTTATCTGGACCCCCAGAATCTCTTTACGGGCTTAACTTAGCATTGAGAAACAAAAAAGCACATTCTGGTTTGGATCAAACTAGAATTCCTTTTAGTCAACGAAAGATGAAATTTTCGAACCGATTCTTACCAGTTTTTGCCCCATTCCACTCTCACCTTTTGAAGCCAGCCACAGAATTGATCCTTCAAGACGTTCAACGAGAAAATTTATACTTCCACCGCAATGATCTTAAAATGCCTGTCCTTGACACTTTCAACGGACAAAACATACAAAACTCAGAAAAAGAAGTTCTCAATAAAAGAATCGTGGAATGCATAACCGAATTACCCGTGCGCTGGGAGGCTGCGACAGATTTTTCCTCTACACATTTGCTTGACTTTGGTCCGGGTGGTGTCTCAGGTTTAGGAACTTTGACTCATAGGATCAAAGAAGGTACGGGAACCAGAGTTATATTCGCCGGTGTATTGGATATTTCTACTGGTGATGACGAATATGGCTTCAAACAAGAATTGTTTATTAGAACAAAGGACTCGGTTAAGTGGGCTCCTAATTGGTTTGAAGAGTACCAACCAAGGCTCATAAAAAATATCAACGGTAAAGTGTACGTCGATACGAAATTCTCGAGACTACTTGGTAAACCTCCTTTAATGGTACCTGGTATGACACCTACAACGGTGCACCCAGAAATTGTAGCTGCGACAATCAATGCTGGTTATCACATTGAGTTAGCTGGGGGTGGTTATTTTGATCCGAATATGATGGAGAAAGCATTGGAGGAAGTTAGACGTAATATAGAACCTGGACGCGGAATCGCTGTTAATCTAATTTACGTAAATCCTAGGATGCTTCAATGGGGTATTCCTTTGATCAAGCGTCTAAGAGAAAGAGGCTTTCCTTTGCAATCAATGTCAATAGGTGCTGGGGTGCCATCTTTAGAAGTTGCAAGTGAATATATCGAGACCTTGGGTCTAACGCATTTGGGACTAAAGCCTGGTTCTGTCGAAGCGATCCTGCAGTCAATTGCTATTGCAAAAGCTCATCCTAACTTTCCGATTGTTTTGCAATGGACTGGTGGACGTGGAGGAGGACATCATTCTTTTGAAGATTTCCATCAGCCAATCCTTCAAATGTATGGTAAGATAAGAAGGTGTAAAAACATTGTGTTGGTGGTAGGCTCTGGTTTCGGTTCAGCAGAAGATACTTACTCCTATTTAACCGGTGATTGGTCCCTTTCCTTCAACCAACCAAGAATGCCATTTGATGGTTTCCTCTTCGGATCTAGGATGATGACGGCCAAGGAGGCGAGGACTTCTGAAGATGCTAAGAAGTTAATCACTGAATGTGCCGGTGTGCCCGATGAAAAATGGGAAAACACATACAAAAGGCCAACGGGAGGCATAATAACTGTCAGGTCTGAAATGGGTGAACCTATCCATAAAATCGCTACGCGAGGTGTTCTCTTGTGGAAAGAATTAGATGATAAATATTTCACTTTACCCAAAAACAAAATAGTGGACGCTCTATCCAAAGACAAGAAATCTATTATCGACAGATTGAATAAAGATTTCCAAAAACCCTGGTTTGCTAAGAACTCAGAAGGAAACTGCGACTTAGAAGATATGACTTATGAGGAAGTTGCGTATCGTTTAATCGAATTAATGTATGTGGATCAATCTTCTAAGTGGATAGATGTTACGTTACGTAATTTTTATGGGGACTACTTAAGACGAGTTGAAGAAAGATTCACCCTTGAAGCTAGCCGTCCCTCATTCATCCAGAGTTACTCTCAGTTGCTGGTAAATCCCAGAAGTTTCACGTCTCAATTTTTCCTGGAATTTAGCCTTGCTAAAACTCAATTAATCAATGAAGAAGATTGTGACTTCTTTTTAATGTGTTGCCAAAGGATCAACCAGAAGCCGGTCCCCTTTGTTCCAGTATTGGATGAAAGATTCGAATATTTCTTTAAGAAAGATTCATTATGGCAGTCAGAGGACTTAGAAAGTGTTGTTGATGGTGATGTTCAGAGAACTTGTATTTTACATGGCCCAGTTGCTGCTCAATTCACCAATAAAGTTAATGAGCCGGTAAAGGACATCTTAGATTCCATACACGAGAGACATATATCTGCTTTGATGAAGGATTATTATGGGAACCAGGAGAAAAATATACCTCAAGTGGAGTACTTCTCTGACACTCCGGTGAAGAGCCTTACCTCTCTAGATGGCGTTGATATCAAGGAATCTGATAATGATGTAATCTTCACTATAGGAGATAAAGTCTTGCCTAACAAGGAAGAATGGTTGTTCATGTTAGCGGGCGAAAAGCTCAACTGGATGCACGCACTAATCACTACAGGTAGAATTGTCCAAGGTACTAGCCATGTATCAAATAATATTCAAGATATCTTGGCTCCCGCCCCAAATATGGTTGTCCATATTTCAAATTACAAAGACAGCTCAAAGAGTGGGATAGTGGCTTACGAGCTTTTTGGAGCTGAATTGAAGCCTTGCGTGGAAATTTCTTTGCTTGATAGTTCTATAATCGAGTGTAACTTAATTGAGCACAGAACTGCGGACGGTGTGCCTGCGAAATTGAACTCGTTGTTCAGTTATAATCCTGGTGACGGCTTCTCTCCTATTAGTGAAATAATGGAAGGAAGAAATAAAAGGATTAAAGAGTTTTATTGGAAACTCTGGTTTGGCAGCGAGTCGGTTGTCGATCATAGTCCTTTAGACTTTACATCTACTATAAAGGGAGAGCAAGTAAAAATTTCATCACAGGATATATCAGATTTCACACATGCAATTGGTAACAATAGTGAAGCCTTTGTTTCCAGGCCAGGGAAGGTCACCTTTTGTCCAATGGATTTCTCTATAGTGATTGGATGGAAACCTATAGTAAAAGCACTTTTTACTGAAAGTATTGATGCGGATCTTTTGAAATTGGTTCATTTGTCCAATAAGTACAAAATGTTCCCAAATGCAAAGCCATTGAAAAAAGATGAAGTTGTTGAATGCTGCGCAAATATACGTGCCGTTTTGAACCAACCTTCGGGTAAGCTTGTCGAAGTCGTTGGTACTATCTTTAGAAGTCAAGAACCTGTTATTGAAGTTACTTCAGAATTCTTCTTCCGTGGCCAGTATGAAGATTTCCACAATTGCTTTCAGAAAGTAACTGAAACTCCTGTACAAGTTGCTATTAAATCGCCAAGAGATTTGGCACTTTTGAAATCCAAGGAGTGGTTTAACCTCACCGATAATGAAATTGATTTATTACATCAATTGTTAACATTCCGCTGTCAGTCTGTATACAAATTCAAATCGGCTGACGTTTATTCATCAATTGTGTCTCGCGGTGACGTTTACTTGGAACTCCCTACAAAAGAAATTTGCAGAGTAGGTTCCATTAATTACGAGGCTGGTGTTTCTCATGGTAACCCTGTCGTGAGTTATTTGTCCAGACACGGAAACCCTATTGAGCAGGCGGTTAAGTTTGACAATTCTATTCGCATTTCCAATGAAGATTTGATCTCCAAGACCCCAAACAATAATGAGCCTTATGCCAAGGTATCTGGAGACTATAATCCTATTCATGTGTCAAGAGTATTTGCAGCTTATGTTAAATTGCCGGGGACCATAACTCATGGTATGTATACATCAGCGTCGGTGAGATCCTTAGTAGAAGAGTGGGCTGCAAATAGCGTCTCGTCCAGAATCAGGGCTTTCCTGTGTTCCTTTGTAGGCATGGTTTTGCCTAATGATATTTTGAAGACAACTCTTGAACATGTTGGTATGATCAATGGTCGTAAAATAATAAAGGTAGAGACTAGCAACCGTGATAGTGGAGAAGTTGTTCTCACTGGTGAGGCAGAGATTGAGCAACCTACTACAACGTACGTTTTTACGGGTCAAGGCTCCCAAGAGCAAGGTATGGGAATGGATTTGTATGAATCCTCACCTGTAGCGAGAGCAGTTTGGGATAGGGCTGATCAACATTTTGTCGACACTTATGGTTTTTCTATCCTCCACATTGTGAAAAATAATCCAAAGTCTTTCACTGTTCATTTTGGAGGTACTAAAGGAAAAGCGATCAGAGAAAACTATATGTCAATGATATTTGAAACTACTGCTCCAAACGGTGAGATACAAACTGAGAAGATATTCAATACCATTGACGAAAACACACCATTCTACACATTCAACTCTGAGAGTGGTCTTTTAGCGGCAACTCAATTTACCCAACCTGCCTTGACTTTGATGGAAAAAGCTTCTTATGAAGACATTAAATCGAAGGGTTTGGTTCCTGAAAATTTGATGTTCGCAGGCCACTCTTTAGGTGAATATTCTTCCTTGTCTTCATTGGCTAATGTTATGCCAATTGAATCACTTGTGGATGTTGTTTTCTATCGTGGTATGACTATGCAGGTTGCTGTTCCTAGAGATTCTCTTGGCAGATCTAATTATACTATGTGTGCGGTTAATCCTTCGAGAGTCAGTCCAACGTTTACTGATGCTGCCTTAAGGTTTGTTGTTGAAGAAGTGGCCCTGAAAACTGGTTGGTTATTAGAAATTGTTAATTTCAACATCGAAAACAACCAATATGTCGCTGCTGGTGATCTAAGAGCATTGGATACTTTGACAAACGTATTGAACTACCTTAAAATTAATTCCATTGATGTTCCAAAATTGCAGTCAAGTATGAGCTTAGATGAAATTTCTGAGCACTTTGGAGAAATCGTAAAACCTGTCTCGGCCCAATCATTGGCTAAACCACAACCCATCAAATTGGAAAGAGGTTTTGCTGTGATTCCATTGCCCGGTATATCGGTACCTTTCCATTCGTCGTATTTGAGACCCGGAGTCAAGCCTTTCAGACGATTTTTGTCGAAGAAAATCCCTAAGTCTTCTCTTAAACCTCAAGACCTTATCCACAAGTATATACCTAACTTAACTGCTAAACCATTCGAAATTTCAAAACCTTATTTCGAAGATGTCTACAAGTTGACTGGCTCTGAGACTATTAAAAATATTATTGATTCGTGGGATTCATATCAAACTGATTAATTATAGTATATAAAAGTTCAATACACATATTATATAATAAAGCAGTTGTTGTCCTACACTCCCGACGCCAATGGACTAGATATATTAACTGGGGTGAATTTCTTTGGTAATGATACTCTAGGGAAGCGCGATTTCAATTTCTGAGTCACTAGATCCATATCCAAGTGTCTTGTTAAGTTAATACGAGGAATACATCCAATGTAATGATCATCGTCTATCTGTACATCAAGAGGATCCTGAGTGTGGCAGCCCGGAGTTAAGGATAGCCTTATAGAATGCTTTTTCCCAGATGGATCATCAGAAGCTTCAGCCTCATATAATTCGAAAACTATCTGAGATAAGTAGTCCAACTCTGGAAGCGCATTTCTAGCAATCTTCATTGGAATTTGAGACTCGTAGATCACGTTCAATAAAGTATATATGTGTGACTCCTTTGTAAAGTAATTAACAACTGCCGCATTATCATTATCTCTCATATCCTGGATATCATAAAGAATTTGTTTTGCGAGTGGCAATGAAGTCAATAAACCAATATCCAACTTTTCTTCATCCTTGATACCGTATTCTTGTGGGCTAATGAAATCAAAAAGAACCTTTGATAATCGATAAAGCTCTCTCAACCTAGCATATGTCGGATGATCAAAAGGATTCTCAGCCGACGAGCTATGTCCATGCTTATGGGTATTTGAATTGTTGTTTAAGCATGAATCATTTATTGTTGATTTTGCGCCTTTCAAAACCCAACCGAGAGATCCCGCCGAAGCAGGTGTATTAGATGAGGTTAAGCTAGCAACGCTAGCTGTCGAATTTGAGCCCGAACCCGTGTTTACAGCACCATCATTTGGGATCTTGAAGTTGTTCATTGCCAAAATGTTGATTGGATATTCACTTACCAAACCAGACGACGTTACAGTATCACCACATTTTTCAGTTAGTCTATTCACTAATTCATTATCTTCAGGATCAAATGAAAAGATGTTTTTCAAGAAATTTCGGTTGTGCAAGGCATCATATTTCATAGTATCATAGAGTTCCGAAATTTTAGAAGGATGCGTTTTTTCAACTGATGTAAATTCTTGAAAGAGCTTATCCCACCTTTCCTTAAAAAGAAACGGATCTTCCCCACAACACCAATATGTTTGAAACTTAAAAGCATCTTTTTTCTCAAAATTATAATCCATAATTTCTTTATGGAAATTCATAAGCTGACATACCCTTTTAATGACGGTAAAGGGCTCAGGCATTCTAGGGGGCCAAGTAAATTGAGGTGGTGCTTCCGCACCTTGTCTTATCAAAGGCTTGAGTTTTTTCTTTACTTTATCCATCAAGTCCTTTGCGGCATTTGAATCATCCAAAAGATCTTTTCTTATCTTCAAAAAATCAGGGGGTAAATCCTCGTTCTCCTTGTCCAAACCTAAAAAAGCCTTTGTAGCTAGGTGCGCACTTGTAAGTACTCTTCTTTCAGATGATGTAAACACTTTGACATCATTAAGAGCATCCTTATTTAACAATTTTATGTTTTGTCTAAGTTGTTCACCAACATCTAAAGCTTGATATTTTGCAGAATGAGTCGGTTCGCCACCCCATTTGAGAATCAATTGAACTTTATCTACGGCCTCAGCGTTCTCAACATTAAAAGAAGGTTTGATTTGTATTTTAGTACCAGGAAATAGCATTTTCTTCTCTAAAGCATTCCTTAATTGCTTTAGCTTTACTTGGTCTTCTAAGTTCTTCTCTTGAGCAATTTTAACGGTCTCTAGTACTACTTGTAAGTCCGCCGTCGCTCTAATTATAACTTCCTCTTTGTGACCTTTTAATAAAGAAATAAATAAAGGAGACCTGAATGAATACTTGAATTTTTGCTTGGGCGTTCTATCCGCGTGTCTAATCACAGAAACAAGGCCTTTGAAAACCCATTTCTGCTCTTTTTTCTCAAATTGGCCCTTATTCAATATTTGCGAAAGACGAGGGATTTTATTCTTCTCCATATCTCGGGTCTTTTTCGCTGAAGTAAATAACTCTTTCAAAATAGAAGCACAAGAATCATAGTAGTCATTATTATCTTTCACGAAAGAAAAACCATTGACATCTATAACATATGAATGACCGTTTACTCTTAATAAATCAAACCCACAAATAGTTTGTTCAAACATGGCGCTAATATTCCGTGCCATAGTTGTCTCCTCTTCACTTAGCTTCGTGACGAATCTAATCTCTTTGCCATGTGTGTTCCTTCTAACGATTCCGTCAACTACAGGAGACTTCCTTGTTTCCGCATGACAGAAATTCGGTCCAACAGTATAAACTTTTACATCCTCGAAATTATCTGTGTCTTTAAATTGCTCGTATATGTATGATCCCTCTGTTCTAGGGGCCTTCAACTCAGGATCGAACTCTGAAGATTTATTACCTATCTTTCGAAAGAGCCGTCTTCCTCCTCCTCCGGTAGATCGTGGATAATATATATAGACATTGTGGTCTTCCCCATCAACGGGCTTCTCAACAAATGGCTTCTTCAAAATCTTGTTATCAACCATAAGGGTGTCCTCATCTAACATATACCATTCGGGTTCCTTTTGATGAGTAAAATCGTACAACATTTCCTGTGACATGCCCGTATTCCGTAATTTTTCCATCAAAGAATCATCAATGTGAGGCCCACCATCACGGCTTATTTCCAAACGTTCTGGCGTTGGGACCTTGGCGTGAGCTAATATTTTCAATACCAACCTTCTGTCCCATAATGATTTCTGCAACTCTAAATCATTAAGAATGTATGGCTTACGGTAGTTTGCATATGCTATTGCTTTCTCCAAGGGAAAGCCTGTTGAGAAAAAACTGATCAAAAAGTCACAAGTTGGCCAATTTTCAATAGCTTCATCAAGAATCACTTTATCCCCAAAGATAACAGTTTCAAATTCACCATTCTCGATTAGCCTATTGAGTATTCTACGGCAAGGCTTCGACATCGCCTTGGAATCCATAGCACATACTCCTATTTTGCCAATAGGGGGCGATTTTGAGATCTCGGGCTCCCGTGCAACAACAGATGATTTCCTGGAATTTGATGACGAATTTGAAACCGTACTCGTCAATTTTGCCGTCCCAGCATCATTAGTCGTAGATGAGGACGGCGATCGGGTCGTTGTAGAAGTCTTCCTGGAGTTCGAGTTTTCACTAGCACTAAGTCCCTCACTTTCGGACCCCTGAGGAGAACCTCCTTGATTCGAAAATGGCAAAGAATTAGATTCTTCTGCACTCGTTTGCGGTGCAAAACTTTTCAACATAGGTGCTATCGAAGCAATAGCCAGCTCCGTATCTGGTGATTTCCGTGTATTTGAAGACAAAGAGAGCGGCGGTATCGGCTGATTTAGTTTCAGTTCAACATCCTTCGCTAATTGATTTTTTTCCAAAAACCCCGAAAGCCTTCCTGAAGACGAAACGTGCTCATTATCGCCTCCTTCTGTCATCACAGCATACAATCAAAAAAAGAACACTACGTTAATCTGTTCAGTTTTATATACATATAGACTGCACTTATTTTTATTTTGTGTAACGCTTTTTGCTAATAATGTAGCCTCTAGCCACTTTGCTAACAAATTCAAAAGATTTTCGCTCTGATGTGGCTCTAGGCGCAATTTCAATATACCAACGCTCCGTTAAGCTAGTACTTTTGGTGTTGTATCAGTTAAAGTACAGCCTGCAACCCCATAGGTTGCATCGTTGGTTTTATCTACAACAATACTATAAGAAATCATCCCCAAAAGCACCAGAAAGGATATCAAAAGATTATATTGTCCTCAAGGTATAGAACTTGAAGACGTATACACAAAAATAAAGGAAGCATGTAGTCCTATTCTAAAGCACTCAAGGAGTCAAACAAAACGGAAATTGACTCACCGAAGTGATCTCTTCTAATACATTCAGCAAAAATAGGAGAAATATCAATTACCTCCAACTTTTCATTTTTCTTAATCTCCTTTTGATCAATAGGATACGTGTTAGTGACAACAATTTTGTCAATACAATTCGAAGAGGAAAGTGTCTGGAGACAATCACCGCTAAAAATTCCGTGAGTTCCAAGAACATAGACAGACTTAGCACCGCAATTTAGCCTCAAATGTTCTGCGGCTGCTATGAACATTTTAGGTTTGTCCAACATGTCATCTAGTATGATTGCTGGCTTCTCGTTCACATCACCAACTAAAGTAATCAATTTCTCGTCCACAACAGCTTCGGCATCCTCTCCAGTATCGGAATCGTCCGCGTCTGCAGTCGAAGTACCTCCTAAAGACAGAGTCTCCAACGCAAGAGACTTCGAGTCCTTATTATTGACTTCGTCTGAGAGGCCTGGCGAAGAAGGATAGTCATCGTCAACTACGTGTCCTTGGACAATACGTGCTGTATGCATTTCAGACACTATATTATCGCCTTCTTCGTCTTCATCTTCTATAATTACACTACCGTTCTTGGTATATTTGTTGTGCGAAGTCTTCAAAGGCGTCTTCTTTTTGGTAAAAGAATAACCGTCCTGTTCACGCCTGCGATCGGTGTGGATCATGGCAAAGTTGATCTTCAAAAAGTCAGCCAACGCAGTGACTCTTTTTGCACCTCCGGGATTTTTGGAAACTACAACCGCATCTTCCCAGTTTGGTATATTGTGACGGATCCACCTTGCAAGGGTAGGTGCACCATACAAGTTGTCTACTGGCTTCGTGAAAAAACCTTGCATCTGGGAAGCATGTAAATCCATGGAAATTATATGATCCGCTCCTGCCATAACCAACAAGTTGGCAAGCATCCGGGCAGTAATAGCACCTCTGTGTTTCTTCATCTTCGATTGTTTAGAATAAGGGAACAGTGGGATCACTGCAGTAATCTTAGATGCTGATCCACCACGACAAGCTGATATCAAAATCAATAATTCCATTATATGGTCATTCACGTAGGGGGAACCTGATTGTATAATGTAGACATCCTCATCTCTCACTGAAACTCCTATCAGAACTGACGTTTCTCCATTGGAGAACTTCTTCAATGTACATGGCGCTGGCTCTGTCCCGAGTGAACTACACACTAGTCTACCCAATTCTGGATGTGAAGAGCCAACGAAAACCTTGCATTTACGCATCATAGCAATATAATCAAGTCTTTTTGCTATATGCAAAAGTTAGGTGTATATAAATATCCTGGTAGTGCTTTAAAGCTTTGTATATTCCTCTCTAGCAACAGCGGTATCTTTCGTTTGCCCTCTCCCAAAAGAAGCTACCTTTAAAAATGTACCAATAATAATCTTACAATTCCAGATTAAGTAGAGAAGACTATTGAAGAGAACGCACAAAAAAAAAAAAAAAAAAAAAAAAAAAAAAAAAAAAAAAAAAAAAAAAAAAAAAAAAAAAAAAAAAAAAAAAAAAAAAAAAAAAAAAAAAAAAAAAAAAAAAAAAAAAAAAAAAAAAAAGGTATAATAATAATAATAATTTTAAATAGAAACTCATGCCGCCTACGTTTGGTCCTTCAAAGGCAAATTACGAAATTTTAGGTTTGTAAAAAAGCATTTAGAAAACCCGTCATACATGTATTTGTTTGTCCTTTTACGTCTTCTAGTTAAGCGTACTATTTGTTTTTTTTTTTTTTTTCTTTTTTTTTTTTTTTTTTTTTTTCTTTTTCTGTTGAAATTTATCTCCCCATCTGATTGGTATGCTATCTTCGTAATCGAAGTTGATAAGGAAGCCTGTAATTAGCTTGTAGTTAATGGGCTCTTCGATATTACAAAATAACTTTCAACCTCTAGAAAAAGGCAAAGAAAGTAACTTGAGCATTACTCTCAAAAAGTTAAAACTGTACGAAGAGATAGTGGAAAATTCAGTAATTTTCCGAGAGTCCGTTGATGCATTGAAATCTTTGCCATTTAGCCATATACGTTGCTTAGCATTAGGATCACCTACGGAAAGCATTCCCTCTTTATACCAGCTTGCATATTTAAATAAAATCCGTCAATATCTTGAAGTGGGTGAACCTTCTATATCATTGTATGATCCTATATTCACAGATATAGATGTTCATTTACTAACAGGGATACTTCGCTTCGAGGTTGGAGAGAATTTTGATAACCCTGGAGAAAAAACATTGTTTTTTTTGCCTCATGCAAGTTTAGAATTAACTGAGCAGGTGCTTGCTGAGTCGCAACCGTTATGGCTTCTTGGTAATGATATTACTGCTCACTCAATACGACTACCTAAGCTCAAATTACATGAAAAATACAGGACTGTATCTTTGTTAGCAAACTTGTTGGAAAAAAACTCGAATGCTGAAAAAAAGAGTGTTCAAGATGATGGATTCGAGGAACCGATGACAAAGAATAGAAGGAGAAAGCATCGACAGCAGCAACCAGTGCCAGTGATCAATTTCGACTACTCAGGTTGTTATTTCTCTAGTGCATCGATGAAACCTTTGACTGACACTGAAGGGCCGTGGGGTAATGCCTTTTCAAGTTTATCCTTACATTTGCTCAGTTAATATGTGTAGACCAAGATTAATTTACACCTATTACATATCCTATTTCACAATATTTTTTTTCCTCTTTGTTCAAACTACTTCGGAGTTCTAAAACTAATTTAGTCTTTGTTTTTTTGTGATCGAGTCACCCAATAATTCTCCATCGTTAGCGTTCGAGATATCTTGAGGCATTGTTGAACCCCTAGGCGTTTGACCTTGTATTTCATCCATTATATCACCCTCATTAGCCGTATTCACGTTATTATTATTATCGTGTTCAAAAAGTAGATGTTTGCTTAGAATCGAATATAAATCGTCCTTTGTAAAAGGCTTGGCTAAGATATCTGACATACCATTTTGTAAGTACGTAACCAAATCATTATCTTCGATATTTCCGGTCATAGCGATGATTGGGGTTCTGGTATCAAATGAACGAATTACGCTGGTGGCAGTGGCGCCATCTAGATTTGGCATCACGATATCCATCAAAACCAAGTCATATTTTCTATTCTCCGCCGTAGATATCGCATTTAATCCATCGGTCGCGACAGTTACCTGACAACCGTACTTCACCAAAAATCTTCGACACAACAGTATACAAATATTGTCATCCTCTACTAACAATACATTAAATTTTGGATTCGGCGTGTTCGTAGTCATAATACTTGGATTACCAGGCGCAGGACCTATGGCCTCGTTATTTTGTGGGGAAGCTGACGGTTGCATCCTATGATTCACACTTGCTTTCGTATCTTCTTTTCCTGCTTCCATCTTTGGCACCAAAGGCGAGTTAGTGTTGGCTAACGTTGATGGCGACTGTGCCTTTGCCTCTGCTGGGTCACTCATCGATGCCATTGGTTGTGAGGAGTTCGCCTGCGAAGGAAGAGTTGTCATTTGAGACTGTGGCATAGGCGGTTGCTGAGAAATAAAATTAGAATCATAACCAGTAGATCCCACGGAACCTATGTTTCTAATGTGACCTTCTTGAACATTGGAACCCCCGGACGTTTTTATTAATGGTGACATATTCAAAGAATTCGAACTTGAATGGGACCTTGAGTGTGAGTGAGGCTGCGGATGCGTTGCGACTGAATTTTGAAGTAAAGACAACAAATTCGGATTCGGCATCTCCAATGGTGGCACTTTTATTCCAGCTTGGGCCACACAGGTAGCGAGCATGCTCATCGACCTGTACCAGTTCTCGTTAAAAGTATTTAAAGAAACAATATTTTCAGCTAACGCTTTGTATTTCGTTCTTAATACATGCATATCTTGAGATAATAAATTACTTTCCTGTCTTAGATTCTCTACTTCAAATTTGAGTTGTTGCACATAGTGTACATCAGCTCCATTATTTGTCCCCGTAGCATTCTGACTAGTTTGAACATTTTTTCTCGAACTTTTTCGCTTAATGTTTTCTAACGACTCTATATCATTCATTTTGAAATCTGGATGTTTGAATTCCCATGCATCTTCTCCATATTCGTAATTGTGCTTTTCCTCGTTCGGAATTTTCACCTTATGAAAATCGTATTTATTTAACTGCCTCACGAAGCTGGCAAAGTTGCTATGTTTGAAATGTCTCGGTAGTATCTCTTTCGTGAAATCTGTCATATTGATTACAACAAACGAATCGCCTCGACTCGTCCACCTTACAATGTCTTTATAGCTATCTTCTTGAAGCATTTGAAAGAGTTTTTTAACAAAATCATTCGACCCACTCTGATTGGAGCTTGATGTTGATGCCAATTGCTGGCCATCTTCTCTCCCCTGTCGATTATTGCCCATAGTCATTTAACTTAGATAAAGTTCGATAAGACTACTATATTCTCAACCTTTTAATTTTCAAGCTATCATCAACTTTCCAACTGCAGTGTCTCGAATATTACTCCTTTACTTCCTTTAGTGGTTTCTATACTCTATAAACTACTTCCAACTTTTTTTTTTTTTTTTCACCTTAATCTCGAACTATTGATACAACTGTAAGCACTTAACGAAATTAATTATCTTCGTACTTGAAAAAGTACACAAAAACCATTAAGCATCTTGACGCAAAATTCTATAAGCTAGTTTGCTGCTACCTAAAATCGTAATAATATAACATATATACTGCAGACGAACGAATTAGTGATATTATGGAGACTTTCTATACTACACAAGCGTTAAAGCTAAATCTCGGACTTAAACCTTTAGAACCAGTCGGCCAAAGCTGTCATTATCGAAGGAGGGTGAAAAAAAAAAAATTAAAAAAAAAAAAAATAATAATAAACTAAAAAAAATAAAATAAAATAGAAGAATCCATTTCAAACGGATGTCTCGGCTAAGATCAATTTGTAGTGACAAAGTTTTTCTTATTTTGATCATAAAAACCTCAGTATGGCCCTGTATAATATAAATGGGACCAATGCAACCGTTATATACTTGATCAAGAGCACTGTATAATTACACACCAGCCAATAGTTAAGTTCGGCCCCAAGCCACTGGAAGTGGAACATTTCTGAAAAATTTGACTGAGCCGACTCGAAAGTGATTTTCCAATCAGAAAAAATCTGCAACTTAGGTTTCTCTATAATCAAATTTCCATTTTCTAGATAGGTAGTCAAATTTCTCGTTTTCTCCCCTTGTAAAGCAAAAGCATAGCCGGTGGCTACTTTTTCGTTTAAAATAATAATTTTTTCTATAGCCAAGTTTGAAATTAATTGTTTAAAATAATCCGAAGAATTAATCTTGGCGGAAAGCTTTCCATCATCATAATAGAAGCTTATCAAGGCCTTGTGACCATTTTTGTAATCAAAGGATTCGCCATCATCAACATATAAAAAGCCTTCTGCTTTACCTGATGCACTAGGGGCTACGGTTAGGGTATATGGATCATTTTTCATCAATGCCGTAGACCTGCGATATTTGTTCTTCCTTGCAATGATACTTCCACCCCTCAAAAACATTGGAATATCAGCCAACTGAATTTTTTTAGTGATAGTAGTCGCTTGCTTGAAATGATAGGAGGAAGTAGATGCCCCGTTAGTGTAGTCGTAGTATATCTCATTATCAGGTAACATGACAGAGATCTCAGTCACTGATTCATCTGTCACAGGTTTTACTAAAATTCCCGAGTTACCTAAGAAAAATTGGTCATCAACAGAATAAGTCTCTGTATTATGCGGTGCGCAGTAAAACAAAGGTGTGAGTAAAGGTGTCCCAGTAGTATGGGACTCGTAGAATGCAGAATACCATATAGGTAATAAGGAATACCTTAGTTTGATTGCGTTGGCAATAATGTGACTATAGGGCTTTCCTGGTACCCACGGTTCTCTTCTTTCAGCATCTATTGTCGAATGACCTCTGAAGAATGGAAACCAAATACCTGCTTGATACCACCTTGTTAAAAGTTCTTTGGAGGGGTTTCCCACAAAACCACCTACATCTGAACCAGCAAAGGGCATTCCTGCAATATTCAAAGTTAATAATGTTGGTATAGATGATTTCAAATACTCCCACTTTGCATGGTTATCACCTGTCCATGTTGCTGCTGTCCTTTGTGATCCAGCAAAAAAAGAACGAGTCAAAACAAATGGTCTTTGCCTTCTCTTCGACTCTAATCTTTTTAGCATCGAATTATATGTGGCAGCATGATAACTTAAGCCATAAAGATTATGAACGCATCTATGCTCATAACCACCGAAGTGGATATTATCCTTTGGGAAGGAACCCTCAACGCCTCCAAAAACAGCGGGCTCATTCATGTCGTTCCACAAATAAACATTGGTGGCATCTTCTCCCAAAAAAGAATTCTCCGAAAGCAGGAACTCTTTGTCCCACAAATGTTGTGCTTCAGGATTCAATGTGTCAATCCAGTGTGATTTTCCGGACCAGCATTTTCCCACAAAAGGTTTTCCCTCTGCATTTTTCACCTCCGCCAGAGAATTCAACAATTTTTTTGCGAAAATATACTCCTCGTTAAAATGTGGGTCAACGACTACCACTAGATTTCTGCCTGTGTAGTCTAATTCTTTCATCATTTTCTCTGGAGAAGGAAATTTCTCTTCGTTCCACGTGAAATAGTTTCTGGAGTCCGTGTACTCTATATCTAACCAAATAGTATCATAGGGGATTTTATGCTCATCGAATAGAGAATGTATTTCGAGTAAATCCTCCTCGTTATCATAGTTCCATCTGGATTGATGATATCCCAAAGCAAATAGCTGGGGCAATTGCACAAACCCTACAACCGATCCATATGCTTTGTGAATGTCATTGGGGGAATCACCTATCATTATCATGATATCAATTACCCCACTTTCCGACATCCAGTGAGTTTTACTATCATCTTCGCTGGACGTTTTATCAATATCTACGAAAGTGTCTGCACTATTAATCCAGAACATACCAACAGAAGTCATTGGTTTCAGAGCTAGCATAAAGGGAATCGAACCATACAATGGTTCTCGTGAAAAAGAACCGTATCCAAAATGGTCAACATTATACAACCTGTAAGGCATATCATCTGCAATAGTATCTTCCAAATTGAAACCGCCTGAGTGTTCTGGAATCCCATATATATTTTTATACCTTCTAAAGGTCACGTCCAATCCGACGGACTCGGGCCCTAACGGAATCGTCTGTTTCCTAAGGCTTGGATCAGAATAAGTGAACATGTCATAATCAACTTCCTCGTTGGCTAAATGTAAATGATTCTCCTCCTTCTTTCGCCAGTGTTCCATATTTAGGAACTTGCGATCATTCACTACTAATTCCAACCCATTGTTTTTATACAACGATATGCTAAAAGGTCGATAAACTATCTCCAACCTATATTTTTTGTCATGTCCATAGACCAAATTCATTTTATCACTCTGCTCCGAAAATTCATAGGCCCCTCTCTTTTTATATGGAAGCTGATGAGACTTGAATGCCCATTTTGGCGTCTCGTCAAAACGTTTACTATTTACATATGTTGGATGAGTTGGGCTTCTAACTTCATCGACTTTGAAACGAAAAGTGTCATGCTCAAGCAAAGATATTTCAAATGGTAAAATGATTTCACTTCCTGGATTTGGTACATCCTTTAGGATATTCCCCTTGATAAGAGGCTGATCGCTGCTGAAGTTGAGTGAATGCTTATCAATTGAATATCTGCTTACATTTCCTTTGTTCTTCTCGATATTTTTTGCCAAGCACTTATTTCTAAAGCAAAAACCAATTTGATTGCAGGATTTTAGACCTATTCCATCTTCGCAATTAATTACTGTCAAGCCAAAGATAAAAGTAAACAAGGCTAGAATAACCTGAACCAATTTCATATTATCTCAGCAAAATGACGACCCCCAACTTATGCTGATGCATGTAAGCAATGTCAACTGGACCACAAATCTCTATTTTTTTTTTTTTTTTTGCTTAGCTGTAAGTGATTATTAGAATTTGCAACTTCACTATTACAAGTTGAAGGAAGAAAAACGTCAAGAGAGGTAAACACCCAATGACACCAAATGTGAAATAAATAGAAATTTTTCCTTACACGGTTGTAATTCGAAGCTACAGGTTATATGCGAAATTAATATCCAAGGTAAGTTAAGGTAGGCTACTACCATCTTTAAAAGATCTTCTGAAGAATTTTCTTGCAATATAGTTCTTTTGTGACCATAATATTTGCATTAAAAAGTCCTACTTACTAGCTCATCGTCGAAAGTATGAAAATGTACATTAAAGTAATTGAGTGTGTTTTTACCAATTTATTGAAAACCAATTTTTAAGACATCGAAGTTTCATTATGTATGACTTCTGAGTCCGATTATATTCACTTTTGTATTAATTAATTCGTCGATTAGTTGGTTTAAACCGGTTTTTATAATTAGTCACAGAATTTCGGGGTAGCTTTTGCTATAATTTCCATCATGGACAGCGACAATAAGAGACCATATGAAGATGAGGAGCAACCGGTCAAGAAATTGAAGCCTTTAAATCAGTTAAGTGAAGATGGGCCTTTGACACAAGGTGATGTAGTGTATTTCCAGAAGGAAGCTATATGGAGACAGATGAGGATTTACAAACAAAATTGTGCAAGATTGACTAAGGATGTGGAGACTTTGAAAGAGAAATATGAAGCTAACGAACAAAAAATTAATTGTTTAGATATGTGGTATGAGCAGATATACAACAACATTAAAGGCTATCTTTCTATAGATCAAAGTGAAGAGTTGAATGAATTTTTGCTTATACGAGTTACTAATGCGTCGACGGATTCCGTTTCTCAGACTTTGGACAGAAGAAGAGAAGAGCTTCTCAAGGTTTTGACTCCCCTATTCAAAGAAATTAAGTCGGCAAGTGTGGAAGGAAAGGATTGGGCAGAGCAATATGAGAAACTAAATTCTGAATATACTGCTTTGAAAGCTTCCAATAGCACCTTGGGTAAATTAAAATATGAATTGGAACGCAAGGTAGACGATTTAGAAAAGGATATACTACATATAATGAAAGAGCAAGAGAGGCAAAATTCAAATACCCTAAAAAGGGTTGATGAAAGCATTGCCAACGGACACACAGAGGATAAGGATTCCTCCCATATGAATTCTCAACCCAATCAAAGTAGCTCTAATGGTAAAGAAGTTGAGATAGACAATGAGAAGCTCGAGAGTTTAACAACCTCCCTTGACGATGCCAAGCATGAGAACAAGCTTCTAGAAGAGCAAATGAGCAAACTCTCAGAAAAGTATCATTCTTCTATGACTGAACTTGAAAACTGGAAAGACAGATTGCACAACTTAACAGAGGCGGATTTCCAGAATTCGAGTACTTTTCAGCAGTTGTCCACGAAAAAAAATGAACTTAGTGAAAGTATTGTCAATTTGCAAAAAAGTAATGATGCCGCAATAAACAAATTGAATAAATTGGAGGCGTCTCAGAATAATATAAGAGAGTTTTTTGATAAAGCTATATTACAGGAAAATGAACAGCTAAAATCTCAACTATCCAAAAATGAAAATGATTTGGCACGAATAAGAGCCGCAAGAGACGAGTTGTTGTCCAAACAGACTATACTTAAGCTGGAGTTGGATAATCGGCCTGTGAATGAAGCACTTAGTAATACGAATAGGATCCTCCACGAACGGATAAGGTCTTTGGAAAAGGAGAGAAACAAAGGATACGAGGATAATAAACTTGCGGATCTCTCTAAAGAGGAGTTGCTACAAAGGGTATTGATGATGACGGAAGAAATCAAAGAGATTGAGCAAGTCTTTGAAAAAACTAGGGAAAGTTCTTTGGTTAAGCTTAATTCTGCAGCCGAACAGGAGAGCTTGAACAAGAAGTTAACAATAGAGAAAACAAAAGCAGACCAAAAATACTTTGCCTCTATGAGACTTAAGGATTCGTTGGTTTCAGAGAATAGGATCTTGAAAGCCCAAGTAAGTAAGTCACAAGAATTAATAAACAAGCTTGGAGAAGCGGAAAAGAAGTATCTTGAAAAGATAGAGGCTTTGACCACTTCTGTAACTGAATACAAAACGATTAAAGAATCATCTATCAAAGAAAATATGAAGTTGCGGGAGAGTGTTAGTGGCTTGGACATCAAGTGTAATGCCCTTGAAAGAAACTTAGACTCACTCAAGTCTTCGTATTCGGATAAGACGGAACGACTTAATGATAGCGAGCATCAATTGTCGGAAAAAACAAATTCTTTAAGCAAGCTACAACACAAATTACAATCGACTGACCTGTTGTTAAAGAAATATAAGTCAAATAATACCACTTCAATTCTTCAGGAGGATGAAAAACAGCTAGAAGCATTGAGGTCGATAGCCAAGTGTTCAGTATGTTCGAAAAATTGGAAGGATACTGTCATAACGGCGTGTGGCCATGTTTTTTGTCAAAAATGTGTGCAAGAAAGATTGGCAGCTCGCCTAAGAAGGTGTCCCACGTGTAACAAGGGTTTTTCGGCCAACGATATGTTAGGTATTCATTTGTAGTTTTCGTGTTGAGCGGCAATGCTGTTACAGTATATAATTATAGAGTATTTTAATAATGAGATAAATTAGGATTTGATTTTCTTGTGGAGAAAGCAGTTACTTATCACTAAAACAAAAAAAAAGGAAGAAAAAAAAAAAAAAGAAGACACAATTACATTGTAAAGATAAGCTAAATAAAAATTTGAAGTGGCCAACCAAATGAAATCTACTGCTTCTCCAAATTCCACTGCGCAACGATACAAGAACATCTGTCAACATGAGACGCAGTGATCATCTGAGCTACTGCCGTCGTGTCAAAGCACGACCAGCAGACTAAAAATAGCGCGCTGGGGAGCCAGCATTTTTTTATTCTCTCTTGAATACTTTGGTTATTTCGTTATGGAAAACCTGGCATAGCATAGGCCATTCGCTCCAATCTATTTATGATGACTTCTCTTGCTTTCTGTAGGAAAGTTGACGACGTTCTGGAGAGTTGTAACAACAAGAGGCTTCCGATGGTGTTCATCGCCATAATCATTCCCGAATGATTCGCTAGCTAGTTCTCATGAAACGTCCAAGCTATGCTAAGGTAAAAAGATGTACTGGTCTTTTCCAACATGTGTTTAGCACTCATCCATATATCCTGTGTTTAATAATTGGCTATAGTACCGTCTCGACATTCTGCTTAAAGAGCAACGCCTATTGCGAAAGATTTTATAAACGGCGAGGTAAGTAATGTAGTATTCTGCGCCACGCGCTTCTTTAATGTTTGAAAAAGCCTCCTTTCTATTGGAGGTGGCAGGAAGCAATCAAAAAAGAATGTAGACAACACTTCTACTTGGTCGATAAGATAGTACTTAAGGCGGCTCTTTTTGGGCATCTGGTAGTATCGAACTCGGTCTTCTTCCTGGTTAACTAATTCATACTCGGATCCTTCTTCTCAGATTGTATATAGACCGAGCTCACTATCATAATTTTAATCTGTACAAGCCATTCACAACAAGCAACATTTACTTGGCATTTTTGTGAAGAGTCCCAGGTTTTTTCGCAGCCTTTTCTTTTCTTTTTTTTTCTTTTGCATTTATCTCCCTGACCAGCTTCCAAAATCATCGTCTTCGATCGCGTGGAGGCATTTCATCTAAGACATGTTGAGTCGTTATTCGCTGGATTTATGTCAAAAATAAAGGAGAAGGGTATCCATAATACGTTTAGAGCAATGGACTTTAGTTTATAGATGTCTAGGTGATCTACAGAAGCGAGCGATGTCACTAAGGATTTACAGTTGCATCGCTCACATGCAATTAGATGTTGCGTCAATGTCTTTGGATAGGTCGGATTAGCCTAAGAGCATCACACATGTACTCCATAAGAAGAACTTAGACTGACATCGACAAAGATAACAAAACAAAAAAGGTTAAAAAAATTAAAAATAAAAAAAAAAAAAAAGTAATTTAAAAAAAGTAATTAATAAAAGAAGTAATAAAAGTGAATGAGTTCTTCGTCAGGTTTCCGAAGTTTGAGCCAAAGCATCTATATCACCTTTAAAGAAGAAACTCGGGGGTCCCGATGATGAGCTCCGCGATTTTTCACCAACTTACACAAATCCGAGAGTCACGGCAATAAATTCGGCGACAAACGGCAGATCCCCCTTAAATACTTCTAATGAGTCACACGAGGATTTCTCATCTGGACTGCATAGAGTGCAGTTACTAAAGCGTCTTATCCTAGCACTACCTATGATAACCATGCACATACCAATAACTACGATACTTACGACACCTCATCGGTAGAGAAACTACTGCTTTTATCTTTCTACTTCTTAGTCACTTTCTAATCCACATTGTCCGTTCTTCGATTTTTAGAAACGCTTTGTTTCTTTATTGTAAATTACCGCAATTTCACATCCCCTTATATTGTTAAACGTATTGTTGGTTTATTGCTTTGTTCTAAGAAGTGTCGCTATTTAAACACATCAAGTAGATCTAAGCTACTTCACCTCGAACTTCAGTGCTCAAACTGGCGTGTTTTTTATATACATTTTTCTTGTTTTACATGTCTCTTACAACAAAGGGTGGCATAAAAAAAATTTTTGCCACCGAATAAAAAATTTTAGCCTAAAGAAAGGTGTAGTTCATTGACCAATTATTTTTTCCCGATTCTTTACAGTTGCGTAAATTTCCCCGCGACTATATAAATAAAGAACCAAATCCTACAAAAAAATTTATTCTTGTGCGAGTATCGTTATTATTGGACAAAAAGGTATAAAAGAGTCGATTCTTTTTGTGAAACCAATTATTTTCTTCTGAGAGGTAGTGTTTGTTTCAAGGGTTGGTACACGACACTTTAGATCACGAGGCAAACACTGGAGACAAGTATCTAGTTGATTTTTGTAGATAATTTTTTGGTTGTTGGACGACCCTATTATCGCGTGGAACCAAGTCTACCATAAGGTGATTTGGAGCTATTATCGACTCTTGCTTGGATTCTATAAGAAGGAAATTGATCTGGAACAGGGATTGAGAAACCTGCTTAATAGATTCCTATCTTTTTGGATTAATTGGTACACTAAATTTCCGGTTGTCAGGATAGATGGTGGAAGGAGAGCAGTCACAATTAGTCGCGGAGACGAATACACCAGTTCAAACTCCTTCATCGGACAGCTATCTCACTGGAAACAAGGAGGATACAATGGGAGAGCAGAAGTTGTCTAAGAAAGCAGCCGAAGAGCCAGAGAAACCATTGTCGCCTCCCAATCCATCGCCCAGTCCAGAAAAGCATAGATCGGAGGATGAAGACCAGAGAGGAGATGGGGTAGTGTCTGGAAATGAAGAGCAAGGGACAGAGCTTAAAATAGAAGAGCACAAGGTATCGAATCCAGAGGAAGAACAAAACAATGGTTCCGAACAAGCAACAGGAGACAAAGGGCAAGAACAGCCACCGATGGAACCAGCTCCTAGGCCACCGCCTGAGCCTGATATGAACAATCTACCAGAAAATCCTATGCCTAAACATCAGACTAAATTTGCCGTCAATAGCATTCGTTCCATTAAAAGGTTGCGTGATGCGGGACCTTTCGTACATCCAGTGGATCCTATTAAATTGAATGTTCCTTTCTATTACAACTATATTAAGAGGCCAATGGATTTAAGTACCATCGAGCGAAAAATCAATGCTAATGCCTACGAGGACCCTTCTCAAGTAGTTGCCGACTTCAGCTTGATGGTGAACAATTGTTTCACGTTTAATGGGGAGACGGCACCAATATCCCAAATGGCAAAAAACATACAAGCCCATTTTGAGAAGCATATGTTGAATATGCCACCCAAAGTGCTACCAAATAATTCAAATACATTAAAAGCACCTACTAGAAGAAGGGCTAATATGGTTGACTCCCAAGAGACAAAGAGGAATTCATTGGCTGCGCATAGACCCAGAAGAACTATTCATCCCCCAAAGTCTAAAGAATTACCTTATGACGTGAGACCAAGGAAGAAGAAGTATGCCGCTGAGCTAAGGTTTTGCAGCCAAACCATAAAAGAGCTCATGTCGAGAAAGCATATTAATATCAATTATGCATTCTTAGCTCCTGTCGATGCTGAAGCCTTAAACATACCTACTTATCATGAAATCATCAAGGAACCTATGGATCTCGGAACTATTCAGCTGAAACTCGCAAATAATCAATATGAGAATGGTGATGAATTTGAAAGGGATGTAAGATTAGTCTTCACAAATTGTTACACTTTCAACCCTGAGGGAACCGAGGTAAATATTATGGGACATAAATTGGAGTCTGTCTTCAACAAAAAGTGGGCACAAAGACCAATTCCCCAGCCTACACCACCAAATTCTGATTCGGAAGCCTACAGTGAAGAGGAAGATGAAGGCGAATTAGATGAGTCGATGCTCTCTAATGTTCCAGCTATCCGCTTTTTGGAAAATCAATTAGCTAGAATGAAGCAAGAATTGGACGAGTTGAAGAAAGATCATTTGAACAAGTTAAGAGAGCAGCGTGATTCTAAGAAAAGGCGCAGAAAAACTAAGAAGTCGAAGTCCCGCAAGAATTCAACTACTGACACCTCAGGACGACAACCCTTAGTTACATACGAGATGAAAAAGCAAGTTAGTGAAACTGTTCCTAATTTAAGTGACAAGAAATTGCAATCTTTAGTGAGAATTATCAAAGATGACGTGGATTTGAGCAATGAGGAGGAAGTCGAGTTAGATATGGATCAGCTTGAAGATCGTACAGTTTTGAAATTATACAACTTTTTATTTGGAAAGAAAGGTTCACCGGCCGCGTCTTCGAAAAAGAAGAAAAAGCTTTCCCCTAGTTCTAACGCTGATCAGGTGCAACAACTTAGGAGTCAGTTGGAATTATTTGATAGTATGGACAATCCAAACGGCGGTGTGTCCTTGAACAACCAGGAATCCTCGGATGATGACGTTAGTTCAGAAAGTTCTGAGGAGGAATGAATAAACGTATATTACTAGCAAATATACTGTGTATTATAAATAGGAGTTCGTTTCTATGTGTATTAAATATTTATTTAGTGAAGATGCAAAAGTAGATAGCAGCCTAATTAAGAATTTTGATATATTTTCTTTATTTTGTAAATATTAAGTATAATTTAGTTAAAATCGCGATGAGCTTGCAGAAATCAAAAAAAAAAATAAGTTTTACATGGATAGCATCACTAAAACCGTTGAAGGCTTAAATTTAGAGAATGATGTTCAACTTAATCTATTAAGTTTGCCTAAAAGATCTATCCAGGAAAAACCTTCGAATTTGATACGAAGAACTAAAACAGAAAAAGGTAGGCCAGCATTCATATCGGGGCCTATGGTCAGGTACTCCAAGCTTCCTTTCAGAGAACTAGTTCGAAATTATAATACAGACATTGTATATACGCCCATGATTTTAGCAAGAGAATTTGTGAGAAATGGTTTTGCAAGAATGACAGACTTTAGCACAAACGAGAAAGATCATTGTTTGGTAGCTCAAGTTGGTTGTAATAATGTCGAAGACATGCTAAAGTTCGTTGAAATGATTAAGCCATATACTGATGGTATAAGCCTAAATTGTGGGTGTCCTATAAAAGATCAGGTGAGAGAGGGAATAGGAGCAGCACTAATGAACCAGCCTGATTTGGTTTCTGAGATGATAAAAGCAGTGAAAGACCTACACGGTGATAGCGTGTGTATTGAAACCAAGATACGAATTCATCCTGATATTAACGAAACTGTGCGATTCTTACATAAGGTCGAAGAAAGTGGTGTTGATTACATCACTATTCATGGACGTACCAAAAATACTCGATCTTCTCATCCTGTCAATTTGAAAGCTATAAAATTCTTGAAGGAAGTCGCATCAGTACCAGTTGTTGCTAATGGAGATAGCTTTTCTTTAGAAGATGCTCATAAGAATGCTGAGTATACTGGTGTAGATGGAATAATGGCAGCAAGAGGAATATTAGCAAACCCAAGTATTTTTGCAGGATATAGTAAGACTCCATGGAGTGCTGTTGAGTTATTTTGGTCTTTTGCGACAAGTTACGGTCTCCCCTTTCGGATACACCAACACCATTTGTCTGAAATGCTAGACAAGGTTTTACCTCGAAAATATCTCAAAGAGATGAATGAAATCACTAATTTGGTTGATTTGATCGACTGGTTTGACGACAACTTTATTCTTAGAAGAGAAGGCGAGGAGGATTTTGCCAAAAGCGTGGATGTGACATGGCGATAATTTCGTCGTGTTTGTAACTTTATTGTGCTAAAAACGTTACTATTTATTTTGCATTGAGAAAATCTCTATTTTGTATAGAAACACTCTTAGTCATATTGTTTACTTTATAGATACCAACTAATTGCTGAGCTAATTCAAACATATTATTCCGTAAAGATATGACTACGAATTGAGCATCTTTAGTTCTGTCCTTGATATAATTTGCAACAATTGAGACATTCCTGAAATCCAATGCTGCGTCTATTTCATCCATAACGTATAGCGGTGTTGGCTTAAATTTGTGTAAAGCAAATACCAAAGCCAAAGAACTCAATGTCTTTTCACCACCAGATAAATTGGAGATGTTTCTCCAAGATTTCTTAGGTGGCATTACACTGAAAAGTATTCCCTCAGCAAAAGGATCTAAACTGTCTACCAATTCTAATTCGGCATTACCTCCCATTGTTATCATCTGGTACATCTCCTTTAGCGACATAGAAATAATATTAAAGCCCTCCATAAATATGTCAAGTCTCTTACGTTTAAGTTCTTCACAATAAGACTTGATTTGATCCCGTCGCTCGATAGCAAAATTAAGGTCATCTTTACGAGAAAAAAACTCATTTCTTTTGTCACCATATTCTTTCAAAACACCTATATCTACCTTTACAGTATCCATGTATTTCTCAATTGACTCTATTTCTTCATCGATGCGCTCCATATCAGCATGCTTCAATTCCTCTTCGGAAAGTTCATTCAATTGAGCACCATCGTACTTCTTCCTTTCACTCTCATCAATCCAGCTGATATACGGTGTGATGTCTCTACCAGTAAGTCCTTTTAAACTATATTCATTCGCTTCTATGTTCGCTCTAATGCTCGTAAGCAGAGCTGTTAACTTTTCGATCTTATTTTCTAGCTCTATCTCGCGTGATTTGAACTCATTTATCTCATGTTGCCTTTCATCAAGTTCGGACTTAAGCGTTTCAAATTCCGCATCTCTCCCGTCTCTCTGATTCTCTAATTGATTTATTTCTTTTTCCAAAATATTCAGTTCGTTTCTTTTGATTTCCTGTTCTTCCTTTAGACGTTGCATTTCTTTCTCGGTGTTTTCGTATTCCTGTCGAGCCTCGTTCAATACATCACAATTACGTTTCATACTAAGTTCTAATTTCTTCAAGCTCATTTTGTCATTGGAAGACTTTTCTTCAAGAATCTCGATTTTCTGCTTTATGGAATCCACTTTGGCATTCTGCATCTGAAGCTCTACTCCGCCGGCTTCTAGAATTTTTTCTTCCAATTTGGAAATTTGTAACTCCAAATGTGACATTTGTGACTTAAAGCTCTCCTTTTCATTTTCTAACGTCCTTCTACTGTTCTCCATTTCATCAATTTGATTTTTCAAACGATCAGATTCCAGATTGTTGGCCGATTCCAGAGCCAATTCTTTACAATTTTTTTGGCATTCACTTCTTTCAGACGTCAAGGACTGTATTTCTAGTTTCAATCTTGAGATTTGAAACTCGATATTCGGTTTCATGTCTTTCAACGTTAGCAAGTTCTTTTCTTTTTCAACCAAGTCCAAACGAGAGCTTTCCAAAACTTTTTCCATATCAGTTAATTTTGCCTGTAGTTGCTCAACATCATCAGTGCTGAAATCCTCAGCAGATCCAGACTTTAAAGAATTTGACGAAAGCCTCATCAAACCTTTTGCATGATTATTTCCACCACCTGATAAGGTACCTGAAGTATCGACGACAGTTCCATCTAGTGTGACAACCTTCCATCTTTTTGCACCATATGAAACTTGCTTTGCTTCTTGCAAGCTGGACGCAACTAGGGTATTATAAAGTTTACTGTAGAACGCTGGCAAAAATTTCTTGTCATGAGGCACGATGAGATCAAAAACCCTTTTTACTGTTGCTGGGTTAAATGGTAACTCTATAGGAGACAAATCAAATTTTCTCAATTTGTTTAAACAAATAAAGTTTGCGTAACCCAACTTATTCTTACGCAAGTAGTCGATACACGTTTGAGCAGTTTCAACAGTTTCAATAACCAATGATTCAAGACCCGGGCAAACTGTAGATATCGCCACATCGTATTTTTGATCTATTTGGCCTAGATCGCCAAGACGACCATAGAAACCTTCAATTCGACCAGACTTGACCAACCGTTGCAAACTAGATAACACTTTGCTTTTATTTTGTTGTTTCGAAAACAAGTTGAGTGAATCATGCGTTTTTTGCCGAAGTGCTTCTAAGTACGCCCTTTTTTGCTTAATACTTTCATTAAGCCTAGAGCACTCACTCTCGCCTGCCTCAATTTGACTGTCGACATGTAAAAGCTTGCTTTCTGCCTTACCTAGTTCTGTTTCTTTTTCTTTTCCTTCATTATTTATTTTATGAAACCTTTCTTTCTCATGTAGGAGTTGCTTCACATTGCTGCTCCTTTCGTTTTCAAGCATCTCTATGGAAGAACTTATCAATTCCATAGCATTATCCTTTTCTTTTAATTTCTCCTCCCATGGTTCTAGTTCTGATTTCAAGCGCTCCACCTCTTTACTGTATTCAGAGGTCTTGTCTGTCAAATGGCTTCTTATTTCGTTTAACTTCTTTTTTTCTGCTTCTAAATTAGTCTTAAGGTCTTTTAAATCATTTAGATACTGGACCGAAGCTTCATTAATGTTGTTCGATTCTGACTTTGACGCTGAAATAGTCCTCTCCAGAGACGCAACTTGTTTTCTAAGCTTAGTTAGCCTATTATCTAGATTCTTGCTTTTTTCATCTAATGTTACCAGTTGTTTGTTAGACTGTTTATGTCCCTTGGATAAGGCTTCGATTTGTTTATTAAGATTTTGCACTGTATCCAGTAGTTTATTATAGGATATCAGCGTCTCCTGAATGCTTGAAGTCAACTTCTCATTAGATGCCTTCTCTTTATGCAAGTGATCTTTTAAGTCATAAAGCTGACTCTCTCGAGAATGAAGAGTATTTCTATTTGAAAGAAGCACCAGTTGATACTGAATAGATTTTTTCGTGATCAATTTTTTTTCCATTTCTAAGAACTCTAATGCTTCATTTTTTCTGTCTTCTAACAGATCCTTGTCATTTTCAACTACATTTAGACGATTTTCTTTCTCTAAGCAATGCTCATTGAGTACGGTAAATTCATTCAAATTTTGATTTATTAATTCTTTATACTTAGTTGTGCCGATGATATCCTCTAAGTATTCTAGCAAACCATCATCACCTTCTCGCTCAGCCTTTGCCTTCATTTGCGCTATCGATTCAACTTCCCCCTGTAATATCAAAAATCTTTTATGGTCAAGATCAATGCCCTGATGCCTTAAAAAATCAGTGACTTCGGCATAATTGCTGAGTTTGTCATTGATATAATACTGTGATGAATTATTTCTAAATGCTTTTCTACTTATTCTTAATTCGGATTCAGGCACTCTATGTGAACTCCCATTGTTTTCATCTTCAATATTTATTTGACAGAAGTTAACATCTACTTGACAGAACTCAAGCAAATGACCCGACGAGTTATGTATTAATTCTGATAACCTTCCTTGCCTCATTTTCAGTGCACGAAAACCGAATACAAATAGCAATGAATCAATGACGTTCGACTTCCCGCTACCATTAGGTCCCACTATGGCTGAGAAAGATTTATTAAAAGGTCCAATCACCTGAGTGCCTGCGTATGATTTGAAGTTGGTAAGTACGATCTCCTGTAAAACTAGTCTTGTAGTCCTCAGCTTGGAAGCACCATCTGCATCTAGTACAGGTGGATGAAAATTTACATCTTTTTGTATATCTATGGGATCATGTTCCACGCCTACTGGTTTATATTGGTTTGGCGTCATTAAAGGAATTTTCGACTGGATGGACACGTCTTGGCGCAGCTGTGTCTCATTAGTGCTATTGTGTTTCTCATGATTGACCACATCTCCTTGTATGGAATCTTTTGAACCGGTTTCCTTGTGTTTATATTCTCTCAGACTTTCATCGATATTATCCACATTCTCCTTATTGGAGGTATCGTAGTCACTATTATTCAAAAAGGATTGATTATTCTCTTCATCAGAAACGGGAGAGCTCAAAGCGCGTTTGGCTCTTGTCATTGGGTCAAACAGGCAGCTCTTTGCACTCTATAAGATTATGACAGAATAAATCAAGTCAATAAATAAAAAAAATAATAAATTAAAAAAAAAAAAAAAAAAAAAAAAAAAAAAAAAAAAAAAAAAAAAAGAACCTTACGGCTATTGTCGTCTATCTCAGTTCGTCTATTTAAGCTAGAGAGAAACTAATTGCTAAAAAGTTCTATTAAGTTTTCAGTGCATATTAAACCAGGTAGTGTCATGAAAGTAAAATAACAATGTAATAATAATTTTGATAATAATATTAATGATAAATTAGAGTGAACATAATTAGAATTTTTAGTCTTTCTTCTCTTTCTTTCCCTTTTTCTCTTTTCTTTCTCTTTTCTCCTTCTTTTTCTTTTCCTTTTTCTCTATTTTTTCCTTCTCCTCTAAATGCTCCTTTTTGTCGTGTTCTCTTTTATCTATCAAGTCTTGATCATTCGTATCCTGAGCAACAGAACTTTCATCCTCACTTGTCTCCTTCAGATTTATATGCCCAGAAACTGTGTTTGGACTCTCATTACTACCACTCATATCAACAATCAGATCATTCGTCTTTTCTCCCAGTATATTTTCTTCAGCATCATCAAATTTAATCTTTTTCCTAGGGGTTTCTTGCGGGACGTCCGGCGATTTTTTCTCTGCATTGTCTGACCCGATAGTATGCGCTACTTCAGATATCACAGGAGGTAAGCCCCTTAGAGACCTCTGCATTCTTTTTAACTGGCTTGGGATGGCAGCATTCCCTAATATAGGTTGAGCAAGAGACAGGTGGGTCTTCTCAGAATCTGATGATGCGATGCCAGTTATCGAATTAGGAATACTTTCGGAAGTAGTTATGAAGTCGTTTAAAAAATGCTCTGCACCATCATTACTCAATGTCTGGCTTGACCTCACATATACTGTGGTAGGGGAATTTATCGCCGAAGAAAGCGCTTTTCTTGAGCGGCTACTAAACATTTTCAAAATTTTCTTGATAAGACGTCTCTTAGCTGCAATTTTTTCTTGCAGATTTAATGTGAACTGAGAAATACTCGTTGACAACAAAAGCGTAAATTTCAGCACGGAAATGAAAAACTTGATCGTAAAGCGTATCTTAAACTCGGGAATAAGTTAAGCATGTGGTCAGCTAAATCAGTATTATCTCGAACATTAGAGAACCTGGGGTTGATATTAAGGAGGCAGTTTTCGAATATACTGCGACCACAAATACTTAGCTTTTCTAGGTTGGTCAAACCATGGCACGGTTCTAATTTAGTCCGTACAGGAAGCTCTTGGATAGACACAATAAAACTATTGGGAACACCCCAGGTTGTTTCACAAGTAAGATGTAAAACTAGAGGAAATACTTATCAACCATCAACTTTGAAAAGAAAGAGAACTTTTGGCTTTTTGGCAAGGCTAAGAACCAAAAATGGGAGAAAATTACTAAGTAGACGAAAAGCCAAAGGCAGGTGGTATTTAACGCATTAGGATATCTACTTGTTTTTGAAAATAGTTAATTAGTCACAGTCTTTTCACAGTCTTGTAAATATAAAATGGGATACATATTCTATTTGTACCTTCAGTTATATATCTTAGTATAAGGAATCACTTGCATCACGCTTTTCCTAACACTTTGTAATACAGTGCTTCAGCTTCTTGGCTCAATTTTTGCAAGCTCGCTATCCCATATTCATGAGTTGCATTAGGAAACTTGTTTCTATGCAAACCAAACCATTCTAATGGCGGAGTGGCATTCCCTAATTCTTTTATATATGGAGCCTGTATAACAGGTGGTTCAAGCGCTCTATACTCATATTTCTGCCTCTGGGAAAACTTATCGACTTTCAGAGATAAAACATCATTGACTCCCACCTTGCTTTCTGTCTCTGTATTCTTTACGGAAGAAGCTCGACTACGATAGCTTCGGTGCCTTTTAGGATCCACAAGTCGAACCTTTCTGTATTCAATACGAGAAGACAAAGCCTTGTTATGGATAGAATACATCTCCCGTATAAAATTTATAGAGCCCAAATTCCAACGGATAAAAACGTCTCCACTAAACAGGCAATTAAATAGATATTCCACCATATTAGATCCATACTCCTGAAAAGTAGACATTGCAACTTTGAATGATGGGAATACAAATATAGTACCACCCGAGGCCTCGTTAGCATGTGCCACAAATTCATCTACATTACATGTCAGGATATAGTCATCTGTAACAAAATGCAACTTAGACAAGCGAACATTAACGTCATTGAATAAAACCTCAAGCCTGTTGTATAAACCGTCAGGCGCTTCGCTTTGTTTAAATTTTGCTACAGATTTGTCTAATCGAACGACCAAAACTTTATTATCACTCATCGAGGCGGGATAAATTTGAACAAGAAACTCCCCAATTATTGCGTCCATCTTGACTTTCATTTTCTTAAAGGAAGGTGCACTCTTAGAAGTTTTCTGACTAGCAAACGAACTAGCTCCTTCTTCGTTCGTCTTTTTTAAGCTCTCCTTGTAGGAGACCTTATTCTCCCTAATCATGCGTTGTATGGCATTCTCTATGTCCATCAAATTCGAAACAGCTAAGGAAGTGAAATATAGCTGGGTTGAATCAAAAGCTATCACCACAAATAGGTGATCTTCTGAATTATTAGCTCCATTTTTTTGATTGTAAATGTCAACCGAATACCCTTTCAAGCTAAAAAAAGCAAAAACATGGTAGTCAAATGCCAATTTTAGCTGGGCTTGGTCCATGTTCATACTTATAAACATCAATGGGATATCTAGTATGTCAGGACCAATTTTCCAACTGAGTGCTGCATGAAAAAAAATCTTTTTTGCTTTAAAGTACCCACTCAAACGGCCTTCAGATACCAACGACACGGAATTGAAACCAATTTTCAAATCTTGAGTCAATGAGTTCGTCTTTTGCGAACTAAGCCATATATTGTCAAATATCAAATTAAGCTTACCAAGAGATTGTCCACAATCAAGGTTTAGATTTACATTACTTATGATGAATACCAAGTTCCAAGGTCTAGAATAATTTGTGGAAGCGCCTCTTAGCCCCATAATCTTGTCTATGTTGCTGTCGCTCTCACTTGCGATTGCAGATTCATTTACGTGTGAATAGTTATTTTCAGGCAACCAAATATCTTTAAACAAGTTTAAAACTTTGAATTGTTTCACGTTGATTGAAGCACTAATACCATCGACCAAACCTGAAGACGATATGCACAAAGGAGTCCCGGATTGCGCAAAACTGGTTAATAAAACGGTATTTAATTCAAAAAAACCACTTATCTCCCGGGAATAGACATGTCGTAAAAAGGCGGAAATAGAATCTAATTTCACTGAAGCGTTAGCAACAGAATTATCGTTTTCTGGAGTGTTGAATTGAATAGATATACCACCAATTCCAACAACGGCTTCTACTTTAGCAAGTGGCTCACAACTCAAAGTCAAATTCTGTTTCTTTATCTTGCAGCCTAAATGGATATTCATATCACTTATAAAGCCACGGATATCAAAGCTTTCAGAGTTACTTTCAACACTCTTGTTTGAGCTCGCAATACCAGGATTATTTTTGTAAATTCGTGTCTTTAGATCTTCGAAAATTCCCTTAACAACAGCAGCACAAGGCGCATATAAAATATTTTCAGAAGGTGAAATGGATATATCAGCTTTGATAGTATGTTTTCGGACCCGAGCGCCATCAAAAATGTATGATGCAGCCAACTGGAGTGAAGGCGAGTCTAACGAAGCCACTGGATATAAGGAAGTGTTCGATTCCTCGTCAATGTCAAACAAAGAGAAAGTACATCCCGATAGAGATGCGAATAATGCAATTGAAGGAAAAGAGCTCCTCATTTTTTCTATATAAAGTCCTTGGGAATCAGAACTGTTCACGTTATATTGTACCGACTCTTCAAACTTTTGTTGAAAAATACCCTTTACCTGAGTGAAAGAGTCTATCAAATTCTCAGTAAGAACTATCGAATCAGATGCAAGTTTGATATCGATAATATCTCCATTTAAACTAAGGTGCTTCGTCTTCAAAGCACTTGATGCTTCAGTTATATAAGTAAGTTGTACTGTTGGCAGGTATCCATAATTCATTTTTCTGCACTCCAAAGGAAATCCATAAAAATTAGACAGCGAAGCCCCATTAGCGACGGACAAGTAGGCGTCAATTAGACTAAACTTACCAAGGCCTTCCTTCTTAACCGCAAAGAATCTTTGTGCACCAATCATAATTCCCGGATAGTTCTTAGGAGAATTTTCAAACAACCACCCCACACAAAAATTGTCACAAAAGACATGAATCGTGATGAATGGTAACGCCGTAAAAGAGCTCTCATCTGAAGCTGAAGTAGAGATTTCCTTACGCTCTTCCAAAAATACATTTTGAAAAGACTTTATTAGGTTTCCTCTAATTTCATCAGCGAAAATAAAAGCTTTGAAGAGTACTTGCGGACTTAAGCATAACCTAAAATGCTGAGATTCAATTTGCAAAGAACGCTCACCATTGCCACCGTTCAATTCATTGATAACTTTTATTTGTATACTAAAATTTAAAACTTCAGACAAATTTGAGGGGATATTTTTGTCGCTAAAGCTAAAGCGCAACGAGGGTAACAGAAAGTCACCGTGCAAAGGAACAGGAAAAGAATCTCTTCCTTTAAAAGTAGAAACATTATAGACACCACTAGAAACTCCTTCCATTTCTAGAGTCGCCTTTGACTCTTCAACAGAGGTAGAAAAGCACACGTAATCATCAGTGAACCTGAATTTAAAAATTAATGGTCTTCCTTTATTTGAATCTTGCAGCTTGCTCACCTTTGTAGATGTACTTCTAGATGCTATGAGTTCTAATACTGAAGAAAGCTTTTCCATTTTTCTTCGCAACTCTTGTCCATACATCATAATAGAGTTGGCAAGTAGCGCAATTTGAGGAATTTCCAATTTAGTACATCCAATGCTTGACGTCAAGGAGCACGTATCCAAGTCGAAAACTTTGCCCGTCTTGACTTCGTTCAATATTTGAGAATTTAGAAGCCTAGCAATTGTAGTACCTTTTTCATGGATTTTTATTTCGAATTCATGAAAAAAGGATTCGAGAGCCGAAATACCATTTCCATAGTTCCAAGAAAATTTATTTTCCATTAGAGTGAAAATAATTCCAAAAGAATTGAAAAATTCTGCTTCGAAATTGAATTCAGAAAGTCGAACGTCAACAGCAAAATCATCTAAACTCGAGCCTGGAATATTGCGGGGCTTTGTACCATTGTTCCTTTCATGCATGATAACATTATCGTCGTCATAATTGGAAAGGAAGTGCTCTGTTAAAAAAGGTAAGTCTTTATCATATACATTCTCCAAATACTTCAATAAATGCTCGATACCCCCGACTAAAGAACACGAAGACTTCAGGATACCCAAGTCGACTACCTTAATACTATTGTCAGCACTGCAAAAATTCGCAAAGAAGACACTCAACTCTAAGATGTCAAATCGAAAGCAACTGACGTAATCTCCAAGTAGCTCGATTGAAACGTAAGATATTTCATTTGAACATGTGAGAGGGCTTTTTTCCTCACTGGAGGTTGTTTCAAAAAGCCGACAAGATGTTAGCATATCTTCTCCCTTTATTCTGACTAAAGAATAAGGAAGCTCAATGTCCTGTTGTATCACACTAACATTACACATAAAATTTAAATCATATGTTGAAGAGCTGCCTTGATCATCAGTGTCTTCAGAAAACAACTTTTCGAATTTTGGTTGTAATGGTAAAAACAAGTCCTTGAGTTTCCACAAATTTAGTAACTGAGTTGAGATCTTAAATTTCAAAAACTCGACACTAAATATTATCTTGTTGTTGGGTAAGCTATCAACATTAACATTACGACGTTTTGTCAAATGGTTCTTGACAGACGTGACAGAATTGCTTAAAATTAGTTGGTTCGACTCAACATAGTCAAATTTATTGTCTCCCATGGTAAAATTCATTTTGAACTTATCGAGGACGAAATTAATGTTGCTTTCTTCTGATTTTCCTATGTCAAAGGGTTGTTTTTTCCGGAAAATATAATTAAAAACAACTTCTAATTGACTTCTTTGAAGCTCCCAACTCCTCCACTCTGTAAACTTATCTAACACCACTTGGTATGCGTCAAGAGGAGTTTTAAAATGATTCGAGCTTAACATGCTACTCTTCTCTTTAACCCATTCATCAGGTAAGTTTCGAAGAATATGTCGTAAACGCGTCAAAATTTTCCATCCATCAAGATAACGAACGTGATCTTGACGAGATCTAAGAATATAAGCAGGTCTTGTGAGAACAGCAGGATCATGATCAACATGAAAATTTTGTCCCGCAATAGTGACCTGATATACAAGTTCTTCAAGGCGCTTCCTGTTAGAATCTATGATATATTTGAGATCAGTAAGAGCCTCCAAGATCCTTTCTATTGTGTATACTATATGATGAAATGAAATTTCTTTCTCAATTAAGCACGAATGTAAAGACACCGCATGTAAATTTGTCGACAATACGAGGCCGTTTGTATCATCTCTAGTCATCCAGGCTTCTATTTCTTCAAACGAGACTTTCATATTCGACTCTTCACATGGTCGCTTAGTCACGATGTCAACTTTTGGTATATGAATGGCAGAAGAACATGTTACGCTTTTGTTAAGGTTAGGCCAATCCCGTGTAATCTCGACAGCTTGGGAAAAAACTAGCGAGGGCTCTTTTATAGACATGATAATGGGACAATAATCTTTTGCATCATTGTTGAACATTTTATCTGGAATGTCTATGGGACGGTCACTAAAAACCACAAATAACTCTTTTGTAATGAATCTCAAATTTTTTACAAAACAAGGTGACAGCACTATTAGTTTGAGAATTCCCACAATGTCGACTTGTAAAGCATCCATCCACGATTCCATGGAATGAATATCCATAGAGCGAACCACACTCACTAAGAACAGTAATGCTTCAGGAGTTATGAATGCTTTTCCTTCCACTAGATCAATAATCATACTATCATATTTATACTTCGGATCGGGTTTATTAGAGGGCGTAAAATTATTTTCCTCATACTCAGTCGTTGGATAGAACTTCAAACCAGTTTCTTCTTCTGGAGCTCTAGAATATGGTTCATTTGATGTAGTCTTGGTACCCTTTTGATTTGTTGAATCCAAAAAAATCTTTTTAATTTTCTGAGTGAAATCATTTAAAGGAGGGGAAGCATCAACTAGCGTTAGAGAAGTAAGAAAACACCCTAGCGCATCATTATACACATCATCACGATACTTCTCCTCTAGAATAAAAGGACAACGATGGAATGGCGCATCATTTCTTTTGATGAAGTTCTCTTTATATACTTTTCTCTCGTAAAAATTTTCATTTTGACAGAAGTTATCGAAAATAAAAGACGTTTCAAAATAACCTAATAAACCATCAGACAAGTTTTCATCCACTATCTTCATAATTATTTGAGGCGCCAAAAAAGTAATCCTATCAGAGTATCTACGATTGACAATGTCGTTGAAACCAACAACCACATTTTTTATGTCGAAAGATGCATAGCGACTTTTTGCAGTTTCATTACTTCTCAACTTTACCCCAATAAATGGGCATTTGAAGGCAAAATTTTGTGCGTCAGGTATAAGTGGTTGTCCTAAATCAAGGCTGTTTTCAATATCCTGAAAGCCGAAAATAAATTTCTCCATAGCTGCAACAAAAGATTTCAAAAATAGACCATCACTATCGATAGTTATAGCTTCGGAGCCAAGATCCCATTTAGAATAGTATGTAAGCTCCTGGGGAGGGAGACCAAACATCCTATGCGAATGGATATTAAAACCATCAATATGCATATCGCAGCTGCTGGTAACATCGAATAGATTCTTATATTTATCCTCATCGACAGAATATCCAAAATTTGAGAGGCTGCAACTACCATCGTCGCAATAATTAGCAGAAATTGGAGAAAAAGTACCTTGCATGTCAGAATAGTAATTCGTGAAACGCATATCAAAGTCAAAATTATCAAAGTTTAATTTGAGATGCGAGGAGTCATCATACAAAAGAACAGGTAGAACAATAAGACCTTGCTTTACTCTTACTGTAAAAAGAATGTCATCATCATTCTCCGTTTTTACAATTTTTTTGTAATCAACTTCACCGCTTTTTTCATTTTTAGAACTGGAAATTCGATTTTTTTCTTTAGCCAACTCGTTGTTATATTCTTCGAATGTCTTAAAATGTTTGTTATCTCCAATATAATTTTCTCTGATAACAAATAAGTACTTTATGACAAAACCATAAAATAAAATAGAAAAATAATCACCCAGCACGTTGATGACGTTATAATTGGAAGTATTGATTTCCACCTGAAGAAAATAATGATAATAGCCCTCTATTGTAAAATGCATGCTTTTGCCAATAAAATTCGATTTCATGAAAGTATGGGTCGTATGCCAAGGCGGGGTCTCCAAGACGAAGTTCGTAAGAGGACTATATATCTTATAGCCAACCTTATTAGACTTTGAAATAGGGCCCCACAACGGTAGAGAAGCATCCACAGTCAAATTATCACCTTGAAAGGAAATATATTGATTACTAGTAAAATCCAAAGGGTTGTTGATGATATTGTTCTCGTTAACATTCAAGTACAATTTGTAACCACAAAAAGTCCAATTTACACCATAGAAAAAGGGCCTTAAGTACTCATATGATGTAGGCACCCCAGACCCAAAGTCAGAAAATATATCAGATATCAAAGTGGTGTGCTCACGCAAAAAAAAGATTCTTCCTTGCTCACTTATATTCTTAATCGCCCAATCGCATTGCCCATTCCACTTCAAAGGATAATTTATCTCGCAAGACATGTCATGCTTATCGGCAACAAAAAACACGTCATGGTTAACGGAAGACCTGATTTCTGGAGATAGGAATTTTGCTTTTAGAAAATTTTTCCATCCGTCCTTATCTGCTAGTGAAGAAGCAAAATATTCTAAAAATGACCCATCCTTCATACTTAATGCAAGCCAACCGAAGGGCCTAAAAATTTTTTTTGAGGTCGCTTCAGTAGGGACAATATGCTCACGGTGTTTACTGGGTTCTCTTGTAGGAATTCTAAAAACTAATTCATCTTTAACGAAAATTTTCACATTAAAGCCTCCGTACTTCCTCTTCATTCCGGGTTCCTTATGCGACTTGTCAGGTTTTGCATCGCAAGCTAGACTGGGAAAAAACATTGACTGTAAAGGATTCCTTTGCTTTTCTGCCCAAGGACCATAGTGTACTGTGGCTCCGGTGATCTCTATATCAGCTCCACTCTTAGGGTCATCCAAATTGAAGAGGTCTGCTGGGGTGCCGTTAGATGGATTAGAACCGACAAAATCTTGATAATATGTAAGTTTAGTAAAACTTGAATCAAAAATTTGACTATATTTAGCATACTCATCATAAGCACCCATATTAGAGAGAATGTCCTGTTCTTCCGCGAATTCATCAACATACCTCCGCAACCCTTTCCAATTAGCGTAACGATCATTTTCCTCTTTGGAAGATGATCTATGCTTCATCATGGCTCTCAAAGATTTTAAAGCCTTGTAAAATTTAAAATAATGAATGTACTTATCAAGAAACTTCTTGCCGTTTTTATTCTCCTTTGGGTTTATGTAGTTTGATTTTTCATTTTCGAGATACTTAAATTTATCGTAAGTGAGGTTTGGTTTCAAAGCAAGTTTAAGTTTGTCAAAGTTCAAGGGAGTGAACATGCGGTATGTATCAAGGAAACAGGGAGCCTTCGTGATATCAATAGTTCCATTGGCAAAATTATATGATGCTACCAATATTGTCGGTGTCGTAGAGTTTCCAATTACAAAGGCACCTTTTCTTACTTTCATACTCATGGGAAGGAATTTCAAAAGACATTTCATCAAAAAATGGTCACTCCATTGTTTGACTTTGACTGATGAAGGCGTACTGGACTTCGAGTTAGACGCTTGTGATGTGAACTCATCGATAGGCCAACTTTCGGACATACTACCGTTGAGATATTGTGAGTTAGATTTTCTATGACGAATATTTTGTGACATATCTTCTTTTTCACCCGAAGTATTGTCTGATTCTCCAGAGTCTTTACGGTGACATCGAAGCTGCAGAAGTACGTCCTCGTAAGCTCCGACCCTATTATAAACAAATATCTCTAGCCCATCGATAGTGACATTAAATCTCGTTGGTAATTTGCTGTTACTTAACTCCAAGTCTGTAGCGTCGTCTTGCTCCTTTATAAAATATTCCGCCCTTCTCATCCGCTGAAACAACCAGTACTGCCAGACAAAACTCACGTCAATCATGTTAATAGTCTGATCAACAGTAATTATGGTGAGATTTTTGAATGACACACGGCCACCTAAAAGCGAGATGGCTACAGACTCCATACTGACTTGCACTTTAAACCATTTCCATACAACAAATCTTAGTATACCAGCACATAGTATTCCGCAATATTTATTGAAGTAGAAAATGAATCCTAGTGATAGTACTAATGCCAATGTCCAGTCCGCTCCATAAATTAATGTCGAATAGCCTTGGGAATTAGACGAGACCGGTATGAAGTCAGGCCCAAGCATTATCACATTTTCATCGATAACATAGCGCATCATCATCCTATATTGATATTGCAAGTGCTATATACAGGACAACATTTTTCCTGGGCAATGCTAGCAATAAACTCTTTTGTCATTCGAATTCTAGTTCAACCAAACATCGAGTAAGGCAGGTACGTACATACGCTTTTGGATGAACCAAGGAACAATTAAAAAAAAGCAGAGAAACGGACAGAGACGAAGTTTACGAAGTCGGCAGAGATGAATTGTGGAACAGTACTGCCCTTACCAAAGTGCAGGCTTGTAGCGCTGATCCATTACTTAGTCTACAGGTGAAATCCAAGTAATAGGAAGTACTTTACTCCAACATTGACAGCCTCTTGGTGTGGTGCAAAAAAAAAAAAAAAAAAAAGAGAGCTTGGTACAAAAAAAGTAAAGTGCAACTAACAGATTATAATTATGGTAGTTACACAAAGAGACCTTCTGTGTTCAAAAGGGTTAAAGAAAAACATGCAGAGTTATATTCATATTGTAGAAACGTTCTTAAGAGCAAGAGCAGAAGATTTGCTAGATATATCTAATAACTAGTATGGATTTTTCTAATAAGGAAAATGTCTTTCGACTGAGACTTCAAACCGAAGGGACGGAAACAGGGAAAGATACGAGGTCGAAATTACTAAAGAGAGAGACTCCAGAGCATTTGCGTGCATTTAAAAAACAAAAGATACCAGCGGAAACACAAGGGGTACATATACCTAATGACAATACAACTCGGCAACGAGTACCCTTGGGAGGAAAAGATCAGAATTTGTCGATTCCGGCACTCCATAGGTCACAGTCAAGTGGGGTTTCCTTTAATGATGTGAAACAACAAAGAAAAAAGGTTCTTCCCAAGCTTCCACACTTGAAAAAGGCCAATTCATCTTTAGAGACGGGAGGAAATGACGTGAGGCGTACCGAGCGGGTAAGACAGAAGTTGTCTAATCAGAGATCAGTAAGGGACGCTTTAAGCTCAGAAAAGGCCAATAGGCCATCGGAATTGATGCAGGAATATGACACCGATTCTCTAGTAAAACGACAGAACGCTGTAGGATATGGAGATCTTAGCTCGGAGAGGAACTTAGAATCCACCTTGACTAATCAAGTGGACTTATTGAACGCGAGAAATATATTGGATATAGACGCGAACAAGAATAATGTCGATCCTATTAAAAGAAAACAAAAGGACATCAGCGCAGAGGCAGAGGCATGGTTGGATGCCCACCCAGATCTTCTCGATGTCGGCAGTATACAAGTGGTACCATCAAAGCCATCTTTGCAGACGAACGATAAATATGGTATAGAGCCTTTGAACGATGAAATATTGCAAAAGCTTCGAAAAGACAGCCCTGATAGACAGGACTTGGACATCTTTACTGAGAGCAATCAGGACCTTGGGATTGAAGATGTGGAACTGTATACGTCATTTCTGGATGGGGAAAATGAAAGTCGCGGGCTGCAGAAGATTGACGATACGCCGACGGTAGGCATGAGTGTGGATGACATGTACGGTTTATTGGATTAAATTTTTCTGCTCTTACGGTTGGAGACGTTTTGATGAGTTCAAACTTATGATGCTATCTATAGATACCTTTTTATTTTTCATCATGTATAGCTATTTACATTATCTATGAGTCAATGCTAGGAAGTGTCTACTGGTAGGTACATTCGGGTTTATCATTCGCCTCAAATTGTGTATGATATCTGTTACGAGTATTATCATGTGTGTGGGCATTATCATAATCTGGCAAAGCCAGTTTTTTGGCAATAGTAAAGTCAGTGACGACTTCAACATTAGGGGACACCAATGAACTTGGATCTATTTTTTGTTTCTCTATGTCACGCTTACTTTGAAGCTCATTTGGTAACATATTTTGTAGCTTAAAGATATCATTCTTTTCCAAATACCAGTGATCTGGGGGAAATTCAATTTCTAGCTCAATATACATATCCCCATTTTTTTCATTGAATGAGCGGAACCAACTCTTGTCTGAACTTTTGTGGGGCATCCCCTCACCTTTAATTTTGATGAAATCACCAGGCCTAAAAACCTTACCTCGAGGGGTCTCAATTCTGATGCCACGACCGTCCAAATGTTTTACTAAAGTTTTTGAAAATCCACACAACGACTCCACCAAAGTTATCTTATATTTAGTATACAAATCATCACGCCTCCTCGTAAAAACTGGATGATCTTTACAAGTAAATGTCATGATTACATCACCAGTCTCTTTTCCAGGGCATTCATCAGACTCTCCTTTAAGGACAACTGATTCACCGCTCCTTGAACCTTTCTCGATTTCGAATTCTAGTATTTTCGTTTCTTCAACCACTCTTTTGCCTTGGCACCTCTTGCACTTATCCTTTGCGCGAAAAACATTACCAGTACCCAGACAAGTGCTACATTCAACAAAATCTTGGGTTACCAAGCCTGGTCCTACCCTTCTGATTTTTTGCACGGTACCAAGACCATCGCAAACAGCACATGTCTTCAAAGTGGCATGTTTTCGAGCTCCAGTACCCTTACAGGATTTGCACAATATGTCCCTTGTTGAAGCACTCCTTATAACCTTTCCAATATACAAATCTTCAAGCGTCACTTCGACTTCTAGTTCTGCATCTTTGGTTCTTTTTTCTTTTCTTGCAGCTCCACGGATATCATCACCAGCTCCCATTCCTTGGAAAAAATTGTAAAAATCATCCGCCGAAAACTCCTGTTGACCCGTATAGAAGCCATCAAAAGGATTGCCACTAAAGTCAAAATTCTCATTAGCTCTTCCATCAGTAGTACCGTAGAGATCATAATCATGACGTTTACCTTCATCACTTAATGTCTCATACGCAAAACTGATATCCTTGAACTTCACCTCAGCATCCACTCTTTCGTCTTCATTTACTTTATCGGGATGATGTCTCAATGCAAGTTTACGATAAGCTTTTTTAATATCCGCCGCCAGGGCCGAGGTATCAACACCTAAAATTTCATACAAACTTTTCTCCATTCCGTCTGACATATTATAGCGATTCACCGAAAGGAAAACTTTGAAATATAAGGTGGCCTGAGCTGGTCAAGTAACTTAAAATTTGTTATATTTAAATTGAAACAAAATTTGCGACTAGAAAAAAGGTGCGATGAAGCATCGTTACGAAAATTTGTGGTGAAATCACTAGTCTATACGTTATGACTTCAAGATTCACTCCTAGACTAATCAATAGAAACTTATCTTCTACACGCTCAATGATTCCGAATTTGGTCTAGCTATGTCGCACAATCTAAGAATTTGGGGACACTTGAGGGCGGAGACAGACTCAGAACTAAGAATGTGAAAAAAAAAATAACGACGCGAGCAGGGTTCGAACCTGCGCGGGTAGAACCCAATGGAACCTGCATCCACCGCCTTAACCACTCGGCCATCGCATCGACTCTCAGACTTTACTATGAAATTGAGTACTTATGTACGCATATCGTTCGAAGACGATCAGAGACCCTGATCTCCAGACAAAAGGAATTGAGCCTAACTAAACTAGAGAGCCGCCCAAAAAAAGATACCTAAAACAGATACACAGAGAAAGTATATAAGAGAAGTTATTCTCTAGTAAAAAGAGTCATCTAATGGAAAAATTATCCAGTGTTATAAGAGGTATCTAGATGACCCCGAACTCAACATCTTCTAAAACATAAGTTTCTAAAAAAAAAAAAAAAAAAAAAAAAAAAAAAAAAAAAAAAAACCTGGTATCGATCCGGGTAACATCCAAAGTCACCAGAAGTCATAGGTTCCCGGAGAATTGTCTCTAATAACAATTTAAAGAACTCAAACAGAAAAAAAATGGTAAGTTAGATGATACAACCAGGAGTTCAGGGACCAAATATCATTTCAGTTCCTAGATATTCTTTTGAGATGGATTGTACGAATAATTACTAACTATGTAAAGTCTAGATCAGGGTAAGTACTTGGAAAGGAGACACGGCAGACAGATCACAAATATACTAACATAATCAGTGTTGCAGTTGCAGACGAGTCTTTGACGGCTTTCAATGACTTGAAATTAGGCAAGAAGTACAAGTTTATCATCTTCAAAATCAATGAGGCTAAGACTGACATTGTTGTAGATGAGACTTCTACTAGTCAAGACTACGATGAATTTTTGTCTAAATTGCCAGAGAATGATTGCAAATACGCCATTTATGACTTTGAGTATGAACTCGGCGGTGGCGAGGGTAAAAGATCTAAGATTATCTTTTATACCTGGTCCCCCGATACTGCCCCTGTGAGGTCCAAAATGGTTTACGCCTCTTCGAAAGATGCTTTGAGGAGAGCATTGAGTGGCATTGCTTCCGATATTCAGGGAACTGACTTTTCTGAAGTTGCATATGAATCGGTTTTAGAGAAAGTCAGTAAAGCTGCAGGTTCTCATTGAAGACATTCGCTACTGGTATTTACTTTTATTTTGTATCTCTAATAAATTCGACCATTAATTCTGATTTAAGACCAATTGATCTACACAAGCGTAGTTTACGCTACATGATTGTTTTGCAAATGTAATTGTGCAAGTATTTAGGCGTTCTCTTCCTTGTACCACTCTAAGGACGCTGTGTAATCGAAATAAACTGTAGGAGCGATTTGTTAAGTAATTTATCTTTATTAAGAAAAAAAAAAAAAAAAAAAAAGAGAGAACACAAGGGAAAAAAATCTCAAATCGAAGAAGCAAGCTCGAATAGAGGCATTGGTGTTGGCATCTTATAGACTTCGGTTATTGTGAAAATCACCATGCCACAGCCCAAGCTCCCCAGAGCTACATTAGAGCAGAAAATACAAATACTTGATTATTATCACCAATCTAATAGACCTCAACTGGAAACAGTAGATAGATATAAAAATGAAATCTCTATATCGACTTCATCTTTTAGCGAATGGTTAAAGAACGAGGACGACCTCAGGGAAAGACTAAGTCACACTGGAATGACTTTTTCAAAAAATAGCCGCAGAAAGGTAAAATTCAAGTATGAAAAAATAAATTATGCCATGGATCTCCTTGTACAACAGCGGTTAGAGAGAAACGAACCAATCAACGAACCAATATTGAGAGAGTACTGGTCTATGTATGCTCATAAATATGGGGTGGATGATCCTAAAAGACTTGCGGGGTTTAGTCATGGTTGGCTCAGTCAATTCAAGAAGAGACACGGCTTGAACAAAAGAAAAATGAAAATATCACTGAGATCCCCCTCGGTCTCATTAAATGAAGGTAGTAATGGAGGAAGTGACAGTAGCGATAGCAAAGATAGTAAGCATGACATCAAAGCGGGGGACGCATTTTATGAACCCACCTTTGTTAGTAATCCGGCATGTTCAGCTAATCTCAACCAAGAGAATAATAGAGGAGAAAGTCCTGCGGAGGAATTTCAGGCAGCGACTAACCCACTCACAGTTACGTACGATTTAATGAATCATTCGCAGCCATACAGTGGGATTCCACAAGGTGGTCAAGGTGGACCGTTCAGAAATCAAATCATCATGCCCAACGGCGTCCCTAATGTCACTTTTCAAAATGCTCCCCTTTATCAATCGCATTTCCAGAACCGACAATCTGTCCCTTTTGGTAATATGGTTCCAAGAAATAAAGGGGACACGGTGGAGCCAAACCTGTCTTTCGAATATCAACAGGAATTGTCTTCCCATTACGATAATGGCAACCTTTACGATCAGGGCCATCATCAAAGGGCCCCTAGTCCTGATCCACTGCATCTGCAACTTCATCTGGAAAAGCCGCTGCATCAGCAACCTCCTCTGCAAACTCAGCATTCTTCGATAAGTCATTCCTCGATCAGTGAGCACGAGTCACAAGCAAAGATAGTTGCACAACCACAACCACCACAAAGCCAAATGTATTCCCAACCTCATCCAAATGGAAAACTTGCAAACAATATCATGGTACCCAAAACTCCTGTATCGAGCGGAATGCCGTCTGGAACAAGCAATTCGCAAGATGTGCCTTCTTTAGAGGCAACTGACATTGAGAGATTTATTTATATGTTTGCGGACAAGTTCTTTAATGATCATCATTGTGAATACCCAAAAAGTGTAACGGTCTTTCAGGAATTCAAGAACACTTTCTTTAATGAGAGAATACTCAATTTAAGATCTATACAACGACATATATTACAACAGGTAGCGCATTCTGAACAAGCTCCTTCTAACCACCAACCAGAGAGGAGACAACTTAATAATATGACAAACTTAGTTCAGACTCTGCAACTTGACCCTATGCAACAGCATATTCTTCCTCACCTCCAGCAAACACATCAGCAACAAATGCCCGGTATGGATGATTTTTTTTTCAGAAACCCTGCTGTCCCTTCTCAAAGCCTCGCAAATGAAGCATCAATTAATGAAAAGCAATCACGTCGTATAAATGATGACATGTCAACTGATACGAAACATAATACCTCTTAATTATAGTGATTTGTAAATACACATTAAGTTTTTTTAGTTTCGCGGTTCAAAAATTTCAGTTCAAACTCATCAAACCTACCATCAACACGTTGAATTAATAATGTCAAGAATATTGTGCATTGGCTTAGGAGGCGTCGGAACCATAGCAGCGTATGCCTTACAGACATTCAATTCTGATGTTGAGGTGGTAGCTGTAGTTAGATCAGATTACGAAGTCATTCTGAAATCAGGGTTCACTATTTCCTCCGTTGACTATGGCACAAGAAAAGGAAAAGAATCGGAGGAAAACCAAAGAAAAACATTCACATATAGACCCAGTGTGGTTGTAAATAGTATCGAGGAAGCTACCTTGTATGGGCCATACGACTACATCGTTGTCTCAACCAAGGTTACACAAAATCATCCAATCAACATATGGGATGAAGTGAGTTCAAAAGGTCACTCTTTACTCCTTCCTGAAAAGAAGACCTCTATAGTGCTCATGCAAAATGGTATAAATCCGGAAATTTATTGGAAGGATCTCAAGCAGCAAGTTCATTTAATAAGCGGGGTCTCCTATATAAGTTCAACCAGAACCAATACTCTTGTGACTCAATACGGCCGTGATTTAGTAAAATTTGGACTATTCGACGAAACGGAAGATAAACATCATTTAAAGAGATTTCATCAATTATATTCAAATGAGTACAACCATGTTAGTGTTGATCATAATGTGGCATTAACAAGATGGAGAAAGCTTCTTTGGAATGCTTCATTTAATACAGTTTGCTGTCTTACCAACTCTGATGTTGGAGGCCTTTTTAAATTAAATGATAATTATTCCTTTATAGACAATGTCATAAGAGAACTTATGAAAGAAGTCCAATTCGTAGCGAACACAGATTTGGAATTGAATCACAAAACTCAAGAAGGACGTATCTTGGACGAAGAAATTCCACAGTTGCTCGGCTTTACCGAAAAATCTAACGCAATGGATAGCTATGTTCCTTCCATGCTAGTGGATTACAGAAATGGGAGGCCTATTGAGTTTGAAGTTATTTTGGCAAACATAATCGATATACATAAAAAAAACCTTCCTGAGCATGATTTAAAGATTTCTATACCTTATTTAAATTTTTTATTCTACCTCCTTGCAGCGGTACAACAGAAGCTTACGAGCAATAACTGATTTTTAGTGCATTTGTGAATAAATCAAGATGTCTAAATATTTCTATATGATAGGCTTAGTTTTCTATTGTATCTTGGCTGGCGCATCGCAACCCAATGATTAATATGCCAATTGCAACTGACAAAAATTTGTACTTAAGCCCTTCACTTTGCGGATCTTTTTTAAAACTTTCATTATCTGCCTTTCTACTAGTGTAGAATGACGCATTTAACAATTTCCTCATGTGACCGAACACACCACCGGTAAACGCGTTTGAATTATAACAGCCATCTTCATTTGAAATGTCTTGCCATTCGTCATCATCCTCATCCCACTCAAAACTTGATTCAAAGGCATCGTAATGGTTATTATGAAAAACTTGAGATTGAAATTTCTTCACACTTTTGGTACCAGGCAGAAGGTTTGCTGTTTTGTTACCACGGTCGCAATCCACAAAATTCGAAGTCTTGTATTGATCATAATGCCGGGGACTCAGTGTTAAGTCGCTTTCATCTTCATTCTGGTCTATACTATTAATATAATCTGAATTGAAGGGGTAAAGATGGTCTATACTACTGTCTTGTACAGGTAACAAGCCATCCGTTATAATTCCAACAAAATTTGGCTCTGCTTTTTTCGAAAATATCGGATTCACCGACACAGAACGTAAGACCCTTTTTTTTCTTATCAAAACGTCCTTCGATTTTTCAATTAACTTAGCATCGGAATACTCAATTTTGCGAGAACCTCTCAAACTGCCTTGCGAGCGTTTGTATGAGAGTTTTTTGATATTCTTTTTTTGCTTTTGTAGTTCGAAGCCTATAAACGAAAGAAGTTTCTCATTGTGCAATTTCAACGAACGTAATTCAAATTTGAGCTTCGTCAATTCCTGTCTTGTCATGTCATTCATCGTTAAGTTAGACTCAATAAACGAATCGCCTACAGCGCTACCCCTTTTAGATGAATGAGCAGTTATTGAAGAACTTCGATTGGACCCGCCGTTTCCAAAACCATTCAATTTCGAATAAGTGAAATCTCTATCATTAAAATTTGACTTGTCGTATATATTATGTTCCGATAAGTCTTCAACAGTATCACTTTTACTGCCTTGGGAGAATCTGGGTATCATATTGACATCTTTTGAAAATTTGCTATTTGATCTATCGCTTTTAGAAGGGTCTGAAAGTTCCGTGGTTTCTTTAGGAGGCTCAAATTCTACCTTAATTGGCACGATGTCATAAGAACTATAAGAATGCTGATATGGTCTTGAATTGGATTTTCTTTTATTAGACTTCAGGACCAGTTCGTCAGAGCTCGTATATGCGTTATGCTCTGCAAGTTTTAGTGGAGATAGAATGAATTGTTCATTGCAGTTTACGTGCCTCAACTTCGTAGGTAATGAAAGTCTTTTCCAATGATTGACATCGTGTTGAGGAGGCAGAGTTAGAGCAGCTCCTGCTGAGTTTCTATGCTCAATTTTTTCGGCTTCTCTGGAGGAATCATCGTCATCTCCATAATTGTCATGAAGTAAATTGCTATCTTGGTTCATATCAACACCGGGATTAGTAATGTCTTTTAAGGGGGACGATGAACCAATATTATCGTTAAGCTCGTCCGACAAAAAATTTAATGACGGATTATTGCCATCGGAAATATTATACCTAGCATAGTCGCTATTGGGAAAAATGTCGTCCAGTTCTTGCGAGGAGGGTAAATACTCGTCCGCATAGACATTGTAATCTCCATCGCTGGCGTTGTCCGGATGTGAAAAAAAATTGCCTCCCTGCTCTGTTGCTTTCATTTCATTGTCCTTTGTCAAAGCCTCAATTTGCTGAATTAAAATTGATTTGGAGTTATTCTCCAATTCATAATTCGATTGTAATATACGATACTTTTTGGCTAGCGCCTCGTACTTTTCGAGAAGGGAATCGTTCCATGTACCATCGTTGTCATTTTGTGCTTTAGTTTGAAATTCATTACTAAGACTGGTCACCTTGGCTTGTAAGTCTTTGATCAAATTCTTATAATATTGTCGGTCTTGCTCATATAAATCTTTTTGTCGTTGACTTTCCATCTCAAATTTTTTTGACGCTTCTTCTTGTGTCTGTAGCATTTCCAAATTTTGGCGTGCCTCTTGTGCCTTGTAGTGGAACTTTTGCTCAATCTCAGCCAATTCAGCCATCATTGTATTATATTTAGCCATCACATCCAAATACTGCTTTTCCTTTTTGCTGTAGTTATTACTTAAAGCTAAGTATCTCTGCTGGAGGTGATGATATTTCACGGAACTTTCTCCTTCAATTCTTTCTTCTTGCTTGCCACTCAAGCTTTTACTCGGGCTTGTAAGTGAATTCATTGACGACCTAGAACTCAATGGGCGCTTAGGTGACTTTATTGGTGAAGGCGACCTTGGAATGTAGTCCTCGATAGACTCCACATCGTTCTCCTTAAAATCATCCATACTTCCGAGGACTATCGAAAACTTTTATCCTCCCAGATGTGTGAATTGGAGAAGGGTTAATCGTATCGTTCTACGAGTCACAGAATTACAATTGAAAGTAACAGTCTATGTTTACCAATGCGGTTTTCGTTGTTTTTGTTCCGCTTTGACAATACTTGTTACATAAGCAGCCCAAAAATCAAAATTGCAACTTATTACCGGATATGGTATTCTAGAAGAATCCTGGAACCTCTCGGGTATCTGCGTTTTGCTTGTATATGAGCCAATGGTATCATTAGTGGCAGAGACGGTGCGATAAAGTCAATGGTTTATAAAGTACTTAGAAGTAGTTTGTAGGGGTCATTTCACTCTATAAAGATCTCACAGGAGTTGAAAAATAAACACAAGCCAAAGAAAAATAAATATCTTGGGAGCGGATTCAGGCGAATTCTTAGGATCAAGGAAACACATAGCTTACTTTTAACTAGCACTATTTAATTTTTTCTTTAAAAAAAAATTAGATAAAAAAAAGGATGGTGAAAACTGTTACAGAAGATACCTTTCAAAGGGATGTCACTTGCAAATATGTCGATGCTATAGGCGAAAAACTAGGAGGAAAAGTCTTGAAAGTCTCGGACGAATGGTTTGCTGCTGCTGAGAATCTTATAAAGCCAAAAGCACCAATTAGAGATGCTACTCGTTTCACATACGCGGGAGCTTGGTATGATGGATGGGAAACAAGAAGACATAATACAGAGGAAGCAGATTATGTGATAATCAAAATGGGGGTCGCTTCAGCGAGATTAATTGGGTGTGAAGTGGACACTGCTTTTTTCAGTGGTAACCATGCCCCTTTTATCTCAGTTGAAGCCGCATACCTTGGTTCAGATGAGGAAGCATGTGGATTAAGCGAACAGCATTGGGAGAGTATCATTTCAAAAGTGCCTTGTGGTCCCTCGCAGAAGCATTTCTTCTGTAGAGAGCGTGAGACAGAAAAAAGTTACAACTATGTGAGATTGAGAATGTACCCAGATGGTGGAATAGCTAGATTTAGATTGTATGGCTCTGTTATCCCCGTATATCCTAAATCGGCAGATGCAGTAATTGATTTGGCGTCAGTTAAGAATGGAGGTGTGACAATAAGAGTGTCCGACCAACACTTCGGCTCTGGTGACAACTTGCTATTGCCAGGAAGAGGCCATGATATGTCTGATGGTTGGGAAACAAAAAGGTCAAGAGAACCTGGTCATATTGATTGGGCCATTATCAGATTAGGATCTTTGACCAGTCTTCAAAAATTCGTGGTCGATACTGCTCACTACAGAGGTAACTTCCCCCAAAAAATCAACATAAAAGCAATTAAGGTTGCAAGTGACGAACAAGTTCCTTCATATGACAGCAGTGAGTGGATTACATTGGTGTCAGACTCTAAGACGGGACCTGATCAGGAACATGAATTTATTCCTTCTAAAAGCGATATTTATTCTCATATAATGTTGACCATGATACCAGATGGTGGTGTGAAAAGAGTTAGGGCATTCGGCTCTGCTTCCTCTGCCTAAATTTGATTGGACATCTTGTAATATAAATAGCTATATTATAGAGTAGTGTCTTCAGGATATGTTATGATACGTAGAGCTTTTCGCGATGAGTCGATGAACTGATAACTCCTCTTAGCATAAGATCCCGTTGAATAAATTTCATGTCTAGAAAGTTCGAGCTTCCTACTCTTTTGAACTACCTAGATCAGCGTCTTTCTATTCGAGACTTAAACTACTTCGCTATCGAAAACTGCTTAGACGAACAAAGCCAAAATGTACTATTGCAGCATATGAAGAATATCGCCCCCTACAATCCTTTCTACGCAAAAAACTTCCTTAAGTTTTACATCAGCATTATAGAGTCTTGTAAAGAAGAATTGCTTGATGATTTTTATATTTTTGCATGTGATGGGTCGATCTTAAACGCTAAAGAAAACAAACCGACGGATTCGGACTTATTGGCATATTACACAGAAGGTAATGAAAGAGATACTACTCAGGGCAACCAGGGAAAAATACTCACTTGGGAAAGTCCTCGGTTATTGCTAGACCAAGGCTCAACAGGCCAAAGAACATGGGACGCTAGCTTGTACTTGGCTAACTTCTTAAATAATAACGGATTTAATTTACATGAAAAAAGAGTTTGTGAGCTAGGAGCTGGGACAGGAGTGGTAAGCTTATCTCTTTCTAAGTTCTACAAGAAGCATGGTCATATCAAAGAAATAATTGCGACGGATGGAGATGCAAACTTTTTGCAACGATTTCAGGAAATCCTTTCTCTCAATCAGACCCCATCGAATGTCCCCATTGAAAAAATGAGATTAGCATGGGGTAGTACAAGGTCTGATGACATAGACGTTTTCTATGCACTTCCCGAAGTAGATACCATCGTGGCTTCCGACGTTACTTATGACTCAGACATATTAGCCCCCTTGTGTTCTACCATTCGAGATTTTTTTAGCCGTGGCTGTTCCAATGCTATAATAGCCTCAACAATAAGAAAAGTTTCTACGATGCAAGAGTTTCATAAAGAATTGGATGCACATTTCAAAGGAAATTGGAAAATTATAGATCGCTGTGAAAAGCCATCAGATCTGCAGTATAAATGTTGCTTCAAAGCACAAGCTCCTGCAATGCAGATCTATCAGATAGATAATAATCGCATTATACATAGTAAGTAATGGATGAAATGGATGTACTTTTTTTTTTTTTTTTTTTTTTTGCTATATTCTAAATCAAGAATAGAGCTCTCTAGGCTAGGTGAACTAAAAGAAATATCGTAGTGCGTGTACCACCAAATTTACTTCCTCCTATTGGGCAGTCTGCGAAATCGGGCTTGACCTTTAACAAAATAAGTCTCTAGTACTATTATCGAATAGTTTAAAAATTTAAAGTATTAGGATGGCACTTAGATTCCCAACACCAGCCTTGAAGCACTATTGGCCTTTTGCAGCGGGTGGTATGTATTGGTTTTGATTTCGGGAAGTAAATGCAGAATCGTTTTAAGAGAAATAAGAGAGCTTGAGAACATAAAGGAATCGTTTCAGGAGTTGGTCATATAGTATTCCCAGACGAATTCATAAGAGATTTTAAATTGTGACGTAAAAGATTTTCCTTGACGTATTTTAACTGCATAATACTACGGAGATTCTCAGCAATGTCCATTTTTCACTAAAGCTAGCTTCGATTGTGCGCATAATCTGTTCAACTTGATACTAACTCTAACAGCCGGTGTTACCTATTATTTGATTTACAAAGGTAGCGTTGCTCAAATGAACTCAGACGAATTCATTAATGATCCAAGACACCCTAGGTTCGCAAAGGGTGAAAAATTCATTGATTTAGAGAAAAGAGAGTGATTTCTCTTAAGTATTTAAACGAAAATGGTGTACGCTGCTACAAGTGGTTAGCATCTCGAGGTAGTTTTTATAGTAAATAAAAGTAGATTTTGAAGTTTATAAACGTATTTTTTTGACGCAAACATTCTTGTTATATTCGATTGAATTCGGCGCTTGCGATAATGGAAGAATCAGAAGGAGATATGGGGGGGTGCTACACGAGTTCGGTATTACTTCGAGGCTCCCAAGCCCTTTTCGGGGATGCTTTTCAGGAGCTTACAGCTAAACTTGAAGACTATTGCGTCAACTATTCAACAGTAATTTTTTCTAAAAAAAAAAAAATTGAACTCACGCACATTCTATCCCTTTAAGAAATTTCGACAATAGAAAATAGTGAGACCAACGTAGTCGGAAAAACAGTAAAGGTTGTGTGGTGAATATGGATCTCATAAAGGATGCTACAAAGAATCTCTCGCTATACGATGTGAAAGCATATGTTCGGAAAGCACAGAATGGTAAGTTTTGAATAGAACGGAACAGAGCTCCGTGAAGAGAAGCACTTAGGTGAACAAACAATCAGGATGGGGTACTAACTATATATAGTGGCTATGAATCTAACTTCAATGGAAGCAAAAGTACGAGAAGCCACGAATAATGAGCCTTGGGGAGCTTCAACTACTTTGATGAGTCAAATAGCGGCGGGTACATACAATTATAGAGAGCGTGAGGAGATCATGGGGATGATATTCCGTAGGTTTACGGAAAAGGCGGCCAATGAATGGAGACAAATATATAAATCACTACAACTACTTGAGTATTTAATCAAGAATGGATCGGAAAGGGTTATTGACGATGCTAGAGCAAATGTATCGATAATACAAATTTTGAGGTCTTTTCACTATGTTGATTCAAAGGGCAGAGATCAAGGAATCAATGTTAGGAACAGAGTGAAGAATTTAGTTGCATTATTAGATGATGATTCAATGATAAGGGCGGAACGTAAAAAGGCTAGAAATAATGCTAAAAAATTTGGTGCTATTTCATCTGTGGGATATTCAGGTGGAGGCATCAGCAGCTCTACTACTTACCCTGGGCTTGATGATGATTTGTCAGCTAGGGTTTTTGGCGATGGAGGAGTTTATGGTGAAAGATACAACGACACCGCGGCCGAATACATGAATGGGAATGGAGGTTCTAGCGAAAGTTTGGAGGATGTGAGACCTGCGCGTAGCGCTCGACCAACTGTGGGATCTTCGAATGTTCAAGCTAGCAGCGATACAGGCAAGGCATCCCAAAAAAGTAAAGGAACAGACTCTAACGCCTTACAGGATCTAGTTAACCTTGATGAAGGAAACTCAAATAACCAAAATCAAGCTCAACCTGAAGAAGAAGACGACTTTGATGATTTCCACGTTGCCCCTTCAGGCGGTACAAAAAGTAATCTTGTTGGAAACTTGTCTAATCTATATGGCAACCAAAACGTATCTAACTTATATGGTAATCCCGTTGGTCAACCTCTAGGTACCGCTCGTACTTCCCAAATAACACCACAACAGCTGCTACTTGGGTCACAAACTACTAATAGTGATAGTGGCTTTAGTCAGCCTAAGCCTCAGCCATCCACTCCTAACCTATCAAAGCAACAGCCATCAGGAGGCGGTGATGCTTTCTCATCTCTTTTTTCCTCTGCTAAAACTAAGACGAAGACAGGATCCAGTACAGTAAGTGATACAAGAAAAGATTCTTTGAGCAACAATGCTGATGCTTTTGCTGATTTTGCCTCTAATACTCCCGCGAGCTTAAATGCCAACAGCTCAGCTTCCAATGCAGTCACCAATCCAAGTAACAATAATGCGAACAATGGCGATGGCAAAGGCAGAGATAATGAAGTTGACCTATTGAGTTTCTAATTAGTTAAGTAGTCATTGTATACAATGAATTTTCCCTCCTTATATGTTCTTAATAGTTACTATGGTCTGTGCAAGAGTAAAGGAAAAAAACTTTTTTCTTAATATTGAGAGCCAAATTGTTAAGTTTACCTGTTCGATATTCACAAACAATGGCAAGCAGTATGGCCGGGTCTCAAATTTTTCGTCGTAGCCTTTTTACAAGCTCTCGTCTTTACGGAGCAAAGGTATTTTTGACCCCATCTATCGGAGGCAAGACACTTCTGCCTATAAAATTCGAATTGTATGACGAGGTAGTTCCAAAGACAGCAGCTAATTTCAAAGCCCTTTGCACAGGGGAGAAAGGATTCGGATATAAGAATTCACCCATGCATAGAATTATACCAAATTTCATGATCCAAGGAGGTGATTTTGAAACTGGCAGAGGTTTCGGTGGAAAATCAATATATGGAGAAAGCTTTCCAGATGAAAATTTTGAGAAGAAACATGACAAACGAGGTTTATTAAGCATGGCGAACCGTGGGCCTAACACGAATGGCTCTCAATTTTTCATAACTTCTGTACCTTGTCCTTGGCTCGATGGTAATCATGTTGTCTTTGGGGAAGTTATCGACGGCTTTGATTCAGTAGAAGCAATCGAGAACCAGGGCTCCCAAAGTGGGTCACCAAAATCTCGTGTAATCGTTGAAGACGCAGGTGAGGTCAGATAATTAATATCCTTTCTGATTGTAATTATGAGGATTGTGCGTCAAGAAGCATGTTTACCAAGGCGCCTACCAGTATTGTATATGACAAAAGTAAGAGGAATATAGGATAAATAAAATAATTACACACCAAGAGTAAGTCGCTATGAATCTTGTATTTTATATTCAGACGATAGAAATCTTCGATATTCCTGTAAAAGCTAAAAAGTGCAGCAAACTAGATCTTTAAATTAGGATGACGGTCTTCTTTGGGCAATAAATTCTCAGGGAGTTTCTTTTTCAATTGAGACAACCTGTCATAGTCACCAGCCAAGATTCGGGAAACAACCAAATCGTCTCTATCCCTGATTTCTCTTTTACTTGTACCTTGGTCACTCAAAAATTCTTTGGCCTTATCCGTATCTCCGTGGAAGTATTCCTCCATTGCTCTCAACCTCAATTCTTTTTCAGCCCAGTCAGGTCCTTCAACAGCCCTTCTGCGCATGTGTGCCGTATACTTCGAATAGGCGATGTAAGCGAAGACTGGAAGCACAATATAAAAAAAGGGGAATTCCCATCCTTCCGCCTTAGGTGTTTCTCTTATCACTTTCCACTTCAAATCGCCCGTTTTTTCATCCTTATATGGTATTTTGTCAATAATCTTACCAGAGTCCTTGTCTACAAATTCAAGATTCTTCAAGTCTTGTGAGTTGTCTTTGAATAAGTCCAATTGTTCTTTGGGAATACCAGGAAGTATAAAATTCCATTCTGAATAGTTACGCCTGTAAAAAAGGTTCTGTAGTTCAGCTAATGTCTTGAATTCCTGATCACTAGGAGTCCTTGCTGTTCCGTCTGCATTTTTATAGATCTTGGTTACAGAAGGTAATGTGTCTAGTTTCTTTCTGATGTCTTGTTCAAGGCCAAAGTCAAATTTTCCAATCTTGAATTTCAACAAGCTACCTAAAGGTGACTTCCACGTTAACTTCATGTTGATAACGAAGAAAAATGCTAAAAACTATGCTCCCTCAGTATAAAGCTTCTATTACTACGATATTTTCATTTTATTTTATTGGTTAGCCCACATTGGATTAGCCAAACTGCAAAAAAAAATTATATAATATTATATTTACACTTTACGTTTTGGCTGACAAAGTACGAACAAGTTCATTTGAATCATTCTTGTAGTATTTAATCCTGTAGTTGACCACCTTCGGAGGGTGTATATGCTTATGCCGAATTCCGTACAATTACTTATGGCTACAAGCAAAGCTTTTTATGCCCATTATGCGAGAAATGGAGTTATCGTCCTCTGCAGCGTCGTCGAGTAAATTTTCAGCCGAAAAAGAGTTTGATTTTAATCTCGACTTATGCTTTCTGACTCGACGTTTCTCGGCTCGTTTTTTCTCATTTTCAAGTCGTTTGGAGATTCTCTCTTGAATGTTAACTTTATCAATTCCCTTATTTTTCAGCTGCTTTTGCTTTATAAGAGTCCTTAGAGTTCGCCTTACTTCATCAACGGTAGCGTGTCTTATACCACTTTCGAGATAGGAGTCTTGTGAGGTACCAGACACATCAATGCTCTGAATCTTTTGTATATGCTGCGGAGAATTGATATGGTCAATTAGAGCTAGATTATCTCGGAAGCTTAGATCACATATCTCACAAACAAATCCATACTTTTTGTTTTTACCAAAAGATTTAGTATTTAATGGATTTATTACTGCATGCTGACCAACTACGTCTATCAGGCTCTTCAAAGCATTTTCTCTGTGTTTGAGATAGCTTTGCGGCGTATTGTAATCAACCTCCGCTTGATCATTCGTTGCGGAAGGCATCACCTTGGGTGCCTTTCGCTTAGCGTCCTCAGCGTATGCATCCACATTCCACTTTCTTCTACCGTACTGATCTATAGAAACTTTGTCCTTCTTTTCGTCGTTCGCCATCTAAAAAATATTGTCTTACAAACTGATAAGACGATGCGCATCGCCAAAATAATACACAGAACGAACGAACTTCCAAGCAGTTTAAAGTATGGACAATGAAAATATAGTCTCTATGTTTGGCAAAAAAGTCTCTCGTTCCAACAAAATAACCAGATCTATAGTGACGGAAAGGAGTTCCACTAAAGGAAGTCACACAAAGAGCAAGCAGGAAATTTTAAAGGCCTCTACAATTGATAACTTCCCATCTAGATGGAAAATATACGGTAGTCATTTGGTGACAAATATCCCTGTTGCTTATAATTTTGAAAATGTTCACACATACAAAAATGAAAGGCTTACTGTGAAAGTGGCGGCTTTTGATCTCGATGGGACAATAGTAAAACCAAAATCTGGGGCTTCATTTCCTAGAGGACCGGATGATTGGAAACTATGGAACAGTAACCATCAGAAAACACTGTCTGTTTATGAAACATTGGCGCACCTCGTAACCAAAAAATATTTGATAGCAATTTTCACTAACCAAGGTGGAATGGTAGCCACGAAGACAAGTAAATCTTACATCTCGTTCACTAAAAGAGTTAACCAAATCTACAAATATTTGGATTCTAAAAGTATACATTTCGAACCCTTTATTTATGTGGCTCCCAAATATAGTGCCAACAAGGTTGTATCTACATGTAATGGTGAGATGCATGAGAAAATGCGAAAACCCAATATTGGGATGTGGGAAGAATTCACTAACCATCTTTCTAGTTTGGGATACGAGGTTGACAAAGAAAATAGTTTCTTCGTGGGTGACGCAGCGGGAAGGATGCAAGACTTCCTGGCAAGTGATAAAGCATTTGCTTGCAATATCCTGCTTGCATTTAAGGTCCCAGAAGAAGTATTCCCTTAGCTGCAACATATGTCTAACTTTTAATATGCGAGAAAATTTGTTCTTTCGTGTCTATTTTTGAAGTTTTTTTAAGTAAGTTAAAATAACCAAACACATTATCGAGGCTTCTGGTTTTAAAAGTCTCTTCTTGAGAGCTCAATTGATCCAAACTTCCTTGATTAACGATGCATCTTTTAATCTCCGATACTTCATTTTCAAATTTAATGGCTTCCTCAACTGTCTGTGGAAAATTTGTCAAGATAAAGTCCGTATCAAACAGCCCATTTCTAGTATTCAAGTAATTGCGGATTTCTTCTTTAAAAAGAGCTGTTATAAGTCCTTTCGGAAAAGGACGTTGCTTTTCAAGTAAGTCTTGCAAAAGGAAATAATATTTTCTAGAATCATCTTTAAGTTCTTCTGAAATAAGCCATTGGGAATCTATAACCTTTACAGTTCTATTGTTCGAGTCTTCATTAATTTTTGACATGTCCAAGACAGGTTCTGTGTATGGTACAACGTAAAATCGATACACATCATTTTGTGAAGAGGGTACCAACTTTTGTCTTCTCTTCAAACCTTTATTAACCTCGTGCTCTTCAAATTCTTTTTCAGTGAAACTAGTCTTCGGCTTTTTCTTTTCCAACCTATTTGCTACTAGGTATAGTACGCCTGTCGAGAAAACAAACATATAGAACAAATAGCGAAACTTGGGACCTGTTTCTTCTCTTCGTGCACTTGAATATTGTGCTCGACTATATGGAAAATTTTTATTAAAGCGCTCAAGGAATGGCTGAACTGGACCACATCCCCAAGTCAACCTCCCACGCCCGAAACTTCTTAACAGCAATGCTCGGAACATCACCGAAATAATATATTGAAAGTAGCTGGTAGAGAAGTGAAGTACGGCATTTTAAATCATATCACGTGAGCGGTTTTTAAAAAAGAATATCAAGAGAAAAATTCAGGCGATGAAAATAGTGAAAAGTGGTGTCTCAGTGGATTTGGGGAGATGTCGTTAGTCGGTTTAGCTAACTTTTGTTCTCATTTGAAGAACTGTACAAATGTACAGATGTCTACAACATCAGTGCCTTTCACTCGATTGCATTTACAAATTGCTTTGGGGTTATATAGAGAAGGGTTCATATCGTCAATTAAAAAAGGCTCCACAATAGGTCCTGATCTCAAGCCGACAGATGTGACGCCCGATAATATATCGACCCGTAGGTTGTGGTTGGGTTTAAAATATCGGAATAATCGTCCTGTTATAAGAAGCTTATCTTTAATACTGAAACCGGGTCGTAAAGTTAACTTGACGTCGACAGAAGTAAAGGCTTTGTCTTCAGGATTGCCTGTTAGATTTATAAGGCCGCTTAATCCTGCTGAATGTATTTTTATAAAGACACCTAGAGATGAGGTTTTAGAGATCCAGGAGGCTGCTAGGAAAGATATAAGAGGAATGGTGTTATGTCGTGTTAATTGAGATAATGTATTGTATATAGTCTCTAGTAAAGCAATTCCAACGTTGAAAATAGCTTTTAATTTAAAGAATCACTTGTGTAAATTTGGAGCTCTGGTTCCAATTTCTCATATCAACCTGCCAGCCTTTCCATGCCATGAGATTCTCTCTGAAATCATAGCCCCCTTTTGGAACATTTCTTTTGTCAGAGTAATCATTAATGTATTCTTGTGGGAAATTTCTCATTTCATGAGTCAAAGTCACATCTTTTGGATGCTCCGCAAAAGATAATTGTTGAAGTTGTTTTTCGAGCTCTGTAATTCTATTTTCCAAAGTATGCTTAGTTCGTACAAGCTCCGCGTGTTCACTTGAAAGCCGTTGTATAGTACTATCACGCTCTTGAATTATTACATGAAGCGATTTAAATTGTTCAGGATCATGAGTTTGTTCCGAGGCCCCTAGCTGCTTGTCTCCCTTTTTATCTTCTTCTTCCTCTTCCTCTTCTTCTTTCGTTTCTTCTTTTCTTGCTCCTCCTTTCTCCTCTTTTCGTTTCTTCTCCTCTGTTTTTTTCTCTTCTTGTTTTTCCTCTTCTTCCGTCTTCGTTTCCGAGGTACTGTCAGGGCTTTGCTCCGTTAGAATCTTGTTGTCTCCTTCGTTATTTTTGTCAGTCTTCTTCTTGCTCTTCTTCTTTTTTTTCATCTCCTCATATTTGCGACGAGCTGATTCTAATCTCTCCTCTCTGCTGGTGTCGGACCCAGTTTCTGTGGGGTATTCCTTCTTCTCTGCCATAATATGCACTGTCCCCCAAAACCACCTTCATAAAATAGAACATAATATTCCTCACGTGTAAGATCTCGGCTGATTTTCACATGTGCTGATGAGAACGCTCTGATACAGGAAAAGGTGGCCTTTATTCACTAGTTTTTATTGCAATGTAAGTCAACGTGGAGATATACCGTATATCTCGAGTAAGGAAGATATGATGGCTTATTAACTAATCGTGTATACAAGTAGTTCTTTATTGATGATTACTAGATAATTTATGGTAGGTGAAGCAAGTTACAATGCATTTTCGTAATTTGGTAGGTGATAAGTGAAAAAAAAGTTCTTTGCACTTATTAACTAGATTTTCTAAATTAACAAATGGAGATGCATGGTGATATTATCCTCATTTTTTGTTGTAGAAGCCAGCATCATTTTATTGGCTTATCTTATTAATATCTTGTCGCAGGAAAAGTGGATAGGTGAGTAAGTAACAAGTTTACAAGAAAATAACTAAAACGATATAAGACTTTATACAAACAGATACTAGAGTGTAACGAATGTAACCTTCCAGTCTTAGGGAGACGATCACCTAAGAGGGTCCGTTTGGTCTGAGTCATTGTATACTACACTGAAGAATAAGAAAGAAAGTTAAATCTTATAACGCTTATCATGTATATTGGTACTCCAATTGGCAATTGATTACAAGTTGCAATATTGTATTTTAATCAAGGTTGGGAGGTTCTACAATGACAGGAGAATCTCATCAGTTTCATTTGTCTATTCTCCTCGTCTAGCTAGCCTATGCCCTCCGAGAAAATCTTGCATTTGCAGACCGTTTTCATCAAGGCACCTTGGTGGTTCTACAAGCTTGTCGCACTATACGCACGATGCAGATGACTGAATGCTTTAACGAAAATGATTGGTTTTAAAATTACCCTAGTAGTATTAAGCTGCATTTAAAGTTGAAAAATGGTTATGTCGCCATATATTACCATTAAACCAGGATCTAATGAAAAATTTGCCTTGGTATGAAACGTATATTAAGCTGAGACCTTGGAGAATCGAACATTAGAGAAATAGGATATATTGAATAGAAAGATGGATGATATTTTCGCTTTAAAGGCCAGAGACGATGATAAGTGTGGAAACCTGAATGACTATGATGACGGTTATTTTGGAGCAAGAATATCCGCAGTTTTTGTGGTTTTAGTTGGGTCAGCATTGGGATCTATGTTTCCTGTGCTTTCATCTAGATATTCATTTATCAGAATGCCATGGTGGTGTTTTTTCATTGCTAAATACTTTGGCTCGGGTGTCATTGTAGCGACTGGTTTCATTCACTTGCTAGAACCTGCGTCAGACTCGCTAGGAAGTGACTGTCTCCATGGAACTTGGCAGTTATACCCATGGGCTTTTGGGATTTGTTTGATAACATTGTTCGCAATGTTTCTCATGGAGCTTTTATCTTTTCATTTTGTCGAGAGGAAGCTCGAACAAGATAATCCAAACAGTGGTCATTCACATTCACATTTTGGCGACGAAGTTTTGTATACCAAAAAAGATGAGTCGGACAATGAAGAAGCAGCTGAAGGCGTTTGTCCTGATGGTAGCGAAGACCCCGGTGAAGAAAATTGTTCCGACAACAAGATAAGGTACCCTAAGCATTTTCTGCATGCCGAAGAACACCAAGACCCCGAAACTGTGGGTACTCCTGCGGATATGGACTTCGAAAGTTACGCAACCCAGTTTATCTCCATTTTTATTTTGGAATTTGGTATTATCTTTCATTCGGTTTTTGTTGGAATTTCCTTGTCTATTGCGGGGTCGGATGAATTTCCTACCTTGTACGTTGTTATCGTTTTTCACCAACTTTTTGAAGGTCTCGGTTTAGGTTGTAGAGTAGCTACTGTACCATGGCCTCAATCACGCAGGTTCATACCCTGGATATTGGCACTCACTTTCACCTTCACTACTCCGATAGCAATCGCGATTGGCATTGGTGTTAGAAAGTCTTATCCTCCAAACTCGCAGAGAGCCTTGATAACAAATGGTATTTTTGACGCCATATCTTCTGGCATTTTAATCTACACTGGTATTGTTGAGTTGATAGCTCATGAATTCTTGTACTCTGGTGAGTTTAAGGGCCCTAATAAGTTTCCTAAAATGCTTTTTGCTTACTTTGTTGTGTGTGCTGGAGCTGGCCTTATGGCTTTATTGGGTAGATGGGCTTAAAAAATGGTTTTTTTTCTTAATACGGATATTACAATACTTGGTAAGCTAATCATAGAAGTCTTCATTCATGGTATAACTTTATAGTCTTAATAGATTAATGGGATAATAAACTGGAAAGTACTTGGAACCTTAGTGTCGCGAAGACGGCCTTATGACATTTATACGACATTTATACGACATTTTTGTATCGATACCTCCAATACTTTGGCGTAAAAAGTAATATAGTAGTAGGAGGTTTTCTTTTTATTTTTGTTGTTATTATTGTGGTTACTTTTTCTTTGCTCAGTAAAAGGAGGTGGTTATAGGTTATAATTTGTTTTTTATGTCTGAGAGTAAACAGTTAGGAAGAGGGGTTGCCTCTACCCCCAACGATTTCATTGAAAGTTTGTCTCCAGAACAAATTGACTATGACCAAAGAATTGGTATAAAGGCTATACGATTATTTTTACAAAGCAAGACTTCTTATGATGTCTTACCAGTTAGCTACAGACTTGTGGTTTTGGACTCTACATTGCTGTTGAAAAAGTCATTGGATATTCTCTCGCAAAATAACATAGTTTCGGCCCCTGTGTGGAATAATCAAACCTCCAAATTCGGAGGTTTATTGACTGCATCTAATTTTATGAATGTGATTCAATACTATTTCCAATTCCCTGATAAGTTAGAATATTTTGATCAGTTGGCATTAAACGATCTCAAAGATATAGAAAAAGCTATAAGGGTTGACCCCATAGAGACAGTATCTATACATCCATTTAAATCCTTATACGAGGCGTGCGTTAAAATGCTAAATTCGAAGGCGAGAAGGATTCCGCTTATCGACGAAGATGAGAAAACGCAACGAGAAATTGTGGTTTCGGTGTTAACTCAATACAGAATATTAAAGTTCGTTGCCCTCAACTGCAAGGAAACTAAAATGCTTTTGAAGCCCATAAGAGATTTAAATTTAGGAACACCGGCCCACATGTCTACATGCTTCATGGAGACCCCAGTCATGGAAGTAATACATTTGCTTGCTGAAAAGTCAGTTTCTTCTATCCCAATAATCGATGAACTGGGCAAACTAATGAATGTCTTTGAAGCGGTAGACGTTCTCTCTTTAGTGAAAGGTGGTTCTTATTCTGATTTAGATTTAAGTGTTGGTGAAGCCCTCTGCAAGAGGCCAGATGATTTCGAAGGAGTGCATACTTGTACCATGAATGATAGGCTCAGCACTATTATGGATACAATAAGGAAGTCGAGATTACACAGGTTGTTTGTCGTTGATGATCAAGGCAAATTAGTAACTGCGATTAGTCTTAGCGTTATTTTGAACTACATTCTTTTTGGTGAGGATTAGCCCTATTACATTTGCTATCCCATTTCACGCATTTAATGATAATAGAGGAAAGAATCTTCATTTTTGATAGGAGTATTTTAGTTGTAGATCTGATAATAATCTGATAATACAAACGTCACTGTTTGTTTTTGTAGGGCAAGAATTCTATACAAATTATTATCAATTTGGGTATCACGTGATGTGAAATAATTCTTATCGGCTTGATAAAGATGAACGAGTTAAAGTGTAGAAGGTATATATTCTTCTTTTTTTGAATTTTTTTTTTTTTTAAAAAAAACTCGTAAGAGCACAGGGTGAAAATTTGAACTACTATAGTTCAAAGAAGGTATACTGGACGGGTGACTTGAGGTATGTCCATGCGCGCTAATGAGGATTTTCCAAAATTTGTTGAGCAGGAATTAAAATGGTCGAAGAAAATGGAACTACCACAGGTCACATTGAGAGCAACAATTGCCGGGTTGGTTATCGGAACTATTGTACTCTTGTCTAATTTTCAGTTCGGCTTACAAACGGGTTGGGTTTCGATGATGTCCTTACCTTCTGCCTTGCTAGGGTACGGGATATTCAGGACGCTTCCCTTCTGTCAGTCTTTCACAGATGTCGAAAATGTGTATGTTCAAAGTATTTCAGTAGCTGTTGGAACGGGGCCTTTGGCGTATGGACTTGTTGGTATCATTCCAGCAATGGAGAAATTTTTAACAAAAGAGGAATCAGATTTAAACAGGTCAATTAAATTCTCATTTTGGGAGCTAGTAATATGGTGTACTGGTTTAGCATTTTTTGGTGTCTTTTTTGCTGTACCATTGCGAAGGAGAGTCCTAATAGAAGAAAACTTACCTTTTCCATCAGGAAGCGCTACGGCAACGTTGATATCTGTCTTACACAGTACCGACATGAAAGACGCTGTCAAAAATGAGAATACGACGGATCGAATCAAAGATAACGGCTTTCTTCATTCCTCGGAAGTTGATGAAGTTGATATAGAAGATGGTAGCGTTGATTCTCGTCGTCCTTCACAAGCAAGCTTAATGTACTCAAATGAATATGACCAATACAAAAAATCTCTTCTGTGGACATTCAGTATCTCAGCTGCGTATACTTTGATATCCTTTTTTTTTCCAATATTGAGGAGTATACCGGTCTTTGGCACTTATCTTTCGAGAAATTACAAATGGGAATTTCAACCTTCACCAGCGTATATTGGACAAGGTATAATTATGGGCCCTTTAACCGTCTCTTACATGCTCTTTGGAGCTGTATTAGGTTGGGCAGTTTTAGTTCCTTTGAGCTACTATAAAAAGTGGGTAGATGGTGATATTGATGATTGGAAAACAGGTGGCCAGGGATGGATTTTATGGATTAGTTTAAGCATCATGATAAGCGATTCTTTAGTGACTTTTATTACTGTGACCGTTAAAGCGATTATTGAAGCAATGAGAAATGTTCAGTCCAAAAAAATGAACGCAGAAAATTTGGGTAACATGCGCGAGGAACTGCTGTTGATAAGCAGTACGAATGATGAGGAAGAGGAAGCAATAAGCTATAACACTCCATCTAAAGCTTCAATATCGGCAGATATTGAAAAAAACCATTCGATAGACTTTTCTACAAGCGTTTTTGGTATGATTTTTTCATCATTGCTTTGTGTGTTGGCTGTGAGACTAATTTTCAAAGACTCGGTGCCGTATTATAGTATTATTATTGCGATAGTGTTGGCTTTTTTTTTCTCACATTTAGGTGTAAGAGCTCTTGGACAAACAGATTTGAACCCCGTGAGTGGTATAGGAAAATTGTCACAGTTAATTTTTGCATTAGTTATCCCAAATAGTCATCCAGCTAGAGTTTTAATTAATTTGATAGCTGGTGGTATATCTGAAGCTGGAGCACAGCAGGCAGGTGACTTAATGCAAGACTTAAAAACTGGCCATCTAATGGGAGCTTCTCCGAAAGCCCAGTTTATCGCCCAAATATTTGGGACGGCTTACTCGATCATAGTTAGCAGTGTGATGTATAAAATTTACAATGCAGTATATGAAATCCCCAGCAAACAGTTCAGGATTCCTACTGCGATTATTTGGATTGATTGCTCAAGGTTAGTAACTGGAGAAGGCTTACCTCCTAATGTATTTACCTTTTCGTTGATCTTTGGAGGAATCTTTGGGTTAATCTCATTAGTGAAAAATTTAGTTCCTGACCGCTCAAAGTATTATTTTTATCTAAAATATTTACCGGATGGGGTGGCTACAGGAATTGGGATATATAACACCCCAAGTTTTACCATAGCCAGGTTTTTAGGTGGGATGATGACTTGGTGGTGGACGGAAAGATCTTCCAATGAGCTTAACTTGCGAGATAGGAAAACTGGAATAATTATTTTTAGCAGCGGTCTAGTGTTAGGAGAAGGCTTGTTTAGCGGCCTTACGATGCTCTTATCTAGTATAGGAATGGGTTCTACTTGATACGAACGAAGTTACCATAATAATGGCTAACTCACTACAAAAACAGAAGTGCTTAGAGTACTAACAGATTAAGAACAGATTAAGTAAATTTACGGGCAGTATATCCTTTGTGGTAACGATGGACAACCCAAATTCTAGTTTACGTTAAGATAAGCAGGGGTCGCTCACCGCGGAATTGTAGGTGGATTAGTCAGCTGGTCGCTATCTGTCTATATATTTATATTAAATAAATGCATTAGGCAAGGGTGCGGTACAAAGTTACTAGATGTAAGCACTATGCAGCGTGAGGGTAGTAAAAAAGCCGATCTCTCAACTTACAGAGGTGAAGAAGTCAATTTAGAACTTGTCATGAACATTATAGTAACCTGTTCGTCTCCTTCAAGACCATCAGGGGATAGTAATAAAAGCAAAGATGGAATAAGAGAGCGCAACTGGGAAATTGTGGGAGGAAGGTTTGAAGGAAAAAATATTAAAGGTACTGTTATTCCTGGGGGTGGGGACTTTCCAGTAATTAGACCGGATGGTATTACCATCGTTGATGCGCTTTACCGTCTAAAAACGGACGATGGAGAAACGATTATTATACACAATAAGGGTCTTTGGTATGAACCCACAAAGGAGGTTCCTTACAAATTCAGGATGATACCTGAATTTACTGCCCCAAAAGGCAAGTACGATTGGTTGAACAAATCCATGTTTCTTTCAGTTTTGACAAAGGTTCCGGATTCATTGTCACTCGCAAAAAGTCCCGGAGATAATGACCGCTTAATACAAGTCTATAGTGTTAATTAGACCTAGAGACGTCATTTTTCAAGGGAAACAAAGTTAATGGGATTTCTCTTTTTGTGCGCGATATCTCGAAAATGGTTGCGAATAATAATCATTTTAACCTAATGTAATTTAAATAGAGTATATATAGAACATAGAACAACTAGCATACAGCAACCTATAGTGTTAAATGAGAGACAACAATCGTAAAACAATAAAACAAACGAAAATGGCCGAATAATACTAGCCTGTTGATGCTCACATCCAATGTACCAGGACTTAGTGATCGATAGATTGGTTTGAATACTAGCGCTACAAACTCTGCTTAAAAGATCATTAAAAATATAAAAAGCCAGTTAGCAGTAAAACACTGGCTTCGCATGACGTTAAAAAAAAGCCATCTGAGTTCACAGAAAATTTTTAATCTCTAAAGTCCTTTTTTACTACTAGGTTCCCAATAACACCCAAATCTATCTGGTGGTATATCCTGCAACGTGGAATATTATTGGGGAAAACCTCTCACGTAACAGAAGATAAATACCAATCCTTCGTAAAACGTCTTATGTTCTTACCGTACACAGTAAAAACTAGAAATAGCATATTAAAGAAGAAGCAAAAAACAGCCAACATAATCGTCTGGTGTAAAACACCCATACCATCATACCAATACTGGAAAACAAAATTGAAAACCATGCCTAAAATATTTCTCAAAAAAAGAATAGCGGCCATAGTTTGAGGAACCTGTTTTGGATAAGATTCCATCACATAAGTGAGGCCTAAACTTGTGGTCTGCAAGATTCCAAGGAGAATTAGAGCCATACCAACAGCTCCCGATATCCAAGGCAACTTGTAGTAAGGACTGAAACCCCATAAAAATAACCCCAAAGTGTTAAGGGTAGTGGGTATCCAATAGATGGAAAGTCTAAATTCAGGTTCGCTTATGCCATTGTTCCTTTTGGATAAATATACTTGGACAATATCGCTAAAAGGCATCAAAATTACTGCAACAACACTGCCAACCAATCCAGCAAGATTGAGGTTTCCAAGAGCTAGACTTGAGAACAAATAAGGAGGAGCAGAATAAAATTCAGACAATGTATAGCTAAACAAAGAAAGCCAGCAAACACATAATCCATAACAGACTCCAGACCAAACAACTGCAGGATACCGAAATGTCCTTAAGGGTTCAATGAAAAGTTCATAAATATTAGAGGTATTGCCTGTTATAATAAACGGCTTCAACCTCTCAATATAAGGTTTGGGGAGAGCAGTATAATCAATGAATACACCATTTTCCTTTTCATGGCTTTCAAAGTCAACGTTGGTCCTCAGAGGGGTGCCCTCTTGTACTGGTGACTTTGAAACAGTTAATTCAAGAAGACGTTTTTCCGAACTTTCTGATTGACGATTATAATAGGTCTCTTCTAAGAAAAAGAATTCACAAATAAGCAAAGCTCCGAACAAGATGATCCATATGTAGACACCCCATTGCCAAGTAGATAAATCCAGCGCTATGTAACCCTCTATAAAAGGTCCCATTGTACTTCCAACACTTAAAGAAAATGAATAAAGTCCGATAAAAAGACCATGTTGATCGAGGAAATAAATATCGCCAACAGAGACCTCTATAAGTGAATCCATAGGTGCGGCTCCGAGACCACTTAAAATCGAATGAGCCAAGAACGCACCATAAGACTTCTTGATGAAAGCAAGAACAGATATTAAAGAAATCAGGGTTGTTATTAAGTACACCGGCCTTCTTCCAAACTTATTAGCAAATGGTTGACAGAATATACATCCCAATGCAATGAACAAAAGTTGAAGACCTCCTGCTTTGGTAGCATCGAAATAGGTAATACCAAATTCCTTTGTGAATATAGGAAGCAAAGGACTAGTCCAACTAGTTGCACCACCATTAAACATAGCAAAGATAAAAAGGATGCTGAAATGTAAATTCTTTCTCAAGGCAGACCAATTTAAAGGGTCATTTAAATCACTTGATGGCTGCGGGATTAAGACAATCTCCTTGTTCTTTTTTTTATGTGTTAATCCGAAAGATGAAAGCTCATCTTCGTTACCCCATAGAGGGGTGGTCCCTGGAATATCAAAATCGTCAACCATTCTGACTGTCTTTTGAGTTTTACCAAGTGCTTTTTGTCTTTTTGACTTTATCCTTTTAGTATTGCTTATGAGGACGACTATAAATACAATGAGGCGTTAGCAGTTTCAGAACTTTGGAGATAAGACATCAAGCTACGAATTTACTATCATTGTTACTTAGTGAGTCCAAATCATATGTAAAATGTGCCTATTCACTGAAAGATTGATCCTATCGAAATACCGCTATCAATCCACTTTATATACAGGAGCATCAAATCATCGCGGATTTCTTGACAACACAATACCAAAGCGGATCGCTGTCCCAAAGAGTACTTATGATATTCTTTTTTCGTACTTGGAAAGTTGCTGCTTTTTATTCTACGTATAGCTAACAGACTGTTAATTCGTGACATCAATAACGGTCTCTCTAAAAGCTGTATTAGGTATTCTATTCTTTTTTATCTTCTTTAATTCGTTAGAAAGATAGAGTCAAGTATTTTCTTCAATGCTGACGACGAATATGAAACTAGAAGTCAGTTTTAAGAACCAGAAAAAAATATTTTGAGATACGCTATCTGAAGAAACATTGGCAATAGAGACGTGCTATTTTAGTCCATCGTTCTTCGAACACTAATATGCAGGCCAACTGATAAGCCATCGCGGAATTTATAACACAGATGGATGTAGGCTACACTTCCGCGATATGTACAATCTCATTTTGCGCGAAGAGCGCTAGGACCCGCGATTATCTTCGTAGAGGACGTCAGCAAATAGGGCTGTATTGGATTAGCAAGCATCGCGAACAAAGATACGGTAGAAATATCGATAAACACAGATAGTACATATTTATTAAGGGTATAAAGGATGGATATTCTTTGAAACACTTAACATTTGTTATTTACTCTAATATGACACAAGACTGGAAAGAACGGGCCGCAGAAAAGAAAGCCTCAGTTGAAAGACTTATACCCAAAGAATGGAGGTTACCAGAAAGCCTCTTACTGGCGTATAACGAAAATAGTAAAAAGTCGGTTTTGGAAGTTCCAAGACAATTCATGGAAGCTAAAGAAATTCGTATTACAGAAAATTATGACTGTACCGAGCTTACGAATGAACTTGCGAAAGGAGGGTTAACAGCAGTCGAAGTAGCGAAAGCATTTATGCATCGTGCTGCAATTGCGTCGCAATTGACCAACTGTACTACTGAAATCTTGTTTGAATTTGGAATAGAAAGAGCTAAGTTTTTGGACGAATATTTAAGGACTAAAGGGAAACCTTTGGGACCCTTGCACGGCTTACCGATTTCAATCAAGGATTCATTTAATGTGCCAGGATTTGATTCAACCCTTGGAGTAATCGCATACATTGGGAATGGGAGAGGGAAAAGCATGAAGGAATCAGATATGGTAAAGACTTTGCTTGACTTGGGAGCGGTTCTTTACGTGAAAACCAATATTCCTTTAAGTTTGATGACGGCTGACTCGGAGAACCAGATATTCGGAAGGACGCTTAACCCAAACAATTTGTCTTTGACAGCGGGCGGAAGTAGCGGTGGAGAAGGTAGCTTAATTAGGCAGCGAGGAGCATTGATGGGGATCGGTTCTGACATTGCTGGCTCCATCAGAATTCCGGCCCTTTGTAATGGCATATATGGTCTTAAACCAACATTCGGTAGATTACCTATATCCAATCAGATGATTGGCGGCAGAGAAAACTTAGTAAGTTTGAAACCAAATATCGGTCCGCTAGCGAGTAGTTTTGAAGGTATGGAAGTTTTGATGAAAGCAGTCATAGACTCAAAGCCTTGGGAAAAATACTACGATTGCTTGTACTTACCGTGGAGGCCGTATGAGATCACGGAGAAGCCAATAAAAGTTGGGGTTCTCTTTGGCGATCCGAAATTGCCAGTCTATGCTCCCGTAGAGAGAAATTTGAGGGAGGCTTGTGAAAAAATTGCTACAAAAGGCCACGAAATTATCGAAATTAAAGAATTTCCCTCCTTTGAACAATGCTGGACGATGTGTTTACAAAACTACATGCTTGATCCTGAAGGTGAGGAGATGGCTAATTTCCTTCAATCAACAGGCCAGCCAATTATCCGCTCGATGACACAGCAGGGTTTGGAATATTTTAAACCAGACACTCCGAAGAATATGAATTCTTTGATAGAGATGAAAATAGAAATGAATAATACATTTATAAAGAAATGGTTTTCGATCTTCAAGGACAACAACTTGGATGTCTTGATATGCCCAGGTAATTGTTCAACGGCACCACCACATGACACCTATGGAATTCCACCTTACACTGCAATGTGGAACTTGGTTGACTATCCCGCCTGCATTATACCTTTTGGAAAGGTTGACATTGAAAAAGACACCGTGGAAAACGCTCAGAGGAGACCGCATGGGATGGCAAATTTTTATGCCGACTATGATGATCCGAAAAAATATGAAGGAGGAATTGGTCATATTCAATTAGTAACAAAGCCCTACATGGAGGAGAAACTTTTAGCCATTGGTAAAGCCATCGACAACATATTGAACAAATAATGGATGGCAATACATTTTTATTTTTTCTTTTTTGGAAGATAATTAATATAGTCATTACATACTTTGACACAGCTTTGCGATAGTCCAATCGACTATTTTGAAGAAAGATGTAATATTGAGCGCAATTAGAGATAGAATAAATGTGATACACTAGAGAAATTTTTTGCAGCAATATATGTCATTCTATTCCTTTAGCATAAAAGTAATCTTAGTTTTGTCATCATCTAATAGCTCTTCGCCAAATACCTTAAAACCATATTTTTGGTAAAACTTGACGTTACTAATATCGGTGCATTCCAAAAACATTGGCCTTTCATTGGCAAATTCCATTATATATTGCATCAATTTTTTACCTAACCCTAATCCTTGCTTCGTAGGAACAACGGCGATAACCTCGAGATAAACGAAGTTTCCATTGAATCTGGCCTTGGCCTCGTCAAAGTATTTGTCATGAAGTTTAAAGAAAGTTTCCAAGCGTCCCATATCTTGCCCTTCGTTGGAGGGAGGACTAAGTCTATTAACAGAGTAAAAAAGAAGATTTTGAGCAAATACAGCAAGGGAAAAGCGCTGAGGATATGTATAAATCATGGCAAAACCACTGAATTTATCTTCGTTTTTACCTTCAATATCTGTAGATAATTTTATAAGAGTTCCGTTAATTCTTGCTTCCTTTAGTCTCCTGCTATGGATTTTCATAAAATCTTCTTTCATCTCTCCTGGTTTCGGACCTTTCGGGTAAAAGTAATTAAATAATGGATCATCATTGAATGATAGAAGCAAGGATTTCGTTAAAGGAATAATTTCCTCTTGAAATGTTAGTAGCAGTTCAGAGTGAGGAGAAAAAAAGAAAATAAAAAAAAACGAAGAAACCATAAAAGACGAATAGTTTGCGTTAGCTTACCATCTTTCACTTCACTTATATTGCACATCTATACCAGCACCTTCGATTCCAAGGGTATAGCGAGCTCATATATAATATTATTGAACGGCTTTTTTTTAGATAAAGTCTAGACGATAAGACGTTCAAATTCCGCGATGATAACCTACATGCTTATCTCATCCGCATACATTTTTGGTAGACATGGACCATGTTTTGTAAATTGGACAAACAACCTGGACGATGAAGATATAAAGCAACTAGATAGCAAAAGATTTCAACAGCTATAGTAAAATATAGATGAAAGAAGAAAGTGTAAATACCCCAATCGGTATCAATAGAGTGAATATTCCTGATTTGGGACATTTGGATGGTTTCTCTTTTGAAGGAGGCATAACACAATATGGAGGTATTCCTTATGGAAGTCTTAAAAAAAGATGGACGAGAGCAACTTTGGTTACTCTGTGGAAAGACAATTATCATGATGGCACTAAGCTTGGACCTTGCGTACCAGTGCCACTTTTTGGAGGGGAAGAGGATGGAGATGTTTTGACACCGGTCAGCCAAATGCCCCACTTCAAATCGAAATTTCGTTTCGATGAAAAAAATGCGCTTGTATTAAATATAGCAAGACCAGAAGTGGCAGGCGACACGAAAATTCCGGTGATGGTGTATATACACGGAGGGTCATGGATGTACGGTACTTCTAACTTGGGCATATTTGATGGAGTCAATTTGGTGAAGAAGTCGGTTGAAGAGAACATGCCAATTCTAGTAGTCAACTTTAACTACAGAGTAGGAATTGGTGGATTTTTAGCCAGTCAGGCTATTCAAGAAGATTTAGAAAAAGACGGTCTCGCTGGGTGTGGTAATTTTGGGCTCACAGACCAGCTTCTTGCATTGGAATGGGTGAATAAGTACATAAGCCACTTTGGAGGGGATAAAGAAAATGTGACCATAGTTGGAGAGAGCGCGGGAGGCTGTTCGGTGAGTAACCATGTTTTCAGTAACATAAATCCTAAGGTGAAAAGGGCAGTCTCCATGTCTGGGGTATGTGGAACAATTCCAGCTTTTTCAAAGGAATGGCATGAAAAAGAATACCAGAAAGTGTTGGCTTACTTTAAGATAGAAAACGACTCTCTCGCTTTAGAAACACTAAGAGAGATACCAGAATTGGAACTTGCGCAAGCTACTAAGTTCATCCAAAATACTCCAGAAGCTACAACAGGAAATCCGTGTGTTGATGGCTGGTACTTATCCGAAAATTATAATATGGCACGATTTAAAGAGCCTCCCTCTTGGCTTGCAGGCTATATGTTTGGCGACACTAAAGATGAAGGCCTCATTTTTAAAGATTTTTACAAAGATCTTACGTATGATAATATAATTCACCATTTTGAGAACTATTTAACGAAAGCTGAAGCTGAAAGTATTTTAGAACTCTATGAAGTTACTGAAAGCTCTCGTATTGAGCTGCTACCTGGTCTAATGGTCAAATTAATGGGGGACCTCGCCTTTGTCCTTCCCAACTATGTTTTGGCATTGGAATCCGTTGGCCATGCGTGTCAAACTTTTTTATATCACTTTGATGAGCTATCCACAATAGACAATATTTTTTATGGAACATCTTACCATGCTTTGGATCTTTTGTATCTTTTTGGTAATAGAAGGGACTTCAATCAGTCGCAGAAGAACCTTCGCTCGGATTTTATGATGTCATTCGTAAAGTTTGTCAATGGGAAGGAGCCGTGGGAAGCATTTAACAAGAGGAAAAAAGTCATGAGGTTTGGTCCAAGACCTTGTTCCCTAAGCGGAGGGGATCTTCTAGATTTGGAAGAAGACAATATGACGCGCCACTACCAGAGACTTGATACTCTATTAGGTCTCCCCAAAGTTCAGTTGGAAAACTTTTTTCTAGGCTTAGATTCATTGACAAATCAACGGAATTAACCAAATATCTTCTGGTATTCAATTTGAATTGTACTAAAATGTATCGCAAGTATATTAAGAAAGACTATGCTTTATAAGAGTACCCAGTCTTGCTTTCGCTTATCGCTAAAAAAAAAAAAGGATTCTGACATAGAGACTAGATTAGACAGATTTCTATATTTAATTTTTTTAGCACGCACCAAACTCATTGAAAACTTTTTTTTGATAAAAGCAGCACTTCAGTATCTAATATTGTGCGAAGATATTAAAGTACTATTGCTTTAAATGTATCGACATAGGCATAAACGCTTTATTTTGAACGTCTACTCCAAGGCTTTTGTGCTTAAATTGTGGGGCGAATTTTTTTTTTTTTTTTTTTTTTTTTTTTTTTGTTTTGGTTCCAAAGCTTATCAATAGGTACCATTGGTAAACCTGCATTTAAATATATAAGAGCCTAAGATGCTATCTGCATTCAGCAAAACATAACACTGAAATATGCCTAAACGCGGCATCATACGCTCAAAAAGAGGATGTTTCAGCTGTAGAATGAGAAAGAAAAAGTGTGATGAGGTCCGCCCCATTTGTACCAATTGCGGACGCAATTTCTTACCTTGTCAATGGCCCGAGTTTGCGAATCAAACCTTGAGAGGATTTCAAGAAATTGATGTCGATAGAAGACGAAGAGAAATAGAAAACCTTGTTGTATTTGCTCCACAGATCCAAAATACTTTAGCATATCTGAAGCAACAAGATGAACGAGAAGAACAACAGGAAAAGTTTATAACAACAAATCCGAATTGGAATTTGTTGCGAGACAAGCTTGACGATGATATGTTCTTAAAAGTATTTCTTGATACGGTTCTCACTACAATAACTCCTTCTCAATCGATAGCTCAAGTCGCGGATATTACAAAGGAGGGACTACAGTATAGTAGTACACGAAAGATTGCAATTTGTCTTGGAGCAGCCTTTATCCACAAGGAATACGATGCAGATTTCAGCATAGTTGACAAAAAATACCTGGAGGCTATAAGTGAACTAGTCAGAACCATGAGTGATCCAGAATTTGATCCCTTTCATGATGAACTCTTACATTCAATTCTGCTACTCGTAGTTTGCGAATCTATGGTTGGCTTTGGATTGAAAGGTTTACAGAAGCACTTTCAACCAGCCTTTGTAATTATTTTGGGTAGACTAGAAAGTGAAGCAGAACATCTAAAAGGGAATCTCAAATTTAAGCTTTTCATTGACAGTATATTGTACCATTTTTCTTCAAACATTTTTGGTTATCCTACTGAGACATTATTGAGTCTTGTAGATCCTTTTGAGATGGAAAAGAAGTTGCAAGATATATACTTGGATTGTGAAAATCAAGGTCCCTGGAGTCATCACCCGATACTAGGATTAAGTGCGACTTCATTCCTGACGTCTTTGAAAGCATCTTTTCTCTTGAAATTTCCCAATTATAAACATAATTTTCGGGAATCCGTCAAATTATTAGCTTATACACAAGAGACTACCGAATTGAGCTTAAATTATAAAAATGAATACGAGGTATTGTCTCGTCTAATAGATTTGGCATCTTCAATTATTTTAGTAAAGGTCATCAAACCTCAGGTTGAAATTTGGGATCCGGAGATCCAAAGATACGCGCTAAAATTTATGGAAGTGCTCACAATATACAAGGATAACATTTTGATAAAGCTTACTGGAAATTGGGCTGTATTTGTAACAAGCGTCTGTCTCGTGGAAGAAAATCAGAAGGCGTTTATTAGACAGTGGCTCACCTCAGCTGTATACAAAAGTCGAGAATACATGAAAAAGGTAATTCTGGATACGTTGGAAGAAATATGGGAGAAAGCCTTAGGTATAGAAATTTTATGCGATCTTTATGTCATGGAAAATGTCTATTTTGCATAAAGAAAAGGGATACACATCAAGATTTTTAAAGTTGATGAGCTTTTTGCAAATCGACTACTTTCAAGTTTTTTTAACAATCAAAAACAACGATGTACCAAAAGTTGACGTTTAACGCAAATGAAACAATTGAAGTAAATATCAACAAAACGCCACAAGAAAGAATGTAACGGCACTTTCACTTTATTAGAATTAATTCACTGATTTTGGTATATATAGTCGACCTAGAATAAGAAAAGAAGAAAACGTTTATTTCGAATTATCTATGTCCCATACTAGAGTACAATCCAGAAATGCAAACTTTCATTCCAATAAGAATAGGAGAAGATGATAAGAGTTAACAGTAATTCTAAATCTTCATTCGCGCATTCCTTATCGAAATAGCTGCGCACTATGTATACCGCGGAATTTGAAATATAGGTTGGTAACCTACTCAGGAACATTTAGACATCGAGATAGCACGTATATTAGGCACTCCTTGTAGACTTTTGGAGTCTTGCAACAACAAAATGTCGAAATTGGAAACCTACATCGGCGAGGATGTAAAGCTAGAGCATGTAATGAACATCATAGTAACCTGCACCTCACCCACAAAACTTGGGGGGTCGGAAGAAAGTAAGGACGGCATTAGAAATGAGATCTGGGAAATAATTGGAGGAAGATTTGAAGGGAAAAATATTAAAGGAACTGTTATACCTGGTGGAGGCGATTTTCCCGTCACAAGACCAGACGGCGTGACAGTTGTGGATGCGTTATATAGATTAAAAACTGATGACGGGGAGACTATAATAATTCACAACTGCGGCCTTGAGTATAAACCTACGGAACAGACACCGGAAAAATATAGGCTATGCCCAACATTCACAGCACCAGGTGGAAAGTACGATTGGTTAAACAAGCATATTTTTCTTAGCACTTTGGTTGATGTACCTGAAGATTTAGCCTTGGCTAGCGGTTCTGAAGAAAATGATCGCTTGATCCAAGTCTATAAAGTTACTTAGTTATTTTACTAGGGTACTAATTAGACTTTGCAAGTAAGAAGGTATGAAAGTTAATAGTCTTATCAATAGGATGCTTTTTTTTTTTTTTTTTTTTTTGTTTTCTTCAGGATAAAGAAGTTCCCTTTTTGTGGGCTCAAAGCTATCGACAGGATAGACAGATAAGCACATCATTGAGCAAATATGAGTAAAATCACCGGTCTTTATCTGCATTGAAATTATGCCTTCGAAACAACAATAAAGAAATATTAGTTTTTAGTGAAAAAAAAGAACATATATAGATATAAAATTACAATCAATTGAGATAATTAAGCTGGTCTTGAGGACTAAGTCGCACGATATACAGGAGAACTCATTGAGAGCCAAAAAAATAAATAAATTCAGTTCAACAATGCATTTCGGAAAGTATGTGAGAGAATCACTAAACTTGTCTTTACTGTTTTGCCCACTCATATATTTGCGAACGATCGCCAATAGCAATACTCATTTGCTGTTTCCAAGCGAAGTTGGCTCATGACACAATAGAGGATAAGATCTGATTCCCAGGCCATGTTTGCACAAAAGAAAAAGGAGGCATTGCTAACGCCAATGAAAAACAGATGTTAAAAACGAGAAAAGTTCAATAAGCTTAGAATTATGCGTATAGACCCTTTATAAAGTCTCTCTTTTAACTCCTTCAAAAAAAAAAAAAAACTTTTAGGGCATTCTTTTCTCTAGACAAAGTTCGAGAGTGAAGAAAAATCATACTGGTCGTATAGAGACTTACTCCTATGCTTTATTTACATCCATCATCATAATTACCAGTGTCCTTGACCTTGAAGAAATTTCAATTGAGGAGAAACTAAATCGAATTCCTCTCCTTGTCAGCTCCAATTCTTTGGTTAATTAAATAAATTGCCATTTGAATTGACTGTAAATTACCTGTTAAGGTCAATTTTCTGATGTTTGTTAGACCTTTTCCACCACCTAGCATCAAGGACTGACGTTGATCGGGCTCAATCTTGACGTAAGAGCAACCACTATTTTCGCGTATCTGTTTTATGTTGTTACCTCCTTTACCTATTACAGAACCGATATTGGCGTTAGCGACATAGACATCTTCATTAAACTTATCTGAGCCAGCGCCGACTTGCACAGGTGGATTTATGATGACTTCGCCTATCATAATATTACCATGCTCATCGGTATATTGATTTTGAGAAGGGTAAGACATTGTATTTGAAGCCGGAGTGGTGTATTGTTGCTGGGGATAACTAGTAGGTTGAAACATCATCAGAAAATCATATGGCAGCTTCGCTTGCTGTAAGTAAGGGCTTGCGGCAGTCTGAGGATCATTTAATGGTGTTGCGCTTTGCATAGGGAAAGAATTGTTATTCATCATTAACATATTGGTATTTGAGGGTATCATGGAGACATTCATCATATTGTTGTTCATATTGTTTTGATGGAAATTCGCAGGATTATAGTATACTACTTTATTTTTTTTAAGACAATCTTTATGCTCTATAATAACCTGAGAGATGTAGTATACTGCAATATGAATAGCGTCGCCCACACCCGTAACAGTTAGGATTCTATCAGTGCAATATGGCAAAGGTTGCTCGGCGGCTTTTAATTTTGCAGCGGAGTTCTCTTCAATTTCTCTAAATTTGCTCCCTTGTTTACCGATTATATAACCCACCATGGGATGCGGGATCAATAGTTTTAGATTGTAAGGTTTACTGAGCATCGATGCTGGTTCATCTTCTGGCTCTTCCAAAATAGTCCTAGCAATCAAACCAAAAGAGCGCGCCACATTTTCCGCAGGTCCTCTTACCAGAATTATACGTTCAGGAACATTTTTTAAGTTCTCACTGACATTGATTCGTACATTCGCTTTTTCTCTAATATGGTTTATCTTTTCTCCTTTTTTACCTACCACCGTGCTTGCTTCCCTCACGGGACAAAACATACGAAGGGCCACGTAGCTCGGATCGTTTTCTCTTTCCCTGTGGTTTGATATCGGTTTCGATGCAGAATCAGCGCCTTCGTTATTAATATCATGATGTTCCTCATTGTTCTCTGTTTGTGCCTCCGGAGACTCAGGCTTTTCCTCTTCTTCTTTTTCATCATTGGCACCATTGACTACCTTTGGTGCTGTTTGTGCTCCTTCTTCTTGTTTTTCGCTTAATGTTAACTGCTCGCTGTCCAAGGCCACTCTTTTATTCAACTGGTCATCAGTTTCTGTATCTGGGTCATCATTTTTGCGTTTCAAAATATTGTTGCTACTAGACATATTAAGTTAACTCAACTTTATATAGACCTGCAATGGGCTATTCAGCAAGCTAAATTTCTTGATGTATTATACTTTTCTCTGATGACTTTATGATATTCAACATATAACTTTTTCTCGAAGTCATAATTTTGTGTTACTTTTCTAGTCACCAAATTTTTTAGCTAATATTTACTATTTTTCCTATTAAACTCTATAAAAAATGTGCTAAAGCTGCTGCTGTTGGAGTCGCCATTGTCTTTGTCTTTCCTTATCTCTTTCCTCCTGATATTGTTGGTCTTGATTGCTTTCCACTCTACCCAAAAATTCTTGTCTGTCCAAATAACCAGCATCCTTTCTCAAGGAAAACTCGTCTTTCATGTTACTAGTATCCACAAAAGTGGCCCATTGTAGCCGGGAGACTTCCAAAGTAGATAGCTTTTGCTTTTTACTACCATATGTAGAAAGAAACTTATCAATTAAGGAAGGCCTTTTTAACTTAATACGAAGGGTAGTGGGATCCTCATTGCCTGGGATTTTTCGCACAACTGGGACAGAAGATCTATGAGGCTTTTCCTTATCATTTTTGACAGACGCAATCCCTTTCGTTGAGCTGAGATACGCCTTGGCCTCTGCAGAATTAGCGTCGACTTCTTTCGACTCTGTCACAAGACGCCCAGCGAAAGTATATCCTGTTTCTATTCTGATTTTATTAGATTCGTTATTGGCTTGTTCACCCTCCGGGGGCTTACTATGTCGTATCACAGTCTCTTTCTGTTCGCTGTTTGAAGAACTTTCTTCTTTAAAAGCCTCCTGCCAATCCGACGACCCTCCCGTTAAACTCTTCGACTTGATATCCTCGAAAATCGAATTCACATCTAGAGACGAGCTCCTATTAACCCCATCTAGAATATATCGTAGTTCACCTTCTATCGGTAGCTTAGCACCAGTTTGTTCCTTTTGGCTTCGAGTTCTTGTCTGTACTTGACTTTGTTCATCGACCTGGATCGCTGAGTAGTCAGGGACTTCTACACCTTCCTCATCACTTGTTACTTCTTCCTCTTCTTTAGCTTCTGGATTGTAGTCATCGTCCTCCTCTTCGTCATAATCAGCTTCATTTTCCACGCCCTCATCATCATCCCTTCTTTCTACTTTAATTTTCTTCAGCCTTTCCTCATCTTCTACTTGGCTCATTATTCTGTCGAATTACACTTTAGCTTGTCTCTGTAAGGTGTTTCTAAGGTATATATTAGCTAAATGCTCTATTAGTGCGAAGTCCTGAAAAATAAACGAGAAAATCCCCATCACTTATTTGGATACTTCAACTTCTTGCACCAATTTCATTGTTTTCGAAGTCACTTTAAATGTAGTTCAACACTGTGCGTTTTAAGAGTAACCAAACGGCGAAAAGACCTGTGTTACTAGTCCTCTAGTCCTCTTGCTTGGCTTTACAAATGCACCGGGAAGGGAAATCAATGTGCCCGTTGCCGTAGCTCAAGGTTAAATTACATACACTTTAAGAACAAATTCTATCCCGCATTGCTTTTAAATTGAATAGTTTCTTGACTTCTAGGACTTTTTTGAGTCCTCTCCGGCCATGGGATTTCCAGTCGATGACAGTTGAATGAATGAAATCACGTGCAAAGGTCTAAAAGTAAAAACAGCGAAGCACGGAATAGATATGGGAAGAGGAATACTGCGAGACTGTTAAGATGATTGCTATGCGGGTACGAGGGGTGCTTGGAATAAATATAGGCGTACCGCTCCATATAAATCGGTTTAGCATAAGAAGTTCACGGTACTTCCCAACACTTCCTCCGCATGTTCGAGTGAAACTGAGTGGAGAATATGATACAGTTGGATCATTATACAAGCAAAACTTATGTAGAGTAGCGACACAAGTAAGGTGCTTTAGTAGCACTAGGACGCTTTCAAATAGCCTTGATAACAAAGGAGGCGTTGAACAAAAAAAATCAAATTCTGTAAGGCTACATTTGGTGTCGGCTAAAAATAGGATAGAGGAATCAAGAGAAGAAACTAAAAAAAAAGACACTAAAGTGCGATCATTTGGGAACTTGAAAATTATACTGAGGATATTACAACTTGGGCGGAGAGACTTGAAGCTTTTTATCTATGCCATTGGTCTTATTTTGGTCGCGGTGCTTTATCCATCAGTTCTTGTGAAGTTAGTCGGTGCTGCTATTGACTCCTTAAACAATGGAGTAAAGGATAGCGAGGGAAATCTATTGATTTGGGGGTACACTTATAACACGGTATTCGGGGTGATGGTTCCTTTCATGTTCGTAAGCGCTGTATGTTTTTGGGCGCGCAATTGGGTTCTCAAATTGCTAGGTGAGAGATTAGTTGCACGGTTCAGACTTAGAGTTATGAAGCATCTATTGAGAAATGATGCTAGATTCTATGATAGAGAAGACAATAAAGTTGGTGATTTGATATCTCGATTATCTAGTGATGCTTATGTTGTGTCGAGATCAATCACCGGAAATTTGCCGGACGGTTTGAAAAACATTCTTTTTGGTATTATAAGTTCATACATGATGTATGTTATCAACCCCTTTTTGTTTGGCGTCATGCTTTTAATCTCGCCTCCTATAACGTTTGGTTCTGTCATATATGGGGAAAAAATTAGGTCTTTGTCAACAAAATTACAGGCAGCTACCGCTAGTCTAACGAAGGATACAGAGGAAATATTGAGCTCCGTGAAATTAATCCAAGCTTTCACAGGAGAGCAGAAAGAAGTCAGTAGGTACTCAAGAGAATTGAGAAGTGTCGTGAATGCAGCTAAAAATGAGGCTTTTGCTCAGTCGAACTATTCGGTTTCAATCTATAGTTTATATCATGCGGGCTACTTGGCATGCGTGGCTTTGGGTATCAAATTGATTTTGAACGGTCTGATGTCTACTGGTGATGTAGTTGCATTTACCATGTATCTGGAGCTATTCAATATGGCCTTATATAGTTGCACAACAACTTACATGGAATTAATGAAAGGCGCGGGAGCTGCGGTGAAGCTTTTCAATTTGACGGACTATAAAAATGATGTCGAACCTGTCTTAGGTTCGAAACTACCATCACAGTTGGGGAACAGTGTCGAATTCAGAAACGTTGATTTTAGCTATCCTAGCAGACCTAATCAAAAAATCTTTAAAAATTGCTCCTTTTTCTTACCGGCTTCTTCCAGTACATGCTTCGTGTCTCCATCAGGATGTGGTAAATCTACAATTGCGGCTCTTTTATTAAGATATTATAATATCAATAGTGGTAAGGTATTAATTGGTGGACATGATATAAATGATTTTGAAGTGAGAGATCTAAGGAGAAAACATCTCGGAGTTGTACAGCAGGAGCCCATCTTAATGTCCGGTACCATATTGGAAAACTTGGTATACGGTTTGACACCGCAGGAGATCAACAAAATGACTATGGACGATGTCATTGATATCACAAAGCAAGCCAATTGCCATGATTTTATCTCGTCATTCCCAAACGGATACGATACTATAATAGGCTCACAAGGGGCTTCTTTGTCAGGTGGTCAAAAACAACGAGTTGCTATTGCTCGTGCCCTTTTCAAGAAGCCTGCTATCTTGATTCTTGATGAGGCAACGTCTGCTTTAGATTCTAAGCTGGAAAGCATGATCAACGAAACATTGAAAGAACTAAGGTCCACAGGCCAAATGACTATTATTTCAATTGCCCACAGACTTTCGACTATATCAAAGTCGGAGTATGTCGCGGTTCTCAACAAGAATGGAAATATAAGCGAGCATGGCAAATTTATCGAGTTATATAGTAATCCTCACTCCGAACTTTCGAAATTGCTAGATGAGTCTGACTTTGAATCTAGCGAGGATAGTGATGAGAAATACCATGAGAAAGATGCTTCCGAGGAGTCGAAGGTCGAGAAGTCTATTGATCTGTTAGAAAATGCAATAGAACAATTACCGCAAGAAAGAAGAGCTCAAATCGTTAGTCAATTAAGCAAGAGATTTGCTCCGGATAGTGAGTATGTTTCTGATCATCAATCACCACTGAATTCTTAAGGCTTTATTTATCTTACCTGTAAATATATTCCTAGTTGCCAAAGTCAACTTGATTGTAGAAATTACAAAATTGTATTACAAGTATGCTTTTTTATTGAAGTGGCTAAGCTAAGCTTCGTCTGCTAAAAAGTTCTAAATAGGAACCGGACATTGTCATTCTCATGATAAATACTCCTGAAACCTGAATCGACGGTTGAGGAATTAGTAAGACATCAAAAATCTAATCAATCTTATTCTTTCAAGCTGTGCGTTTCTTTAGTAGCACCATTCTCAAATTTAGTAACTTTGATATCTGGTGCTGCTCTTTTCTCTGCTTCAGCTTTAAATTCAGGCTTCAAAGCGTTTCTCACCGTTCTTGAGCTGACAGCAATAGCTCTGTTCAACGTAATACCTGCTTGCTTATACGCGGACATCTTGATTTACAGGACTATTAGATTTACTTTTCTTCTACGTAGATTTAAATAAATTTCGGACGTATTTTTGTATAGCGGAACTTAATTGGTTAAGCATTGTCGTGCTGAGATAAACTCGCAAACTTGAAATTAAAAATTACAAACAAGAGTAAATATTGTCACAGGAAATTAACCTCTATAAAAACCTACTGGTGCTATTATTTACTTCTTCTTGAACTGAGCCAATTGACAAAACTGAAAAAAATAGAAGCTTGCATTTTATTCTTGCTATTAGTGGCCCAGTTTTTGATGCTTTCTGAATAAACATCAATAATTTTAGGTAAATACGAGTCATCAAGACCGACCAAATTCTTGGAGACAAGAATAGAGGCCTGACCGCAAGCGTTCATATGGGCTTGATTAGACTTTTTCGTAGCAGCTTCATGATGTAGCCACTCAAGCAATTGTAGAAGGCTTGTCTTATATTTCGCTTGATCATCGAAAGAAGGATAATATAGCCTAACTTCGTCCATAGAAATCTTTGTTCTGCTCACTTTATTCTTCAAGAGCTTGTGAGCTTTCATACCTATATTTTTATCCAAGGTTAAGTCTATTAGGATTAATAAGGGTGCTATCATTGATAAATTAAAATGAGAATGTTCCTGAAGGGTGCAAAAGGTTTCCAAGAGATCCAAGACACGATTCTTGAGGAAAACCACCTGATCTTTGGCTTCTTGTACTTGTGCTTTCCTTTTGCTGCCCGTCAATACAGAAGATAGGGTATCCTGTCTTTCTTTGAAAATCCGAGAGAGGTGACTATCGATTGCCATCATTTGGTCATCATCCATAGAGTCAGATTCGTACTCAGAGTCATCTTCATTACCATACGAGTCTAGCTCATCAAATTTCACTTCACCAGAATTCTTCGTTGGTATACCCAATGCTTCTGCTAGTTTTAGATTGGTCTGTCTATCAACTTCAACCATTTTGTCATCACCTTCCTCGGTAGATTCTTTCTTTCCTTCACTGTCTGAAGCATTTTTGTCAAGAGATTTTTCTTGATCGTCGTTTTCATGCTCGATTTCCAGTTCTTCAGCGTCAAGGTCGTCATCGACTTCAACTTCATCAACTTCCTCGTCTTCGTCGTCACCTTCGGGGTCGTCTTCGTCTTCAATTTCATTATCTTCTGGCTCATCATCGTTGTCTTCAAACAATCTTCTTTTCCCTTCTTTGTTCTCTTTGCCCTCCAATACATCAAACAATAAGGTAAGGCTTTCTTCATTTAAAACAACTTTTCCATTGCAATCCAGCGAGCAAACGAAGGTTTCCCATACTATAAAAGCAAGCTTTTTGAAAAGCGCGGACTGTCTAGATGAAAAAGATAGGACAATTTCTGTGAAAGTAATACTTGTATCCTTATCCTCAACGTCGGTACTGCTACCGAAAGTACTATTATAACATGATGTCAATTCCTCTATGACTGTAACCGCCTCTTCATCGTTTTTGTAAAGTTCAAGCAATGCAATGCAGAATAATGTTTGGAAACATTCAAGCTTTCTCTTTTCAAATGATTCTTCGTTTTTCGTACTTTCAATAGAAGTCTTTAGAGACTTCAAGGTGTGATAAACCCGATTTTTCACAGAATTTAAATCATCATCCAATTCTACCAAAAGTTCATGAGAAGACGACCGCTCAAACTTTTTGAGCTCTTTAATGCAATAAGGCAAAATATTCAATTGCCTGTTTCGCCCACCTCCAATACAGTCCGAAATAACTGAGTTTAACCTATCTTGAAACAATTTCCTAAGATAATCTGTCAAACCCTGACTTCCATTACTTGAAAAGAAAGCGTTTTCAATAAGTAACTTTACAATTTTTTCTTTCCAATGATGGTTTTCTTGTGAGATCTTTCGTCCGTTCCGGAAAAGTGTAAGAATTTTATCCATGATCCATTTAACTTTACTATCAGTTTTAGGTGTGTCTTCCTCATTTCCCATTGTTGCCTCCTTATGCTTTCGAAGTAGACACTCTGATAGCATATCTAACAAGATATCCGTAATCTTATTTAAAGATTCCACACGGTATTCATCGTCACCATTTCCAGCACAGAGGGAAGACAATAGCCTGTCACTACATTTAGACTTTGTAATCATATCAAATTTCCAAGTACCACCTTTACTTTCGTCTATAACAGACGCAAATATTATAGGTGCCTTACGAAAATCCATCTCTGCAACAGAAACTAATGTATCAAGTGTCCTAGTTGCCATTTTATTCAAAAAACGTTCATTTTTGGAGGCCTGATTAATAAGACATTTCATTAAATTAGGGCTGAAGAGACAAGCAATATCACTATCTCTCAACGATTCTAAAAATTTCATGAATATTTGGAAACCCGAGAATTTTCTCTCGTGCGATGATTTTTCACTAAAAAAAGTTTCATCGACAACAACTTTCCAAAACTCAGATAAGGTTACAGAAACGTCGTCTTCACCTTTATACGAGGACGAAATTTTTCTTCGCTTATTGGGTTTTTTCTCGGAATCTAATTTATCAGACTTTTTAGCACCTTGATGAATATAGTCGGAAACAATCATGTCCCACACAAAATGGACCCGAGGCATCCAGGAGCCCTTCTGCTTATGACGTTGTCCATTTTTGTTGTTTCTTTCCTCAGGTTCCTCAGGATCGTCAACCTCACCCACATCTTTCAAGACTCGAGCGAGAAGAGGCAGGTTACCTTTTGCCAAGGGATCGCCTAACTTCCAGCCCGATTTCATATTTTGAATTTTGCTAGCGATGATTGACCTTTGGCGCCGCGGAATCGATAAATATAATGCTACACCTTCGGTGGTCAAATTTAGACCCACATCATTCACTTTTTGTAAAACATACTTGAAAATGACTTCGCTTTCCAGTCTCGCTTTCGCAGTTTCTAAAAGGCGACATAAAGTAAAAATAGCTGTTTCTCGTAGCCATGACTTAGAAATTGATAATCCGAGTAGGCTATCCGCCAATAAACAGAGATACTCCAGAGGCGCCAATTCTTCGTCACTTACGAGTTCCTGGTTTATCAATACCTGAAGCCCGAAGAGTCTACCCAAGAGGAGCGCCCGTTCCTCTTTACCTTTCATTGAAGACGATACTTCTGTATTTTTCATTACTTCTTCGAGATAGCTACGAATATTTAGCTCATGATCTTTTCTTTTGAGCAACTCCCGAAGAAGTTCCGCAAGAGCCACTGAGAATCCTAACCGTGCAGTTTGTCTTGTACTTGCCAATCCTTTGATAAGTCTGTTCAAAGTATAGTCCCATTCTTCCTTTTTATTCACAGCTACTAATTCTGCTATCAACGAAGACGCAGATTGAATCCTCTCCTGTGGACTTTCAGACGAGAGCCCGTAAAAGTGATCTTTCAGCACATACATCTGCCGAATTCCCTTCGATCCTTCTCAGTGTCTTGGACTTATATATACTACAATATCTTCACATCGCAAGAGGAAAAAAAGAAAAATATATAAAAAAAAAAAAAAAAAAGAAAAAGGTAATAATTTCAATTAGGTTGAACTATATTGCAATTATGGTAGCTAGGCGAATCGCATTTTGAAAACCCATAAAAACTAAATGTCCTTTTGATTTCAAGCAAAACAGATTTTCGTAACACGACTCTTAAAATAAATACTCTTATAATTCAGAAAACTTCTGTTTAGGAAAAGGGAAAGAAGGCCCGACTTCCTGAATGGATAAAGACGCTGCCCAGTGAGCAAGATCAATAGACTTGTTAAGAGAGAAGCCTTTGACTGTACCAGCCATAAACCCGGCTGCAAATGCGTCTCCTGCACCGTTTGTGTCGAGCACCTTACGAGGTTCGACTTCGTGAACTTCATGGGAGTTCACTTCGAATTGACCATCATGTTTGTAGGTTACTGCCACAGTAGGATTCAAGCCTTGAGTAAAGATGACAGTTCTTTGTCTCTTAGTGTTCACCTTCGGGAGTTTAGCTATTTCTTTCGCGATTGCTGTCACATCCTTCTTGTCGACACCAAGATTGTGAGACACTGCGTAGGCCTCTGCTTCTGACTCGTTGGCGATTACAAAGTCTGCATACGGCAAGGAAGCATCCAAGGGATCTTTGAAGAACTGTGGAATAAAAGGCGCAGAAAAATTTAAAGCAAATACTTTATTATTTTCGGCCGCATGTTTTCCCAACTTCTCAATCGCAGCAGGCGACACTGTGAAATGAAAACCACCAATGTAGAAAAATTTTGCATTTTCCACAATGCTCCAATTATCTGATTTCTCTAAATGATCAGGTGTAAAGTGATTTGCTGCTGCCAAATCCGTAACGAGGGATCTATGTTGGCCGGTAATCAAAGCAGCACATTTACCAGTTGAGATGTTATCGTGCACTTGGTAGCGAGTTTCTAATTCATATTGTGCATTGGCTTCATTTAACTTTTCACAGTATAAGTCTTTTCCTACAGACCCGAAATAAACAACAGATTTTGGTGGTAATATGTACTGAGCGCCTCTTGCTGTATTTTGAGCTGCACCTCCTGCTAATAAGATCAACCCAGGTTTGTGAATAATTTCTTCGAAAATTTGCAAGTGCTTTTTGTCCACTAAAATCGCGTCATTTTCTTTCAAATCATATTTTTTCAAGTATTCGGGTTCTACTTGAACCTGCAAGTCCAACAAGGGATTTCCAAGGCAAACTAATTCAAAGACCATTTCTCTAAAAAATAACTTAGCCTACTCAAAAGTGAGTTTTAGCGTGTGTGTGTGTGTGTGTGGATTTTTTTTTTAAAATAATCAATCCGGCATATAGTTAAGCTAATCTTTACTTAGGCCAGGAAGGTGTCATCCGAGTTGAAAGTCAACATATGCAATGTACTTGGCCAGCTTATTACCCGTATTCAATGAGGACATATTTCTAAAATACAGACCCTTCCCAGAGAAATCTACCAATGTTTTCGAGGCTCACTGGCACGAAATGGCAGCATCATTTTTGATGTACACAGGAATTCAGTTGTTGTGCTCCCCAGTGTGCAAAAAGCTTTTGGGAACCAAGTATTCCCTGTTAGATAAGAAAACGAGAATAAACTTTGATATTCATGTGGTATCCATGTTTCAAGCAGCAATATCTATTCTCGGTATAATACCCATGTGGAATCATCCTTTGTTGACTGACAGTAAACTAGATCCAGGTCTAAGCGTAACAGGGTACTATCCGTATGGTGGTTTGGTAGCGTCGCTTACAATAGGCTACTTTCTCTGGGACTTTGTCGTGTGTGCTGCCTGCTATAAATTGTTCGGACTAGGTTTTCTTATACATGCTATTGCAGCCTTAACGGTTTTTTTATTTTGCTTGATCCCGTTCAACATACCTTGGATTCCTGCTTTTTTAATTTTCGAGTTGAGTACTCCCTTCGTAAATGTTAACTGGTTTGCTTCGAAGTTGCCAAGCAACTTTTTCAATGAAAACGTTGTGTTAGTGAATGGTCTTATGCTAATCTGCACCTTTTTTTGGGTTAGAATTGTGTGGAGTCTTTCTGCCTTCTATGCGCTTTTTAAATGTATGTCAGTTCTTTGGGCAGAGACCGAGAGTTACAGCTACAAAGCGTGCATTGTCACAACTACGGTTATGAAATTTTTACTTGATATTCTAAACATATTTTGGTTGTACAAGATGATTTTGATTGCCAGAAAAAAGCTAAATAATAAAACCTCCTATAAACAAGCTGAAAGTGAATTAGCGAAGAAAGTTATATAAGCCTCCTAACACAAGACATTATATGTATTACCTATGTATATATAAGCTAGGAAATGAGTAGTGTATCTTACAGAAAAACCGAACGACATAAAACACAAAATACGGAGCTTCTCAAAGTATAAACTGGTTAACAATTGTTAGTAGCTTTTACTTGTTAGTAATAGGTTATAAAGGAGTTTATACAGATAGAGAGGGAGCTCTTAACTCAAAAATAGGAAAGAAGTTTGAAGAGCAAAGAACAAAATTTCAAGTTTAATAATAACGCTAACAAGGAGAAGTAATCGACAAGTTTAAAGGAATCATGAATAACGAATACGATTATTTATTTAAGCTATTATTGATTGGAGATTCAGGCGTGGGTAAGTCTTGTTTGTTGTTGAGGTTTGCTGACGACACATACACTCCTGACTATATCTCCACTATAGGAGTTGACTTCAAGATCAGAACAATCGAATTAGACGGTAAGACTATCAAGTTACAAATCTGGGATACAGCGGGCCAAGAAAGATTCAGAACGATCACTTCTTCATACTATCGTGGTGCTCATGGTATTATCATCGTATACGATGTTACTGATCAAGAATCTTTTAACAATGTTAAACAGTGGCTTCAGGAGATCGATAGGTATGCTACTAGTGGTGTTATGAAGTTGTTGGTGGGAAACAAAGCCGATTTATCGGACAAGAAAGTTGTTGAATATACAACAGCAAAAGAGTTTGCTGATGCATTGGAGATTCCTTTCTTGGAAACGTCAGCTTTGTCTTCTACCAATGTCGAGCAGGCCTTCTACACTATGGCGAGACAAATCAAGGCACAAATGGCTAGTAATGGATCCTCTGGTAAGGCTAATACCGGTGCTAACAATAAGTCTAATGTCAATTTGAGAGGTCAATCTTTGACAGCTAATCAGTCAAGTTCATGCTGTTAATGTTGGCTCCTTTTTAGCGATTTACCGTGGGATGGTATGTGGCTACGCGTGTTGCATCTCTTAAGTAGTGACATATGTTGTTTACTTCTTCCATAAACATTGGTAAAAATCAGCTACTTAATTATGTAAACAAAGTATTGTACATACAAGCTATCGTGTTCGTCTCTTACAAATCTTCCCTTTCCAATGAAATTCTCTTTAGTTACCCATTTGTACTGCGTCTCAACTCCATCGTCAAGCTCAACTACGGGATTGCATGTGACGTAACCCTGGTCGAAGTCCATGTCCTTAGCCTTTTTAGTGGCCACATCCAACACTTTCCCTTCTACCCTTACCACACCTTTGTAGGTTATATAAACCCCCAGTTGATTAGGAGTTTTTCCGTATAACTTGCAGTCCAATCTTGTTGCCCCTGTCTCAAGGTCACTGAGCAAGTCATCAAATCCTGTAATATCTTGCACCTCAAAAGGCAAATTTTCTGTCAATGAATTGACCTTTCCACTGACAACTTTTGCCAAGGATAAGCTTTTATTAGCATGTATTCTGCTGAAAATCGAATCTGGCTCCTCCAATTTCAAGTTAATAAAGAAGGCCGGTTCTAACAAAGGTGCAGAAGGCAACGTCTTTGGTACCACATTCGGAGAAATGTTAGTCATTTTTACCCTATTCCATATATTAGCGATACGTCAAGAATGTCAATTCTACATATACTCCTCGGACACGGCAGCCTGATTTCCAGTGTGTGACTGTACCGATTTTGTTGAAGTTAGCTTACAAAACACTTACTTCCTAACTAGGAAGTCTACATTTTGCTAGTTAATCGAGAGATTTTGATGCATGCGAACGACTTACAAGTGGCAAGTAACCCATATAATTAGTTTACATAAAAGTTAGAAGTGTGAGTTTTATAAAACAACAAGCCAGAATGGAGGCGTCAAATAAATCAAGTGTTTTGCCGAAGCATCAAGAAATACAGCAGCTGCAATATGAAACTAATAATTTGGTAAAAAAAATTGAACAGGCGTTTGTCCTATTGGATCAGGCGGCAAGTAACTATGATAATCGGTATATGTCGAAGGTATTGCGTGACTTGGGACAGTTGAGACGTTTATTGAAAGAAAATGGAGAAGCATTGCTGATTGTAGTTAATAAATATTATCCTGACGATGAACCAACGAAGGCACACCTTGTGGAGATAGTGGGTCATAGGGATGTGAAAAACATCCATTCAAGCGAAAATAAAGACAAGAGTAGTCAAATGGATGTAGATGAAACAGGAGATTCCGAGTTACTGGAGCAAATTTTGCCTGAAGTCAATTTATATATTCACTTGTTGGTGCAATTGAAACTTTTGGATCACAACGAAATAGAGAAATTGGACAAATTCAACGAAAGAGTGATTGAGTTCATGCAAATGTTTAATCGTCGTTCGTTAGATTTCCTTCAGGCTAAAGCTTGGTTTTACATCTTCAGGGCTAAAGAATTACGAAACGACTTTTATTCTCTTCGTCCGGCCTTGTCAACTAGTTTAAGAACTGCAACTCTCAGACATGACTCTGAAACTGCCGCTTCTGTGATTACGTTGCTATTGAGACTGTGTCTATTGTCTCATGACATTAATCAAGCCAGCAACTTGGTGGAGAAAAGTGAATTTCCTGAAAATGCAGGTAATGCCTTGTTTGCCAGGTATTACTATTACTTGGCCAAGATTACGGCTATCCAGTTAGACTATTCCTTGGCACATGAATATGTAATTGCAGCTATCAGAAAAGTTCCTCAAACGCGATTTGCAACGGGTTTTATTCAAACAGCAACTAAATTGAGTATCGTGATCGAATTATTGATGGGAGAAATTCCGGAGTCAAAAGTTTTCAAGAACGATGCTAGTTTTGAGCCTTATTATATGATCACTAATGCCGTGAGAGTGGGCGATATCAAGGTTTTTAGCGAAACTCTTAAGAAATACGAACCCTGCTTTATCAAGGACAATAATCTCACCTTGATTTCTAGGTTACGCCAAAATGTCATTAAGACAGGTATCAGAGTTATTTCACTTTCGTATTCAAGGATTTCTTTGAAGGACATCTGTATAAAGTTGCATTTAGACTCCGAGGAGCTGACTGAATACATAGTCGCCAAAGCCATTCGTGATGGTGTAATAGAATCATCTATAAATCATGAGAAGGGATATATGCAAAGTAAAGAACTATTGGATGTTTACTCAACGAAATTGCCCTCTGGTCAATTCGATCAAAGAACTAGATTCTGTTTGGCTTTACATGGGGATACTCTTAAGTCAATGAGATATCCTTCTGACAATAAGTTGGATTCCAACAAAGGTGTGACAGAGTCTAAAGAAGACCAAATGGATTTGCTTAGAGCGATCGAAGAAGGTGATTTGGATGATTTTATGGATTAGGTTAAATCTGAGTAGTTTTATATTTACAAACTAATAGAGTATTGCATATCATTATCCTTCTATAGCTTTGTCTGAATAAGATAACGATTCTTTTTTTTTTTTTTTTTTTTTTTTTTTTTTTTTTTTTTTTTTTTTTTTTTTTTTTTTTTTTTTTTTTTTTTTTTTCACTTCTATTAGGAAATTTAGCTTTTAGTTGTTATCATTAGTATTTATGCTAGCCTTTAACTAAGGCTGATTTCTGAAGAAGCTAAATGCAAGGAATGGGTGAAGAAATTCCGTTGGAACTTGATCAAGAGTTATATGGATCCAATGATCCTTTTCTTCTTGATGAGTAAGTATAAGTGTTTTACATATGATATGGCATAAGACCGATCGCTAACCCTGAGAGAAACAAATTGCAATTACCGGACTTAATCACTAAAATCCTTTTGGAAAGACAGTCATTCACGAATATCTCTGAGGATTCTATCATAAATGAAATTCAGCAGAAACATACTGCAGAAAATGAAAGTGAAGAAATTGTTTCTACCACAAATGAACCTATCAAGCTGGACGAAAATACGGTCATAGGGAAAAATGGTAATACCGTACAGGACTTTCAAATACAAAAGAATGAGTTAACTAAAAATCTTAGCTTGGCATTGAATGAAACTTCTCTTTGTTTAGACTTCGTTTCACTCTTGATTTCAAGAGTAAGACCTAACTTAGTTAAGGCAACAATTTCTCCCTATTTATCGAAACTCATACCGTTGGGTTCGATAAATACCGATAGACTCACATTCGATCCACAAGAAAGAAATGAGGCTAATGCCAGTAGGATTGGGCTAGGATGGAAATCTGATCATTTGTCGAAAATAACGAACACCCTTAAGACCACTAGTACTAGACTACATGAACAGATTATTAAGGAGAAGAAATATTGGGATGATATAAATGCTGTTGTAAGCAGTAAAGAGGTTTTGTACAAAACCAGAGATCCTTTAAATGGAGCTCGAACGCTAGGCGTTAAATATGGTTTTGGTGATTCAGGTTCTAATTATTATGATAAAGGATTGGCCGTGCTAAGAAAAGAAGATTCTACGGGTGAAGCAATGTTTGCACAGCATGTTAGTTCAGAGTTAGTAATAGACAAAACCTATAAATATGTGAGAGTACGGATTCTCAGTAAAAGTGAGGACGACTTCATGCTCACTGGTCAATCAAGGTTTGAAAGTAAGCATCTCAATAGCAACCACCACATGTTGATAAATGCTATCGAAAAAGCTCGATATTTCATTTTTGAGGAAGATTTATTTTTTCACCTCCTCAGGGAGGCCCAATTACTCATACATTATGGTGTACAAGTCATTTCTGACAAAATCATTGTTGAAAATTACAATGAAATTATTGAAATTGAGACAATAAATTATGACGAAGAAAATGAAGATGAGTTGAACAATCGCTACCAAAATGTGAATGAATATTCTTGCATTAATAATGATAGAGCCCAAGCAATTTTGACTTTTATGAAAATATTGTTATGTAACTTTTATAAGTACAACTTGGGGCAGAAGCAAAGGATTTGTACTCATAGCAGAAGAGATCAAACAAAGACAGATCCATTGATTTTAAGACCTTTGCTTGGCTACTTAAAGCATAAAGCTTATTTAAGGCAAATGAATTTCATCATCAAGAATTGTCAAAGTCAGTTCGAAAATAAAGCAACATTTAAAATCGAAAATATAAAATGCAAGCATTTGGAGACAAAGAATACATCTGATAGTCCTTTTGCGGTCTTGATCAATCATCCGCTAAGCATCTTTACTATCATAGTAAAACCATTTTCCAAAAGTGATGCTATTAAAATTAATTTTTTTCTAACTGCAACTGACCTCTATTGTTCATTGGTAATTTCGATGAAGATGTCGTCTTTTGAGAACGAGGCTGATGCTGAAAATGACAAAAATGGCATTAGAGCTTTACTGATTACATATTATGATTTTAATGAAGCAAAGGAAAGTCTTGAGTGGACTATAGCCAATTTCCTTAGAGAATAGAAAATTTTGTATAAAAAATGTACGCGTTTATTAGTTCATGAACCTTACTCGACTACCTGGACTTTTTCATCCGCATTAATCTTATCGCTGTTCTCCTCGATATAGTTTTTCAATCTGTAGTACTTTTCATCTTTCAAGTTACTAAATATTAACACATTGAACCATATCTCAAAAAAGCAATACACGAATACCATATTGTTGCCAAGACTTGTATTCTCACTGAAGTAAGAAACTCCAGCCATTATGAAAAATACCACAAGACGTACAGGAACCACCGTCTCAAAGTAGTCCACATTATGCGCTAGGAGGGGAACCAAGTCTGTCAAAGCCAATGTGCCTAAAAAGAGAGACAGGATGCCCAATAATGGGTCCGTTTCACTGAGCTGGACTATCGGCAAGCGCATGGCTTCTCCCAAAAGCAATGCGAACCCAGACATTGCTATAGCATGAGGATTGCTCATAGTGAGGAAGCTTAGCAATGTGAGAAATACAACCCTCAGATATAATAACTTATTCGCCGATAAAAACTGCATCTTGTAGTCACCGTCTTATATTACAAAAAAAAATTCAGTGCGAAGACTTCAATTATATGGAGTCGTTTTTGAGAACGAGTTATCAAGGTCAACAAAAATACTATCTTGAAAGACCTTATTATAATATACCTGATTCTAAAGTTTCGTATGCTCTTATGCTCTGTTCAGGGTATCTTTTTCAACTATTTATTTTTCTATCTTCATAGCTAAACCTCTTAGCCGGTGTGAAATCGCTTCGCCAACCTTGACGAACTCTAAGACTTTTATCCTTCAGAAGTCTGAAGGAACAGGAAAAAAAGGCTACTAATCTGGCTAAAAGGCATTTCTAGTAATTGAAATTTTGAGATTTCTCGAATTAGCTTCTTCGCTATGAGGAAGGAGTAATAATAGGAATATCTTTTTCCTGGCGAACTACGACCATTCGTTTATAGCTTGCTTGAACGACGATAACTGCGACAACAAACTATGTGAGAGTGGATCCAGTACTTTCTACAAATAGTTCTCTTTCTCCATCTTTCGCTGCAATATCTTCTCTTGCGTTATTTAACTAAATTAATTCAATAGCACATTTCATGGTCTGGGAATCATACTTCATGTAGTTCCGTTTTGAATCCGTCGGAAGGTTTATCGCTTATAGTATTGGACAACTGTAGTTGCTAGGTATTTCTGAGACTTTGGTAAAATAAGGAAACCTGAGTTCGCTAAAGCTATGAAGGCACATAAGTAGGCACAAAATATGATAGAGAGGAGATTCTACAAGCGCCAATACCTTTATAAGGTCTCTTTTAAAAATTTTACATTTAATTTTGCTATTTTGGTGATGCTGATTTCTGCGTCTTTTGGGTTGCAATAGCTCGTTTTTTCATCATCTCAATCGATAGCTGCGAAATTCCCTAGTACGACCGCGTCTTCAAGAGAGTAAACAGTAAAAGCGGGCTAAGAATCGCAAGGGAACGATAACGGTGAATGGTCTTTCGTGAAGGAAATAAAACGTTTACGAGTCTTCAAGAAGGCAAATATATACTAAGAGAAGTTTTAGCGCTCCTGATAGCAACAGGAGCTTATCAAATTTTTGGTGTAGTCAAAATTTGCAGCGAGAATATTCCGTTTGCAAACAACTTAATGGAGTAAGTAAAGTGATAGAAGAAAGTCTCATATTACCCTCTCTAGAGATACTAACTAGCATCAGAAGAGCAATTCTCCTTTTTAATTTTCTTGACCTCAAAAAAGAAGCAGTTGTTTCAGATTTAGACCATTTTGCGAATATTTTGTCGAGTGAGTTACTTGTAAGTACACCTATTCTGAATAATAAGGACAAATTTTTGACTAACAAATCCTTGAGGTAGCAAAAGGTTACAGCTATTTAAGACTTCTTGTTAAAAATATAAAATTAAGGGCGAAAATCACCGTCATGTTCGGTATTTCTTCTGCAGCGATAGCCTTCCTAACATTCATACTTGTTGGCGCTTTCATTATTGTCAGTAAGTGCACTTTAATTAATACATATAAAGAGAAGGCTTAAAGAGTCTAACCTAGCAGCGCTAATTCTTATTCCTGCAATCTTAATGCTTGCAGTAGGTATTGCCTTGTTGATGCTTCTTCTATCAGTCGCTTCCGAGTTTGGATATAATCTAGGTGCCTTGTTACAAAAAAGTGTAGTTAGCTTCGCGAACACCCTTAATAACGTACTGCCATATCTTCCAGCTTCAATTGGAAGGTCTGCTAATGCAATGGCTGAAGACTTTAGGAAAGTCGATTTAGCTGGTGAAACCCACCATTCTAAAACACTCCTTTATCCTAGTACCACTGATGGCTATCAACCAATGAGAGAAGAAAACTCCCAGGAACCAAGAGAGCTAAACGAAATTATTAATAGCGAGGAGAGTGTTTTCTTAGATGAGCAAGTTCATGACGAACACGTAGACTCGCTGAATGTTACGTGTTAGCTTTTTCGCATCCACTAAACAATTTTTTATTTTCTTTCTACATATTTTCGATATAAGACTTGAAGAAGTCATATACAATAGGTATAAAAAATTTCTAAGTTAAGCCAAGCCTAGCACTTTCGTGCTCAATTAACGCTCTACCATATAGTTTCCTTCTTGCGGCACTTCGAAGATACGTCTTTCTATACTTACTCTATTTTGTGTGATATGGATTTGTGTAATATTTGATCTTTTGGAAAGTTCGTGGTTAAGCGGGCGAGACAAAAAAGACATGCACTATATAGTAGTAAGATTATGAAGGGCCTTAAGTTAACATTACTTTGCTTGTTGCAGTTGATAACACTCGCATTAACATTCAGTATTCGTGAGGGAACAGTCAGGGTTGGCAAACGGGTTTTGAATTACGGTGAAATTGAAACCCAGGAGGTCAAGACTATAGGCCTCACACCATCGGACAACGTGATTAAAATAGATTTTACTTTAGCAGATGACACCTCTAAAGCACCAGGGCAAGCAGTTGTTGTTTTAGACAATGGAAAAGGACTTAGCGAATCGTTTGTGCCAAAGTACCGTCACGAGTCAAGAGAGCTCTCGATCTCAATACCGGTGAAAAAGTTGGCTAGCAACACCAAAAGCCAAGAGAAAATCTTTCTTTCACTAATCGTTGCTGATTCGAGTAAGGGAAAAAACCTTTACAAGCGATTAGCAGAAATTGTACCTAGTGCTGAACTCAGGGACACGGTTAAACTGAAACCAGCCAATGATGTACACTTAAAACCAGAGATACATCACCAATTTAAAAAAGAGAAAAAGACGGTTAACTTTTTAATTCCGGTTGTATTTATTGTTGTGGCTTTTGTTTTATTTTTAGGTTTGTTTTTATCATGGAGCGTAGCCATTGGTTCTGATTTGTTTGGAATGGCTAGACAAGTTAGTGGTGGTATCAATACACCAACTACAATTGGATTTTTATTGTGCTTGTTTGGATATGAAGTTGTGTTTTTTAGGTACTTTTTAGGCGTATCTATCTTTACAACTATTTGGCACTCTTTCCTCCTTGGAGGACCTTGTGTCTACTTAGGTTCTAGAGTATTCAGAAAACTTACTGCTAGTCGCAAGTCCGGAAATTAAATAAGCAGATTTTCCCTCATTCTTCTAGAAATTGTGGCTGCCATGTATACTGATACTAAGTAAATAAGTATTCATTTAGGTTAGACTTCATCAATAAATTCATTCTTGATTCTTCTAAAGTTCCAAAACCATAGTCGTCCATCAGGAGCCCAAAGTCCTTTGTCCATAGAATTTGTTGCTATTATTTTACCCTTAATGAGGGCCATTGGCAACGCCGAATAGGACCTTGAGTCAAGGGAATGGCACAAATTGTCTCCAGTAACCCATACATGACCTTCGGGGACTCTAATAAATTTTCCGAACCCATCATGTCTTTCGCATTCAATTGGACTATTAGTAATTTCCGATGACGATGTGGGGTCTACTAAAATGATGTCTCCTGGCATGCCTGTTATTCTTTTGCAAACCCTATGATCTGGGTCGCTTGGCTTAGTAGCTACTATACAATCACCAATGTTAAGGCCCCTTCCAAATCTATATTTTTTGAATGCGTGGACGTAATCATGACGGGATTGTAATGTTGGTAGCATTGACTCTCCTTTGGTTTCAGTAAATTCATACACATATTCATGTATTAGATGCGCAAGACACCCTGCTCTTAAGGTCCACGAAACCGTTGAGCCAACAAACTTTAAGGACTCCGGTATTATCATTTAAAGAACGCTTTCTTTTGATTAGCCATTAGTGCGTAAAGATAAAGAGCATACTACGGAAAAATAATACATGATTTTTTTTTTTTTTTGCTCCTGTCTATTCAGTACAATTACTATACAGTGCCCTTGTGGTAAGAACGAAGTATAAACGAGTAAACTAATAGATAAATCCTAAGATTTTTCCGGCAACATGTTTTCTTTTGGCCTCTTCGTGGTCCATAATACCGGCCGAAGTAGTCAAGATAACATATCCGAACTGTCTCGCAGGCAACAAATTATCGGCCCACTTATCAACATCTCCCATCTTAACATTGAATCTGGGTGAGATAACACCACATTTATTGAGCCTACCGTTTAACTGGACAACCACTTTGCCTGATCTGTGATCATCTATCCATTCGAATTCATCTATGTAGCCTTTCGCGTTAGTATAAAAAAAAAAAGTTCTTATAACAGCAGAACAATGTGGACAAATAAAAAATGTACAGGAAACGTAGAAGGCTGAGATAGGAGAGGGCTATCTCGGCCTTATGGGAAGATTTCCTTCTTGTTTTACCGAACACTTAAAAGACAGAAAGGGACGGGGTACCGAACATTCCATCCAGTTATCAGTTCGGAGGTCAACTAGCCCACAATTAATAACAAAAGTAATACATACCATGCTTCTGCATAACTCCCAAGAATTTCAAAATGACCTTGGACGATGGGCGAATTAATACTTGTCTTTTGCAAGTTTTTTCGGCATTGTTTATCGAATTCAAAGCGTCAGCCAACACAGATGTCTTCATTTTCTTTTGCCAGAGTTAGTACTAGAACGACAAGGACTGGTAAACACATGAGTATCCAATACTAAAATTGGAGTCATGTGGCGAAACATAATGCTAGGTATCCACCATCTCGAAGACCTAGTTTCCTTTGTTGAAAAGAAAACCGTAATCTTAAGCATAAACAACTATCTCATCTAACATCCGTCACCAAAACACAGACTAGACTTGATAATCCTTTCCAAGATAAGCGGATTCTGCATTATTTGTCTTGCCGTATTCCTAGGAACAAGAGATTAAGCGTATCCAATAAAAAAATGCCAAAACTAAAACAAAATAAAGAAGCAACGATTTAAACCTCAAAAATATGCGAGTTACAAAACACCAGTTAGACAAATAGTAACATACCTTTCCTTAATATTTACTGCTGGGTATTATTATAGAAAAATAAACCTGAAAAATTTTTCGTAATTATAAGCGTTATTCGTGTAAAATGTCAAATAAATGCACATGATCTGGGCCATCAGATAGTGAAGCAGCATACACAACTAACAGTGCACTAGGCAGGGTGCTAGACTTAGTATTAGCGATAACTGGCAGCGGAGTCTGCAAAGTGGACACAACAATGCAATATGATATCAGTGACAGAAATAAATTGGATTTTGAAAAAAGGCACTCTCAGCAACTTTTCCTTCAGGTTAAACCCCATTGCGTGAGATTGTCCCAGATGGCGTTGATGCCTAATGAAATCTTTAGACAAGACTCACCGCAGTTAATGTCGGCATTGATAGATATAAATCAAGCATTGGAGGATTTTAAAAGCACCAATCTGGGTGGACTATGTTTGCTATCAGGGAATATTGCTGACTACATATTTTTTCCGATCTCTCATCTTTTGAGACAGAAAGGTTTGGGTGACGGCCCAAAAAAATATGTCTTAAAAATACTAGATTTTTTAGTGACATTTGTTTGGGGAGCGAAAGCAGATACCGCTTTGTTAAATCAACTATATCCTATAGTGCTAAATTTATCTGGGTCAATAAATATGGAGGATATTGATTTCAAGAATACATGTACTCTGTGTTTACTCAACATTTGCACGCTGCTTCCACATAATTATTTCAGGGACTTCGATACCAATTTACCGAAGTTGGGAGGGTCAATAAGTTTTTTACTAGACACTCTTAAAAGCATAGAAACTTTTGGCGAGGAAGAAAATTTAACCATCTCCAATATATTACAATGTATCTCGGCCTTGTCAGACAGAGCATCAGCAGAACAGCTTTCTCAGATTTTTCCTGGTATAGTATCACAATTAATAAACTTTATTTCGAAAAACTCGTTACACTACAGCAGTATTTGTTCTGTTTTTAACGTCTTAAGGAGAATCATAATAAAAGTATTTGATGACAGTGATTTACAGCCGAAGTTAGTTTTGAAGGAAATGGAAGAATCAGACCTAAGAGAACTCGTCGACATTTGGCAGAGCCTCGAGTCAGCTCCCTCTAATAACAAATATGATTTCTCTAATGAAAGTGCCAATTTTAGTATAACACTTGATCCTTGTAAAACAGGACATCGCACATCTGGTTGGTTGCGTGCGACCTCCGGACAGTTGAAAATGTCTTTACTAGTTATGTTCAAAAGCTTATTATTGAAATCGAATAACAAGATAAAGCTACAAACAAAAAGTGAAATAGGGGATTCAATAATTACCTTTTTTCGTGAAGTCTTGTTTGCATGCTATAGTTCTCTAGGTAAGGTCATTATTCCAATTGGATTAGACGTTTTTTCTGTTCTAGCAGCAAATATGTCCGACAAATATAGTGGCACGAGTAGAAGCGATATCGACGATAACGTTACTTTCTTGACAAAAGCTCTATGCGGTTCTATAGATAATGGGGAAGACGTATTGCAAAGAGTAAAAATCATGTACAAAATTGCTAATTATAAGTTGAAACATTTAATTCGTAACAAATCAACTACAATTTTCCTCTCTCTAGAGGAAGAAAAAATTTCTAATTATATCTTTTCTTTGATGATGCATTTTAAGGTCTTGATGTTACTTTCACAAAGATATCCCACAATGGACACAACGAAGGAGTTAAGATCTTTAAAAATAGACCTAGTTCTGATACTACAGAGGTACCTCACGGAAGGCTTTTTATTTAATTTACATTCAAAAAAAAAGCAGCTGAATTTGGTTCCTAAATTCAATGAGAGTGCTGCACCATCCGATAATGCCTTTGATGGTATAGAATTACCTCCGCATATTAATGCGAAGCAACTTGCACCTTTAAATAGGAAAGGAGAGTTGTCCAAGGCCAATGGTCTGGGTTATTCAGAAAATTTGGTTATGCTTTCTAATCGTTGGTCAATGAAAGCTATAGAGAGAGACGAAAACGGTCAGATATATTTTTTTAGCACTGTATGTGCCAAGGATGTCGAAAGGAATGTTGTTTCTTTAATCCAGTTTTTAGCAACTGTGGGCGACGTTGCTTCTGAAGACACTTTGACAGTATGTGAGAATTTATTAAATTCTAGCAGTGGTCATTTCGATGCGGTGTCTGAATATCTTTATAAAAGTGTTGGTTTGTGGTTGTCAAGTAGTTATCTTTCGGCGTCCCAGGGTACATCAAAAAGAGACATACCTGCTCGAGAAGAGAGCGGATCAAACTGGAGTGAATATTTAGTTGATGAGGTTAAATGTATTGCACGGAATGATACAGCGTTTGATAGTGCTGATAGCACAAATTTGTTCGAGGAATCTTCTTTTTTATTGTTAGGCAAAAGCCAAGACTTAATAGATGATGTCATCCCCTTGCTAGAAATGCCCGAAGAGATGACCTTGCAAAAATCCCCCTCCGCCAATGCGTATCAGGTTTATGAATTTTCCTACTCCATCTCGTTTGAATGTATGAGTAAAGTCTCTCAATTCGTACCTTTGCAAGATTACCAGACTTACGTATTGATGGATTATCTTTATCCTCTATTAGAAGCATTAACATTTCAGTCGAATTCGATGATTCAATTGCATGCTGAAAATTCCTTAAGAACGATCACCGAAAATTATTACCACGGCTCCATTGAAACCCTAATCATGGAAAATCTGGATTACTTAATAGACTGCATGAGTATCAAACTTTCTGCTACTACTCTTACTCCGTCACTAGCAGCTATACTACTTATAGTTATTAAAATAACAGGTCTTAAGCTCTTGCAAGAAAACCAGCTTATGGACATTCTTACGAAAATATTTGTTCTTATAGATTCGTATCACGGATATTCGACTTTAGTGGAAGGATTTTTTATTGTTTTTGAAGAGATAGTTGGTCAAATCAAGCAAAAATATTTTTCTCAAAATGTTATAGGAAGTCTTGAATCATTTACCAAAAAGTCTCTGTACCACCCGTGGGGCATTCAGAGTCGAGAAGGATTTTTGCAAATGATTGACACGAGTAGAAAGCAAATTGAAACCTTTCAAAGTGCCAGCAATACCAATGAAAAATTCCAGAGGAAAGATAACGTCCCATTTAGTGCACAGCAATCTGATTCCGATGACGAAAGCGACACTGATTCTCACGACGATTCAATACAAAGAGAAGAAGAGGAAGAAGTTTGGAATTCTCGTGTACCTAAAAACATCTATTTATTGGTACAGAAAATATTCACTTATGGGTTTAGGTTGTTGGCTCATCCTTCGGGTGCTTTGAAGGTGCAAATCTTGAAGACTTTGCATAAAGTATACCCTATTCTTGCCGATAATTATTCACTCATATTGCCATTAATAGCTGATAATTGGCCTTTGCTAGTTTCGCTTTTAATGGACTACTCTACGACAATTAATTATGAGTTCGAAAGTGACTACTTTATCCCTGAGTATATCAAACTTCCCGCATTGGAGCTTATGAGAGAAGTACTTGAATTTGACTGTGAGGAGCTTTTTTTCAGTAGCAGAATTCAAAATTTATGGGAACAGCTACTGAATGGTTGTGACATGATTGGTCGCTTTTATGCCTACAAGTCCAAGTCAAGGAGTCAAAAAAGGAACCATAGCATTATCAAACGTGATCCATTCAAACACCCTACTTACAGCAAACAAGTCATGGCCCTGTACGTAAAACTTATTTTGACTTGTTTGAACCAATACGAAAGACACCTTTCAAGTACCTCCGTATATTACATGGTCAGCTTTTGCTGCCTCGTTGGAATTCCTCCTGGTCAAGTCTTTAGCAGAGAAGTAGAAAGTGTCTTTTGGGTCTTGAAAAATGAAGTGAGATAGGCATCCTGTATATAATCTCCATAAATATTTACAAAAAATTCTATCAATATTAAAAAAACCTTTTTCAATCGGTGCCGGTGGCATCATCAGCACTGACAAGGTCAACTATCACCATCAGCTTTGAAGAGTCATTACTCGCGCTTGCAGGACGAAAATTGAGCGTCTGCTGTCCCTTCGGCAACCGTGATTCAGACTTGGTTCCCGTATCACCCTTATGTTTATCTTCCTCAGTGACTGCAGTATCCTTGGCTCCCGTATGCTCGTCAGCATCTACCTTGTGATTCTTGACTAGCTCACTCAAAGGCTGAGTCTTAGGAACCGTATCACGCAAGAAAGCCAACGAATCCTGCGCGGCCACTGCGTTGCTCATATCTTGATACTGTATCCTTCGCCTCTTGTCTGTTCTCGCTTGAAAAATCGCCTGCTCTGTCAAATATTGTACGAAAAGCTCCGTAGCAAACCCTGCTGCGTACACTGCGCTTTGTGATGCTGTCGCGTAGTCTTGATCTGCCTTTATAATTTTCTTTATCTTGGATAAAGGAAGCGAAAGCCCTTCATCTTCCTCAATTTTATCCTCCCCAGCAACTTCTTCAACCCGCTCTTCTTGGTTTATCTTTTCGTCATTATTACCTGAAGTTTCGCCCTGTTGAGTTTCTTTTTGGTCAGTGGTATCCTCCTTTTGATTCGTATCCTCCATCTCTATTTCTGGAGTCACTGAAGCAACATCCTCATCAAAGGATACCCCTTTCTGAGCACCTTTCTCGTTATTGGCCCCGTCAGCAACAACTGGGTCATCCATATTTCGATAATATTCTCGATGCCAAGAAGATTAGACAGGATTTTTCAAGGGAAGGGTGTTTTGACACGTGATGATTTTACATTTAAACAAATGGGTCCCTGCAGATAACACAGAAACCAGGAGTTTCTGATACAAAAATCTTCTTACAAGGGGTAAACAAGCAACAGTATTGGAAAACCCGAGAGACTAAGGGGAGGAAAAGAGGTCTCGAGAGAAAATAGAAGAGGTGTCTGACACTTTCAGTAAAAAAAAAGCTACAGTTTGCTTTTAAAATAAGGATAGCAGTGAAAGGAAAAAAAATTCCAGTAAATCGTTTCAAGGGTAGAATAGGTTGGACAAACCAAGGTAACACTGGATAATAACAGATAAACGGAACAGAATTTATGAGTGCAAGCAAACAACCCCCAGAATTCCCTTTACAGGAAAAAGTACCCGGGTTTGAATGTAAAATGGACAACGGACATGAAAGGGTACCCGAGGTATTGTTGGATCTGGAGAATGAGAAGTTGTCTCCAGGAAAAGCAAATGAAAAACTGTTTTTAGCGGAGGGGAATCAGCCATCTCAATATCCTTTACAAGGGTTTAGGCCGAAATACGATTGTAAGATCGCTAAGCCCAACGGGAAACTCGCCGAAGTGTACTTAGACCGCGCGTATCAGAGGCTTTCGTTGGCTTCGTCAGAACGAAGTCTTAAAAAGAGTCGAAAACGAATCAGAAATTCTGATAGAAGACGAGGAAGCGAGAACTCGGTTGAAGGAATTACGAGTGAATCATGCGACGAGATGAATACTTCTGATGCCGAGAGCAGTCAATTGCTGGGTGCGAGCGCAATAGGTATTAGTGACCCATATGTGTTTCAGGAAAGTTCTTTGGCGCGGCCTGCCAAAAAGAGGCTTACAAGGGTGTTTGCTAGCATGAACGCTATGGCTTCAGGGATGGGCGAGAGTAATGAAACTATAACGCCGCCTTCAGTGGCTGATAGGGATAGAAACGTACTTGAGAAAGCCGGTGGACTTATTAACTCGCCCAGTAACACTCCTATATCCGATAATGAGTCACAGTCGCACCCGTTGCCATTGCCGTCTCCAAGTGCTTCTCCTGTCCAATCCTCGAATGAGAAACCAGCTGCTTACTCTTCCTTGACTGAATTGCTCTCATCGGCACCCACGACGCAGCAGCAATTAATAGATTTGGTGTTAGGATTATCGAACCATCTCTCCGAGACGAACCAAAATCATCTAGTTTTTCGATTACTTCAAAACGTCAACAGATCAACCTTGAGTTCTTTAAACAGAATGATTGAAAGCGGCTTGAGGAGAGACTTGATAAGCAATTTGCCGTTGGAAGTGTCCTACATTATATTATCATACTTGGACTATAAGACCTTGTGTTCTATTTCTCGTGTATGCTCTAGTTGGCATAAGATACTCAATAGAACAGACGTATGGACACGACTATTGAAGAGGGACAAACTTATTACGGACGATAAAGCTCTAGAAAGAGAGCTTGCTAATAGCGAAGACTTGCACAAGAACTGGTCGAATTCAATATTGAATGAAAATATTGAGCCTTCCCAACTATTATACAAAAAGAGACGTACTATTTTAAACAGGTGGATGGATCCTAAGTACGAACCTAAACGGATAAGTGTTTCTGGTCATGGTAGTAATGTAGTAACGTGTTTGCAACATGATGATGACAAAATTATTACGGGTGTCGATGACAAATTAATTAATATTTATAGTACCAAGACGGGAAAGCTTTTAAAGGTGTTGAAGGGTCATGACGGCGGAGTCTGGGCTCTCAAGTACTTAGGCAATACTTTAGTCAGTGGCTCAACTGACAGAACTGTACGCATTTGGAATATCAAAACGGGTAAATGCACACACGTGTTCAAAGGGCACACTTCGACGGTTAGATGTTTAGACATTTTGCAGCCGGCGAAAATCGGGATTAATGATAATGGTGAGGACATTGTTTTTCCTGAAGTCCCTTTGTTGGTAACAGGTTCACGGGACAGAAATTTACATGTATGGAAATTGCCGATAGCAGGCGAGGAAGATGAAAAAGCAGAAGAATCTGAGAGCACAAGTGATTTGTCCTATGACAGCAATGAGTTAGAGAATCCTTACCTCATTTCCGTCTTGTACGGTCATACTCAGTCAGTACGCTCAGTATCTGGTTATGGCAACATAGTTATCTCTGGTTCCTATGATACCACTGTCAGAGTTTGGGACCTTCTTGATAATGGGAACTGTAAACATATATTAATGGGCCATACGGATAGGATATATTCGACTGCCTTAAATTTCAATTCTAAGATTTGTTACTCAGGTTCCATGGATTCTTCCATAAAAATCTGGGACATCGAGAAAGGCCTTTTGCTATCCTCTCTCCAGGGTCATTCCTCACTTGTAGGACTTTTGGAATTATCAGATGACTACTTGGTCTCTGCTGCTGCGGATTCTACCCTTCGCGTGTGGAATGCTGAAACAGGGGAAAATCAATACAAACTTGAAGGCCATAGTGGAGCAATTACTTGTTTTCAACATGATAGTCATAGGATTGTCAGTGGTAGCGAAAAAATGCTAAAATTGTGGGACATTAGAACTGGCAAATTCGTGAGAGACTTGCTCTCGGATGCCACAGTTGGTATATGGCAAGTTCGCTTCGATTTTAACCGCTGTATAGCTGCTGTTCAACGCAGCCGTAATGAAGTTGATGAAACTTTTATCGAAATCTTAGATTTCTCCGAAGAAAATAAAGCACCAGCTCATTTTCACTCTTGACCAAGCCTTTAGCATCTAGTATTGCTTATATAGAAGCACGTGACTAATACAATTTTGCTCAGTAATATATGCGTTTTGAGTAGACATCGATCGTAAGCATTTTGTTAGCTAACAAAGAAATAGAATGTCTCGAAAACCAGTGTTAGAAGATGTCGACGATGACAACGTGGATAACATGGACATGGATATAGCGGAATTTGATCCTTCATTACGGACTCCGGTTGCGCCAGCTAAGCCGAAACCTGAAGTAACGAGGTCACAAGATCAGGAACCACCATTGTTTCCTCATTTCCCGGCACCTTCAAGTGATGGTATACAAATGCAAAGAGATGATGTCGTTCATACAAAAAATTTTAATACAGAGGACAGGGCTAAATTGAACAAGTTTGAAATTGTATACCCATGTTACTTCGACGCAGAAAGGTCACACAAAGATGGTAGGAGGGTATCCAAGGACAAAGCAGTAAAGAATCCTGTAGCGAAGACAATTTCGGATGCTTGCAGCTACTTGAAGTTACCAGTCATTTTGGAGCTAGATAGAATGCACCCACAAGATTTTGGCAATCCTGGAAGAGTGAGAGTACTTTTGAAAAGTAAACCGGAAATAGGACTAGTTGGTGGGTCGAAATTCAATACCAAAAGGGGATTACTAAATGCTATTGCTGAGTACCTAAAGGATCATCCAACTACGTTGGAAAGTGTGGGACCAAAGAGTGGAATACCTTTGCCGCAGGATTATTCAGGCATTGAGCCATCAGAAATCCCCCAAGTCAAGGGCTTCCATATGAACACTATAGTTCCAGTTCATTCTCAGTTTACCTTGAAGCACCCAATGACAAAGAGTATTTATACACTAGAACCTGAGCAACCGGAACAGAAGACGCCACTGGCACCAAAGCATCCGAAGAAGAAGGTAATGAGGATACGAGGTTGATTCGATTAAGATGTCCTCAATTTAAGAAATATACGTGTATTTAAAAGAGTAAATATCTTTAAGCAATTTGTATTTACTATTAGCATTATTTGTTTGGTCTATATGTCTCTCTATATTGTTCAATAGAACCGACCTGCTCTTTGGTTAAATTTGGACCCAAGTAGGCAACAATGTCATCCAATGATACAATGGATGACACAGGTATGTTATACTTTTTGCTCACTACCTGTGTGGTAGAGTCTCCACTATCTGTTATTGCTTCCTGTCTATCTAAGGCAATGATACACCCCACTACTTGTCCCTGCTCTTTTTCTATTATGGAAAAAGCCTCGCTGATAGCTGTTCCTGCCGTGATGACGTCGTCAATTATCAATATTCTCTTACCTTGTAAAGGACTTCCAACTATAGAGCCACCTTCACCGTGGTCTTTCTTTTCTTTTCTATTATAAGAAAATCCAACATCACCGTATTTTTGGGGATCAATTTCTCCTAACTTGGACACAGTAATTGCAGCTAGGGGGATACCTTTGTATGCTGGACCAAAAAGAACATCAAATTCAATCCCCGAATTTTTTATAGCCTCTGCATATGCAACAGCCAAAGTTGATATTAACTTTCCCGTACTGAAAACTCCTAGATTGAAAAAGTAGGGCGATTGGCGTCCTGACTTCAACGTGAATGTTCCAAACTTTAATGCCTGGGACTTAAAGGCATTATCCAAAAAATTTTTCTGGTAGTCCTCCATATGGAATTATAGAAATATTCTTAGTTGAAAAAGAAAAAAAAAAAGAAACCCTCTGATATCCCTGGTCAATATACCAAATAGAAGAAGTGTCGACTTATCCGATCCTTCAAAAAGTCAAAGAACAAGATAACAACGAAGCTTAAAGCTAGGAAATTTTTCGACTTGCATCACAGTACTGCATACACTAGATCAAGATGAGCATTGGCTTTGTATAGATGTGCTCCAAACTAAGTAAGAGTTTCCAATAGATAGCTTATGGGGGAGCTAGCTCTAGATGCTTTCGAAAAAAGATAGAGAGGGAATTGTCGAATACTTAGAATCTGAGTTTAGGGAAGATCTTTCTATCCATTTGTATTCGACATTTTTGCTTCATAGAATCAACCCGGTATTTCCTAGACGCAACTGGGCAAGTTGGCCTTTACCCATCGAAGAAGTACCTGACCCAGGATCAACCAAAAAATATGTGGATAATGAATTTCCTGCTCACTTGGTAGATTACATGAAAGAGGATAACTTTCATGATGATCAGGAATCTCTGAATTCGGAAGTGGATGAATTTTCTAGTCTGGATCCAGAACCAACAGAAGACCAAGAATATTGGGAAGAGGATTCAAACTATAAAGGCAGTAATGGGACAGAATATCTCAAAGTTAGGTCCATCACTAATATTAAGAACATAACAGAAAGTAAAATCGATTTATTAATAGAATTGCAGGCTTTACTAGAGAAAAAGTTGCATTTAAGACTACACAAATTGAATGGTTATCAAGTAAAGAGAGCAATATTTACGTGCGATTTTGAATGTGGTGTCGTAGATGAAATATGTAAAAAATTGGGAAATAAAGTTGACGAATTCGTTGGCCGTATGATTGAGCTGCAAACCCAGGGTTTGAAGAAAAGTAACAGCAGCCGAGCACATGATAGACTACTAAATTGGCAGGATGTCCTATTAACAGGTTTAGCTGTTGAAAAAAGGAACAGAGGAAAAATTATCTCGACCGATCGATATCGCAGACTTTATGAAAAATGCGAGCGTCTTTTTGCCAATGTTCGTTATGGTTATGAATATGAGCATCATACAGAAGATCTGACTAGCGAAGATGAAGATCAGGAAGAGTCTCTGCAAACTCGACGAGAAAACTCCTTTAATTATCTAGACCATATTTCCATGTTGGAAGAGACGCAAAATAATATCACTTACAAGAATTTCAAAGAAAGGGTTCTCACTAGCCTTCGGAAGGAGAGAATATTACTGACTATGAAACAATTACTTTTTGCTAATAAACTTGAACTAGAGGACAGATGCAAGGACTTGACATGGAACAACGAAGAGAAAGGGTCACGTAATAATGGTGGTAGGACTAGGAAAAAATTTAGGATTCTGCAATCACCGCAACCAAAAGAGGACGCATTGAACCATGGCGGCTTAAATTTAACAGCCGAAGACTTTACATTGGACATATAGATATATATATATATTGCACTATTAGTTTATTTATTATCGTGGAAAATTCTAGCTTATATCAAGGTAGGAAAATTAATAGATAACCAAAGAAAAAAAGAAGAAAAAAAGGAAACAAAACGAACAATCTTAAACACCTCCATTATGAATTTCATTTAGAAAAAGTCGATTCAAGCTCCGTTCCAAAAATAACATCCCAGAAATTACTAGTGACTCCAAAACCCATCTCATAATTTTTATAATGATGTTCTAAATGATATTTCTTTATTTCTTGAAGATACTTTGGTAACTTAGTGTGATGCAAAAGATAATGAGTAACGTCATAGGTAATATACCCCAACGTGCCACCAGCAAAGCCAGAGCATGCCATGTAGAATGGCATAATCGAGAAAACTAACTTATAGAAAGGAAAAGCCAACACCAAAAACAATGTAGGAGGCAAAACCAAACGGTATCTATCCATTGGCAAATAGTGGTGCACACCATGCAATAGAAAGTGCAATGTAAGGAAGTAAGGATGATCAGGTAAAAACCTATCTACGTGGAACAAAAACCTGTGCATGCAATATTCCACTAATGTCCACACAAACAAACCAAGGGCCCAAAAGCTTAAGGCAGTAGCAACTGGCTGATTCATAATTCCAACATAAAAAAAAGCGAAATTTGGTGGAAGCCAAGCAAGCGGTACCAACCACCATGGAGTCAACGATATGGGCTCTAAAAAGTTACCAAATAGAGGAGCAGACCCTTTGCCATAATGCCTTGGTCTGTGAACCTGGTCTAAATAAAACTCCTTTCCAAATTTTGCCGTGAGCATCTGAGGAAGCAAAGCTTTCCTCAAATCCAAAAAGTTGCTTCTTTTTCTGTCGTACTCAAAATCAGTTTGTATTGACAATACTTCTGCTGGTGGTACCCGCTCGTGAAATTCTTGCATGTCAACGCCTTTCATCTCTCCTGTTAACGTAACTTCCACTGGTGTCTGATTTTTGTTATGGAGAAGCTGCTTTTCTTCCTTCTCATTCGCCATATAGCCCACAAGCATTTCCTCATCCAACATTTCAAAAGCACTGTCCGAGTGTGCATGCAGCGATGCATCATTCATAATAGCTGTGACATCTTTACCAGCATAAGGTATTATTATTTCCCATCCTCCCGGATGTTCATCAAGGAAATTAGTGACATTGTAAATTTTCCTTGAGTAGAGGGTGACCCAACAGTCTTCTTTAGTATTATGCTTTGCAACCTGCGAAGCTGAAATTAACTCTAGCACCTTTGACATTATCTTACCGGAGCTATCTTGGTAGCTTCTTCGTTCTACTGATTAAAGCTTTAATTACCTCTACTCTGAAAAAATAACGAAAGTCTTTCTTTATTGAGCTCTTTTTCTTAATAATATATGCTTTACTTTACTATAAATACACGCAAAATCGCGATCATGATCATCAAAAAAAAAAAAAAAAAGTCACGTTCCAATGAAAGTCATTGGTACACGCACTTGCCAGCAATAGTTAATCAGAAGGCTCCGATTAACAAGGAACAAGCTCGGAAGAGGGCGTGCTTTCGTCGTCGGCCAAGTCCAAGTCGATAGGGGCCTCATCGATGTCCGAAGAGGCGGAAATTTCAGAAGAGTCCATACCGAAGGATTCACTTGGAATCTCGGTAGGAGTCGAAGGTTCACCAGAAGTTATTTGGCGCTCCATATGTAGGGTATGATCAACCAAGTTCAAGTATGCGTACATGAAATTGGATAAAAGAACTTGTTCACGTAAACACCTTTTAGGATTCGCCAATTTTAAGTGAGACAAACGATAAATAGCTCTTTCCACGTGCACAGGAAATCTGTATTCAAGCATTACCAAGGTAGAATGTGACGGAGGAGGAAGCGGAAAACCAAAAGCGGAGTTCGTGTACTCAAGAGGCTGGTTGGCCTTCGAAGTGCGTTTTATAGACAACTTGATTTTCTCTTGAATCTGGCGAGTATTTTCCGAGATTTGAGGAGTAGTAGTAGGCTTTATCACTGGCGAACGAGTGGACGAATCCGCTGGGTGATCAGCTTGCACAGAAGTCAGCTCTTTGGCACCAGAAAAATGCGACTCAACAGAGGAAGGTGACTCTTCAGGACTCAGAAGATCGCTTGGGCTGGGTGATGTCTCCTTAGAAGGTTCCTTAGTAACCACTGTTAATTTAGAGTCTTGCCCGAGGGCTCTTTTACTCTTCAAGCCATATGATTTCTGCGAAATGATAGAGCTGTTATCGCTGTAGTTATCGTCAGAACTGCTGATATTATCGGAAGAAAGATAACTTGGGGACTCTTTGTTAAAGGTGGATGTCGATTTCTTTACTTCCTTTTCCTTGTTTGAAATTGGATCACTATGCTCTTTTGATTTCTTGGAGAAAAATCCGGCCTTGACCTTATTTTTCGCTTGTTGATCAGACTCATAGTCTACAGTGACTGGACTTTGCTGCTGTTCATCGCCCGAACTTGAATCAGTAGCAGTTACCCCCAAGCTATTACTATTAGCCCTCTTTTTACGGAAAAATCGTTTTATCACATTTTCTTTACCAGATGATGCAATAGGTGCTTCTTTAGTACTGTTGTTTGCCTTTGGAGTCTTTATGGCATTTGTACTGGTTTTCGTGGTGTTTACCAATTTCTCCTTAGTCTTAATAGATTTCTCTTTGTTATGAGCAAAAGTATTCATGGATTTCTCCTTCAACCATGGCCAAGATGTCTTTTTCTTTAACAGTTTCCCATCGGTTAACGAAGAAGGCTTCTCAGTATGTAAGGTCCCAGTAGAACTTTCATTGAAATTCTGGAGATCTGGAAGAGCATCCTTTTCATCTTGTTCTGAAGAGTTCTTATTTTCGGTATCTTCAGAATGTATACCCTGAAGATTTGTATTAGAACGATCCGCTCTCGTCCCAGAATGTTGGGCAGATGCGTCATCCACGTTTACCTTATTAGTGTCCGCTCGCTCATTCTTGTCCACATTAAGAGTTGATTGGTTCTCAACGTCCGAGGAAGAGAAGTCTCTCTCAGTATCCTTTTCTGTCTTTGTTTCTTGGTCTTTACCTGAAGCTTTGTTTGACCCACTGTCGTCACTTATGTCGCCTCCGGATGATTCGGTTGTTGATGGCTCCTTTTCCATTCCTAACAAGTCCTCATAGCTTATTTCTTGTGTCGTATAATCGAAACTTGCATCAGGGGAACCGAGTTCCTGATCCGCGGTTTTTGTAGGGGCTTCAGCTTTATCAGCGCCTGCGTTCGTATCCATAACGTTCAAGGTATCCTTAAATTTACTCAATTCATTTCTTAAGGAATCAAGACCTTGGTTCAAATGATCCTTATTAGGTGTCTTTTTTGTATTACTTGGAATCTCACCCTGTTCCCTTCGAGGCAGGTTCTGGGATTTTTTCAGAGGGCTCAACCCGACATTTTGATTAACGTCAGCGGCATGAGTTACTTTCACACTAGGAGGAATATTAGTCTTAGGGCTACTATTCCTCAATTCTTTATTTCCCTGTGAAGACTTTGAAGAATGCGAGATGTAATTCTGGGGTAAAGCAAATGCGGAATTAGACCGAGTATTCTTTGGCGTTGCACTAGATCGTTTCATGCTATGAAAATCGCCCTCACTCCTGCTTGGGGCAATTTTCTTTTTACGTACATCATGCATAGGTAAACGATAGCTTGCACCCCTCATTGGGTATTTATGGTCACCAAAAGATTGTACCGTATGTGTATTCAGTTTCCTTAATTCTAAATTTGTATTTGAAAGAGGTGGACGACGCTTGTGTTGCGGAATAGTCACACCACTATGATGGGAGTGCAAGTTATTAGAACTCTTGGGATATACTCCATGCTGTGGAACATTAAATACACCATGCTCATTAGTACCGTCGACGATATCGTGCGAATTTATGCTATTTCGTAAGTCTGCCAATCTTCCGGAGATATTATTTTGCAAGGTAGAACCAGATGAGTGAGAACTGCTCCATGCCTTATTTCTCCTGTAGTCAGTTCTTCGGCTTCTTCTAAGTGAAAATTCTTTTTCCATTTGCGCTTCAGGGGTTTCATTAGCAAAGATGGGTGATCTCGTTCCTTCGGTATAATAACGTCCATTCTGTCGTTCTACAGTGGGCGACCTCCCATGTTGGTTAGGCGTAGTTTTGTATGCCACCATCTTGTTACCTTCGGGTTCCCTACCACCGCTATTATGAGGAAACGAGCTAATATCATCAAAAGCTTGTTTCTCTACATCCGTGTAACCAAGAGAATTAGAGGAGAGCGTCCTCGCTATGGTGATGGCATCGTTTGAATCCATACCTGCAGATTTGGATAATTGCTCCAACGCATCACTCAAGTCTCGGAGAGAGAGATTACTACTTCTCTTCAGTTGCACCGATTCTACCACGGACAGCTCATTCTGCAGGGCGTTTTCATCCTGCAGTGCATTCTCATCATCTTGTTGAAATTGTCCTGCTCCTTTTCCAGTTTCACGTGAGCCTGTCGAGGACGAAAGCGACGACTTACGCGACAAAGAATTTTCTCGGTGTACCTTTCTTTCGACCATATTTGTCACTGTCGACTGGAAATGGTTTTTGAAATTTTCTGGCTCTACCTCTGGGTGAAATTTAGCTGGCACCCATAATAGAGAATCTGTGTTTAAAGGTTCATCTGCCTCGGGACTCTTTGTTTCTCTACTTCCGTTGCTCTCCTGCTTACTGCTGTCGCTTTGTCGCTCCAGTGTGGAAGATGATGATTTTCCGGACTGCATAGAACGGGTACTGCTCTGCGAACTCCTACTGCTCACGCTTCCCGACCTACGCGACATGTTTTCACTCTTCTCCCCATTCTGCCACTGCTGCACTTGCTCCATGCCCTCCGCTGGTAAATCTGGGTCATAATTCATCATATTTCCAATGGAAAGCCTCTTTAGAGCCCGCACTACTTGCTTTTCCTGTTCAATGTCTTTAGCGGCCGTCTCGTACCCCCCCTTGGTCTCTTCTATAGTCTCATTGTTCATTTTTTCCCTCTTTTGCCTCTTTATATTCTTTTTCCAAGTTCAATAATGCAAAGTTTACTCCTTTCTTTTAGCTGTTTCTTTTGCTCCTACTACCTTTAGCTGTAGCTCGCTTTTGTTTTTAGATGCTTTTCGATGCTTTCTTTCGATGCCAATTCCGTATCTATTTCTCCGTCGTTTGTTCTCCTCTATATCCTCTAAACCCTACGTGTATTATTTAGTCTCTTCTAGCCACTTTTCTTTGCTTAGGTGACTACCAAACTCTCGAGGGAGGATTAATATTGTGTGAGACCATACACGATGAAGTTATTTTCTGAAAGTTACACAAAACTCGCATTTATTGTTAAGGTACGTGTTTCACTATTAACATAAGCCGAAAAAAAAATATATATATAGCCCTAGGAATGTGAGCACTGCGTAAAGTATTCTCCAGGAAAGAGAGCCTTCAATTGAGAGAGGTGGTATCCCAAATAGGTTGCACACACAATGAAGGCATATGGAGCAAGCTATGTTATGACCGTATTTTAAAAAGAAACGGTTAGACATTAAGGCAAAGACAGAAGTGTAGAAAAGCTGGAACAAAGTGGTAAGAGCAATAACGGAAATAGAAGCATTTGTAGAGTTTTTCCATAAGAAAAAAGCATGATGCAAATGAGCGCAGCCAAACAAAAGGGGTGTCATCAAGATGATGCGAGACTCAGGAAGCACTGGTGCGAGTACACATATAGTGAGGGACCTGTAGAGAAGCTCTTCGGACACAGGAGCGAATATATGATCGCGAAATCCCTGCAACAGAGCAAAGGCTTCAAATAATTGGTGCCTGACAACAACAGAAAGACGAGATTTGTGCTCCCTCGTGTATAAGGCAATGCTGCCCGAGTAGAGCACGAGCAGAAATCCTAATGATCGTACAATATTGATGGCATCGAAACGTAGATTTCGACAAAGAGTGAGTCCTGGAGTGAGTCCCATGTTATGAAGAACCAGAAAATAGCTTCCATAAGCCCCCCAATGTACGAGCAATGCTGGTATCAAGGCAACAAGGCTTACGCATAGCAAGGTGATTCTTTTCATCCTGTGTCTCATTACTTCTGGATCATTTCTGTCTCTATTTTTGAGATAAGCAGGTATTTTAATATGAAGCACTAGCACATAGGACGAATTGATAGCGAGAGCCAACCATGTAGCCTGTCCCACCGTGTACATAGCGTTAAATTAAGCTCTCTGGTCACTAATGCCTATCTCTGTCATTAGGATAGACTTTATTTTATGTACAGGAAGGATCGAAATTTTTCAGGCCAATCCAATATGACTGAAAAAATCTGAGTCATAGAGTTTCTAGTGAAAGAAATTGAGCGATTAACATAGAAAAAGCTCTGTATACAAAGCAAACCTTGGATAAAGCGTCTCTTATAGATAGTGGCTTTTTATACATCGAAGCAGAGAACGTTAAGGATGCTAAAAAACAATTTTTTTGTTGCGGGTGTGCGGCCATTTAGCATTTCTAGTAGGCTCGCGAGAGGACAAAACTTGACAGAGAAAATAACACAGAGATACGCAGTTGGATTGCTGGGAGATAAAAAAGTTCACAGTGGCGACTATGTGACTATAAAGCCGGCACATTGCATGTCACACGATAATTCGTGGCCCATTGCGACCAAGTTTAAAGGATTGGGTGCTAGTAAGATTCATGACAACAGACAGGTTGTATGTACTTTAGATCATGATGTACAAAACAAGTCAGAGAAAAACTTGAGCAAGTATGAGAATATCAAAAATTTTGCCCAAGAACAGGGAGTAGATTTCTATCCGGCAGGTCGAGGAATAGGGCACCAAGTGATGATAGAAGAAGGCTACGCATTTCCTCTCAATCTCTCTGTGGCATCCGATTCTCATTCCAACACATATGGTGGTGTGGGATCTTTGGGAACACCAATTGTCAGAACAGATGGGGCCGCTATATGGGCCACTGGAAGGACCTGGTGGCAGATTCCACCTGTGGCTAAAGTAGAGCTTAAAGGACAACTACGTCAAGGTGTCACAGGAAAGGATATAATTGTCGCCCTTTGTGGTGTATTTAACCAAGACGAGGTTTTAAATCATGCCATAGAGTTTACTGGTGAGGGGGTTGCTTCGTTACCAATCGACTATAGACTCACAATAGCAAATATGACTACTGAGTGGGGTGCTTTGTCTGGTTTATTTCCTGTTGATGAAAGATTAATTCACTTTTATGAGCAGCGTGTAAATCAGTTGCCTCAACCGCATCCGCGAATCAACGAGACTTCTGTAAGCCATTTGTCCAAGCAAGTAACAGGTCCTGATAGTGATGCGATGTACGCGAAACATCTTTCCATTGATTTGAGCACATTATCGCCACACGTATCTGGCCCTAATTCTGTCAAGGTCTCCACCCCATTACTGGAGTTATCGAAACAGCATATCCCAATAAATAAAGCCTACTTGGTGTCTTGTACGAATGCTAGACTAAGCGACATCCAGGCAGCAGCTGAGGTTGTTAAAGGACACAAGGTTGCTGACGGAGTCCAATTCTACTTTGCGTCAGCGTCATCTGTAGTTCAACAAGAAGCAGAGAAGATGGGCTACTGGCAGGTATTGCTTGATTCTGGCGCTATTCCTTTACCCTCTGGGTGTGGTCCATGTATTGGTCTCGGTATCGGTCTTCTTGAAGATGGTGAGGTAGGTATCTCTGCCACTAACAGGAACTTTAAAGGTCGAATGGGTTCAAGAGAAGCTTTGGCCTACTTGGCGTCTCCTGAAGTCGTAGCAGCCTCGGCCATATTGGGCAGAATTGGTGCTCCAGAGGAAATAGAAGGGAAGACAGTAGCAGAACAGGGAGAGCTCATCGGATCCGTAGAGATACCCGAGAGCGAAAACGCAGACGAGATCAGCGCTTCTGACAATAAGATAGATGTCTTGGACGACTTCCCTACATTGATAGAGGGTGAATTAATCTTGTGTAACGCAGATAATGTCAATACGGACGGTATCTATCCTGGTAAGTACACGTACCAAGACGATGTTCCTAGGTCCAAAATGGCAGAGGTATGTATGGAAAACTACGACGCCGAATTTAAGAACAAAACCGGTCCTGGAGATATTATCGTTTCTGGCTACAATTTTGGTACCGGTTCGTCCAGAGAACAGGCTGCTACTGCTATCTTAGCTAGAGACATGAATGTCGTGGTCGCCGGTTCTTTCGGAAACATCTTTTTCAGAAACTCTATCAACAATGCCTTGTTGACGTTAGAGATTCCTGCATTGATTAACACCCTCAGACAACGCTTTGGCGATAGCAAGGAGTTGACCATTAGAACTGGCTGGAACTTGAGATGGGACGTGACAAAGGCGCACGTGACCATCACTGATCAAGATGGCATCACGGTATTGTCGCAAAAAGTTGGCGAGCTAGGCACCAATTTGCAGGAGATAATTGTCAAAGGGGGACTCGAAGGATGGGTTAAGGCGCAGTTGTCGGCAGCCTAATATGCAACGTTTCACCTTGTCTGCAACTTATTCGGGTATCATATGCCTTTTGGGTCCGTCACGACTCCTGCGCGGCTCCGCTGGAGTGGCTTATGAAACATCATTTGTAAGAATTATTTGACTTGTCCCATCGGCACGGGTTTCCTATATAATCTTCTTTACAGCCGTAAATTTTTTTACAGCCGTACGCGGGTTCTAATAACTAAAATCAATTCTACAATGTTGTACTTCTAAAACTTTTTGACTTTACATTTCTAGCCTAAGAAAACTATATAAAATTTCCCTCCTTTTTATTTATTTCGTCTCTCATCTCATTTTTAGTGTCTTAGATCCTGCAGTTCTAAGAAAGATTACGAGTAACTAGTCATATCTTCGTCAATTCATTTTGTTGTAAACCTGGTGTCTGAAATAGACTGAAAATACCATATAATGAAATAGTACCTTCTTCAAGAAATCCTCTATTGTGTCTGCTAGACCAAAAACAACTAACAAAGCATCCATTATGTAATACAAAATGGTATCTAAGATCCAGCAAAATTGATGATCTATGCTTTTAGCAACCAGCGAAAGAAAATTAGACAATTCCAACATCATTGTCTACGGTCACTTTAGAACCGTTCCTATGTTCCCTCAAACTAGTTTAGCGGAACAAAACCTATTTATGTATATTTACTCTCTCAAACATTGATGACATTCATCGATCATAACCCCTCATTTATTACATAAGCAATCCGGAGTGACTTGTCACCATACAAGACGTCTAACGGAAGCCGCAATCGAACTTTTTTTTTCAAATGGGCGGAAAAATCAGATGCATAAGGTGCATATAGCCTGCATATTAATCAAGCAGTTATCCTATTTTGTTGAATATATCGGCAAAATTCTTTCTCAATTCTGCATAGAAGCTAGACCACTCAGGATTGATAGAAGCATCGGACTTTAGAAGGTCATTTACCTGATTAGTTAACCTGGCCACGGCCTTTACGCAAGTTTCGTGGCTTTCAATTTCTTGGGCACTAGCTCTAGACTTGAGTTTTCTGTAAAAATTCTTGGAGAGTAGCAGAATCAAGCGAGGGAGGCAATCAGGATTGGCGACAAGAAATGTCGAATAGCTCCTTAAAAGATGACTGAGATTAATAGAGGCAAGAACCACTATGTCCAATTCAGGATCCTGCAAACCGTTTTCAATAATCTGCAGTCCAATTTCCTCCATATTAATGGCATTTGCGCAAATTACCGATTTATCAAGGGAACATATGGCGTAGAGCAATTCGTAGACCAACTTGCGCACCTCGACTGCCTCATCGACGACATATTTGTAAGGGCCCATAGGTATAACTTTTTTGAACTTGTCATTCGGTTTCATCTCGAGGTACACGAGAGGGAGAATAGTATCCTGTAACTGGGGTAAGAAAAGTGTAGGCTTATTATGAATTCCAGTAAGAAGCGTACCCACTAGGGCTTGTTTGATATCGACATTGGGTAATTCGAGAAAAGGTAGAGTGATCCGAACAAGTTCCTGCAAGGATGGAAATTGGTCCCTTAATTCTCCGATGAGATGCTTCAAGATGGCGATGATTAAATAAATGATAGAATCATTTGCTGGTCCATAAGCCTGCTCAATTACCTTATTAGTATATGCATTATCGATAAGACAGACACACGAACAAATATCTGCAATTAACCTTAACACGACCATATTTGTCGCAGTATTTTCATCAAGATTTTCAACTGTGTAGAAAAGCAGGTCCCAAATTTGGTCTAAATCGTTTCTTCCTTCACCTTTGTATTCTCTCAATGCGTGCTTTATGGCAATCAAAATTAAAATATGTACAGACAGATTCTCTTTAAATTCCTTCAATAAAAGTGGCAAGTAATGGCCAAAATCTTTTGACACATATAAGCCTATTGCTTTTGAGGCAGCAAGTCTTATATTTTCGTCGTCGCGTTTCAATAATAGCAAGGTATTGTCAAAATTAATCAAACGGAGAGCGATCCTAGAAGCAATATAACCTAAAAAGTGAATATCGAATAAGACAGCGTCCCTAGGGATAGATGAATTACCTTCGATAAAAGCTATTAATTCATATTCTCTTTCTTCGATTTTTTCACCGAGGCTATTTTCCAAAGCGATAACCGAAAGTATTTTCGCTCGGACGATTAAGTTTTGTTTCAAGATCAAGAAAATCTTGTCAAACAATGGCTTTTCTCTAGTACGAATCGCCAAAACTCGAACTAAAAATTCAAGACTGGAAAAATCAAAATCTTCGACATTTTCAAATTTTGAAACAGCTAACATGTGTATAATGGCATCTACGATGCTCGTGTCAAGCTGACAAGACTCGAGAGTACGGCCAATGATTTTGAACGACAGCAGTTGGTACTTATTCTCTTCAGCGTGTTGTGCAAAACTAATCAACAGCCTTAGTATCAAATTCGAATGAGTTGTAGTTGAACCTTTGTCTCCACCTTTTTCTGTAATGATAGATAAAATATTCAAAGACGGATAATAGAGTGATTCATCATTCGAGTTTAACAAGGCGACACACTTATTGATGACATCCGAGACGAAGTCTTCCTCATTAAGATAAGTTGTAGAATTCTTTGACTCAAAATCAAAAATGTACATTATGCTTTCTAACGTCGCCCTTACAATTGCCTCGTAGCCTAGGCACTCGTTCAAGACATTGATAGTTTCGCTGACAATATGCCGATCGACCTCGATATTTCTGTTGAAGATTGCAAGTCTCGATAGAGCACTTTGTCTCAGTTCACTTGAAAATTGTTTTGTGACGCAAATTTGAAGTATTTCTTCATATAAAGCATTCAATGCTGGAAACAAATCGGCAATCTGCTCGTAGCCATTGAGCATTCTAAATATCTTGGCCGCTATATTTAGACTTTCCATTACACTGGCATGGGAAGTTTTGTTTTTGATGGACAAATTTAGAGTTCGTATTATGTACTCTAAGAAAGAAGTAGCAATATTCGATAAGCTCCCCTGCAGCAAAATGGCATCAAATAGAGACAAATAATCCATGCTGTAAATTATTTTGGAGTGCTGGTTTGTAATCGCATTGTATACGTTATCAAAAAACTCTGTAGGTAAATCTCTTTCGCTGACAACAAGTTCCTCAATCAATTTAAAAAAGATAGGAAATCTATCACTATTCTGTTCCACTAAAAGATTCTTAAATAGTATCTCGCAAATCAGTGGTGTAATATTTGAAATTAGTGAGGATGTGACACTTTCTTCAACATTCATGTCGTAACTATTTCTCCTTTTGGCATTGGAGTTAGAAGCCTTTTCTTTCCTCGAAACAACCTCAATAATCCTTATGAGTGAATTAATGCTTTCATCTGAAACTAAAGTATGGCGATCGATCATTGCCTTCAACACAAAGGGAACTAGTTGCTCAAACAAGGACTCCAAAATGGGTGTAAAATGCAAAGCTAGCGAGCGCACTAAATAAACAGATTGACGCCTCACTTTCCAGGAAAAGTCATTTTCATCTGGTTCCTCTTCAATAAAGTTTTCTTCATCGGAAAATTCTAGTTCGGAATCATTCGAGAAATCAGACTCATTCTTATTTTCAAAATTAAGAGGATCATATACTATAAGTGTCTTAACAATCGAAAAAATTTGGTTCATGTAATCGTCGATGAGGTGGTAAGGTACAGATGATACGGCACAGTTAAGCGTTATCAATGCCTCTTCCCGAAGCAAATTCTCATTCGCAGAAATATCATAGTCATAATTTTCAATATCCGATGAAACTTCTAATTTATCCAATTTAAGAGCAGTAAACGTGAGTAAAAGCATCTGTGATACCGATCCCGCTCGGAGAACATAATCGGAATGAGAGTTTGCCCATTTCGATCTCTGAAACAAGACTGAAAAAAACTGTAGTCTAAGATTCACGGCTTTGTTGTTCTTGCTTGACCTCTCATATGCTGCAATAATTTTATCTACAGCATCATTCCATATATAACCAGAATCAACAAAGACACATAAGAACTTCAAAGTTAGTTCAAAAGCTTCCACGCTCCTCTTGCAAATAATTCCATCGTAGTCAAATGCTATGTTTCTAGAAAAATCTAACAAATTAGAAAGTTCCAGCATTGTTAAGGCTGAACCAATATTTTTTAATATATCAATGAGGAGCTCAATCGAATCTATATTAACATTATTCCGCATAATTTCCTCGAGTATCAGCTCCGAAACTGCCCTGGCTATCGTATGTGAAAAACTTTTATTCCTATTAAAGACTGATCTAAGGGCCATATTTGGAATAGATGCGGTTATCTGCTTATATTCCTTTCCTGTTGTAGAGTTCTCCTTCACTGCCTCGGCATATAGGTCCTTCAAGATAGCGACAGCTCCATCACATGAAACAAATCTTATAACAACAGGAAATGTTCTTACTGCTTGACTTTGCACATTAGCGTTATTGTCCCCTAGTAGCCTAAATAATAGAGGAACAAAACTCTCAACATTTTTAGACACTACGACTGTACTTCCATCGTTCAAATAACGATTAAAATCTTCTAAAGCCATAAAACGTAAATCAGGATCTACGTCTAGAGCTTTGTCTTTCAATGATGAGATGCTAATCTGCATTTTGCTTATAACTATACACCGCTCTAAGTTTTCGAAATTCAGTATTTAGACACTATTTATGCATGCAGGAGGTTTTTATCTGTCAATGTGACAAAAAAAAAAAAAAAAAAAAGATTATAGAGATATGACTTTGACATTATTCATTTCTTCTTCTTGCTTGATCGTTTCTTGGAAGACTTCTTCTTTTTCTTCGAAGAGTGCTTTTCTCTATGTTTCTTGTCTTCATCCTCCAAAGTCTTCTTGGTCAGATTTTCAGAGGGACCGTCTTGCTCTGGAACTGAAGCTTTATCATCGAGTTTCAATCTCTTTAATCTATTCTTTTCAATTTGGGACAAATGTGATGCATTTTTTGATATTCCTGTAACATCCACACTCGATAATAGAAGTGTATCCTCCTGATCATCATCAACTGACCTTGATCTCTTTAAACTTTCTCCGTTTCCTTTCTCAACGAACGTATCTTGCACATTATCATTTGGGTTGTCCACGGCCTCAGCGACATCATCAGATCCGCTTAAAGTACTATTGGGTTCAGCGGCATCGCTTCCATGCTCAAACAGGTGTATTCCTCGGGCAGTAATATCTTCTCTTCCAAGACACTTTAGCAATATACCACATCTTCGTACATAGTCCTTAGTAATGTTGTCGTTAGATGATTCATCCTCTGCTGACTCACTTGATGCTCCCGACGCATTATCTGGCCGACCAGAATTCGGATTCGAGTCCGTCTGCTTCCCATACTCTTCAGAATTCTCCTCTTTCGTTTTTTCAGTGTGGGTAGAATTATCTGCTAGTTGTTCCAATTGTTTCTCGATTTTAGCATCCATTTCCTCTATCTTCTTGTTCCATTTATCGATCACATCAACAAGATCATCAATGAGCCTCTCCCTTGATCCACCTTGAACGCTTGATATATATACCTTGAGACTGTTTTCATAAGGGACAGGAATATATCTAATGTTTTTCAATATCCAATTCTGTTTCTGCTTACTAAATTTCCAATTTGCCCTGTCATGCTCAAATTGTCGCAAATATGCTAACTGGTCTTTCTCGGGTGGTGGACCCCTTTCGCTTTTGGGTTTTTTTAACCTCTTGGGTGGTTTTCTTGGAGTTGATTTATCCTTCTCCTGACTTTCATCTCTGTTTCGATTTACAAGCTTTTTTTTTTGCTTATGTGTTAGCTTTCCCTCTTCCAAGTGTACAGGAGTGAACACATTTTCCTCTTCCGTGTTCTTTTGGACTTGTAGACCTACTCGCTTCCAAGCTGGGATGTGTTCGTTTACATCCATAGCGTAACCCAATACTTCAAATGAAAAGTAGAAGACTAACTAGGTCCCCAAAAAAAAAAAAAAAAAAAGAAAAAAAAATTATATTAAGATGAGATGTTCAATTCCATCTAATCTTTACTTAAAGAATAATCCGTTAATATATGTTTTTGCACAAGTATTTCTGGACTGTAGGTTGTACTATATATATTCTATAGCTAACTTAGTGGCTGACTATAGTTCTAAAAAGTCACCCAGTGCTTTCTGTGGTTGAGGTGGCAACACTATGGACAGCTATATCAAATGTACACTGTTTGAGTCCATTACGATAAAAGGTTTGTAATGGATATAGGAGTAGTACACATCTTAATATGCTTTAAGTTGTTTCAATGAATGAGTGACCAACCTTTCGTAACCCCTAGTCGCTTCGAACAAATCTGCGATCTCGATGTATTCATGATCTCCATGTGCGACTAAGATGGACCCGGGGCCATATAAATATCGCTTCTTTAACTTCTGAGCCATATTAGGGATATCAGTGAAATAACTCAATGCGATTGTGTCAAAACCTTTTACGTCGTAGTCTACATATTGGGGCTCGACTGCGTGGGTGATATTAAGAGTCAAATTATTGAAATCCTGAGCGACATCTTCAAGGAGTGATTGTGCCATGTGAAGATCTTGAGCAATTCTTAAAATACATTCTGCTTTTGCGTAAGGAGGAATTACGTTAGCAGCAACACCAGCGTCGATCCGGCCAATATTGAGAGTGGTATTTCCTAGAACATCAGAAGAAGGAAAATCAAGCTTCAAAAGCCTCTGCAAAAAAGGTATCAAAATCTCGGTGGCCGAGATTCCTAATTCTGGATATCCGCTATGTGAGGCAATTCCTCGTACCTCCACGTCTGCTTTTAGTGCGCCTTTATGGCCAGTACCTAACTTAAGTTCTGTTGGTTCGCCAAAAATCCCTATTTCCCAAGAAGTGCCTAACTCCCCGCTTGCCTTAATCATTCCACGGCCATTTACCTCTTCTCCTACAACAAAAAGTAGAGCTAAGTCTCCTTCTTCGACAAGCTGTCTCTCAACTAGGTCAAGGTAAGTAAAAACCATAGAAGCGACTGACGCTTTGGCATCACAGGAGCCTCGGCCATAGATACGACTTCCTTTAACCTTGTATGGCAAGAATGGAGGTACTGTGTCGATATGCGACGTGAGGAGCACCCTATTATCTCTTTTTTTTCCTTTGTAAGCATACACATTTCGACCTCCTCTATCAACTTCTTGCAATTCTACCGTTAGGCCTGCTTTCTCGAGGAAATCCTTCAAATAATATGTTACTCCCATTTCATCGTCGCTTATTGATGGAATTTCCACTAATTTTTTGTGAAATTCCAAAATCGATCGGTTCTTCATGCTCAGGACCTGCTTCTCCCTTATCAGCTCATGCACTTGCATTACCATTTGCTGTTCGGCTATTGGTACACTTGCGGTTACTGTCGCTAAGACGCTTACTAAATATGCGAGCGTAAGAATTCTCATATTTATCTCTCTTATTTCTTCTCCTTCTTCTTGTATATGTGATTCTATTTTAACGCGGGGGTTTTAGGTGTGCGTATTCTTGTCTGCGCTCACCTTGATAAGAATTGGCTGAAAAATTTCTCTCCTCGGTCTTTTTTCGTTTTTTTTTTTTTTTTTAACTGTCCTTATGTCCTTATGTTCGTCTGTCCGAACGGAATTAGATTTATACAATATTAAGTATATATCATGTACTTTCCTCGTGGTAGATTAATGGAATTGCTACGAGAAATGAGTCTTCCAGAAAACATAAGTCATTTTAGAATTCCTCTGTGCCTAGTTCAAGTAGTTGAGCTTACACTAGATATCTAGTATATAACAAGATTAGACTTTTTAATAGCGGAATGTTTATTGGAAGAAGAAATCGATTACAATATTTCCTCTGCTTAGCCTTAAGATTCCCCAGTGGACAAGTTTGTGCTCTTTATTCTACACCATAGCTCAATAAGCAGTATTGTGGGTTCTTTGAATACCATTACAACATCGAAATAAAATCATCATACTAATTAGAGCATATTTATCATATAAACTAAAAGAGTGAATAGTGAATAGTTGATCGAAACATAGGACCTCCAGGTATAGTCACTGGTTCTTATCCAGTTCCTGAAATTTTCCGTAGTCGTTTCGTTCTTTAGAGGGATGTTCCTGTTCGAATTTGCCTTGCAGAAACTTATTCAGCTCCATCTTAGGATGGTTCGATTCGAACGTAGATTCTCCCTGATGAAATTTACCAGCGCCAAATTTTCCTTGCTCGAACTTTCCTTGTTCTTGCTTTCCATATCCATGCTTACCTTTTTCGTATTTTCCTTGTTCGTATTTTCCTTGTTCGTATTTTCCTTGTTCGTATTTTCCTTTGTTAGATTGGCTTTGTTGGGTTATATCCTTTTCAGCATTACTCAGCAAACCTTTATGTTCATATTTGCCACTCTTCGTATTAGACTCGCCTTGCTTAGTGCCTTGCTGGTCGAATCCACCCTTTGATGACGAAGGATCCAGTCCTTCGTATTTTGCCTGACTCTCAAATTTTCCCGTATTAGTGCCGCTTGAAGTATCACCAGGGTGCTCCAGCAGGAAACCCGTCTTACCTACTTTCCCCAACTCGCCTACTAGATAATCTTTGTCTGAATTCATGTTAATTTAAATATCTTGACAAGGAGTGCACAAATTTTCGTCTAGATATAAGTATTTTTTTTTTCACCAAGGGTTTCTTTATATAACAAGATGCATAGTTAAGACCTCTTTAAAGTAGCCAGGGGATAGAGAAGACGCTATAGCAAATGAGGGACAAGCTTGTATCGCCATTAGAAGCAGCCTGCCGTATCAAAAGGACGGTTCCTCATCTCTTCATTACGGATTGGGATGAAACCATTACTACTAAGGATACAATAAGACTAGTGGCAGAAGCAGCATATAAGGCAAAACCAGGGTTTCAACTACCTTTTGAGCATTTTATAAATGTATATGGAAGTGCTTACAATAAATATAAGTCGCAATTCTCTAAAACATATAGAGAGCGAGATACGGTGGAAAAGGAGGTTTTGTTCCAGAAAGGGTTGCATGATGTGGAAATGGCTTCAATTAATGAAATGACCAAGCATAAATTATTTGCCGGTGTTACAAAGGATAATTTTAAAGAACAAGCTAGTAAAGTGGTGTTACGACCACATTTCATTAATTTCTTGCGTAAATGCGTCTCCCAAGAGATTCCAGTAGTGATATTGAGTATTAATTGGACAAAAATTATCATTGAAGCAGTGCTTGCAGCTCATGGGTTTAAAGAAAGCAAGTTTTTAAAAATTGTGGTTAATGAATTAGAGTTTAGAGAGAATGTATCCACAGGAAATTTTGATCAACGTATCTCCGTAAGAACAGGCATCGACAAATTGTCAAAGTTAAAAGAAATTTCTGAAGGTTTTAATTACACGTGCTATATCGGCGACAGCAGTACTGATTTATTAGCTCTCCTTCAATGCGACTTAGCTATTGCCATGAAGGATAGTTCTGTTATAAGCTTATTACATAAACTTAACGTACCCTGCAAGTATCTCGGAGAAACAAACGATTTTCTGCGGGAAGAAGTCTACATTGCTGAATGGAAAGAAATTTGTTCCTTTTTGGAATAAATTAATTATTTAATGCCCTTAAATAATGATAAATGATACAATGCTTTTTCTACTTTTTTTTTTTTTTACAAGTCCTATGTATTTCCCAACGCCTAAGGAGGACTTCTATTTCACGTTCTCCAACCATTAACAGGGGAATTATAAACCGCTTCTCTTTGCAAAGGATAAAAAGGTGCATAGTGAATTCCCTGCGGTGGTGTAGGTGGTCCCAATCTGCCAGGAGCATATGCAACTGGCACTGGCAACTGACCACCATTTCGGGACATTTGAGGATCATAAACAGCCAGGGGTTGCATCATTTGATTAGGAACAGGACTATGAGACACTCCATTAACAGGTGGAAGATAGTAATATGGTGGTTGCCCCGGTTGCCCCGGCTGTACCACTGGGACCTGGGGAACACCATTTGGTTGGTGATGTGGCGACCACGGAAATGGTGGAGGCTGCGTGCCATGTTGAGGAGCTGCAAAGAGTCCTTTCGGAGCTGCTGGTTTTTGATGTTTTTGAGATAAATTGGGGCCTGCCCCAACATCGATCTCATGGTTAGATTGTGATCTAGGAGTTGGCTGTTGACCAGGGGATTTAACAGGAGCTGAGGATGGGTTCTCTTGGAATTGAGCTATGCGTTCTGAAGGCAAGAGAGCCACCAAATCCCTCAAAAGAACATTAGGCACGTCCTCGAAATCCTGCAATACAGGCACTGTACCTTTACCTTTGGAGGCTTCCGCCAACTCCATAGATCGTCTATGAAAGAATTGAGAGTCAGGGATGTCTTCAATGATCCTGAAACACTCGGCTGCTCGGCCACAAGCATCTGCTGCGTCCATCAATTGATCCTCAAAAAATTCATAAACAAAACTAAGTCCAACCCAAGCTACAGCAGTTCCCAAACTAACTTCGTCAATCTGAAGACGAAGTGCCTGTGAGTAAGCTGCTAGCGCATCAGGTAATTGCTTCAATTGCAAATAAAGTCTACCAACAGCGAGCCAAGATATTGGAGAATTAGGTGCCCTTCTTAGTGATAGCTGATAAGAGTCATAAGCTAAGCGAGGTTGATCAAGTATAGAGTAAGCTTTTCCTAAAAGAAAACATGGCAAGTAATCTCCTTCATTACTCAATTTTAATAAGTCGCTTTCCTCCTTCACGTTAATTTTCTCCTGGGAATTTTTTTCCTCGTTTCTCAAAACCTCCTCCAATAAAGCTATCGACATTTCAGCGCCATTCTTGTCATTATTAATCATAAGTAAGTATGCGTGGGTTATCAAAATTCTAGCACTACTCCCCAAAATTCTTTCTGCGTTTTCACACGTCTGCAAGGCACCTGCGATATCATTTGCTCTTTCTTTAGCAGTAGCCAAGGCACACCAAAGAGCAACATGTTCCTCCACTTGCGATGGAGGAGGTGGTGGTAATGATAATGTTGCCTCCAACTCTTTTATAGACAATTCAATATTCCTTTCCGATGCGTGAATGGCCGCCAATTCCGCATGTGAGGCTCTGATGATCTCGATATCATCCCCGGAAAGCGCTTTTTTCCCCATTGAGAAAAGTGATAGGCAATGTATCAATGACATCTTTGCCGTCGGGTATTGATCAAGCCGGATCAAGGCTTGCGCATTTAGAAGCCACAAAATCGCCTCTTCAGGTTTAAGCTGGAGCGCTCTCTGTACAAGTTGAAACGCTTGTTCGCTCATGTCCACCACCAAATAGCATTCTGCTAACTCTTTACAAAGTTCCACATCACTAGTCAAGTGGGGATACCGTTCAAGCGCTAAACTTATTTCTTTAATCGCCTGTTGGCATCCATCATCTTTGTTTGTTAGCAAATCATTAACGCGCAAAGCTTGGCTTAAACCCAGCAACGCCCGCGCATTATCTGGTTCATGTCTCATTGCGCTCTCAAATGACCGGATACCCGTTTCTGTAAGTCCCAAAACCATTGAGCAACTAGCCAAAACCATCCAAGTCCCTGCTGCGCCAGTAGAATACTGTAACGACCGCTCATCTGTGGTAGCCTGGGGAATTTCCCAGTTCATTCTTAACCTTTTTGTCATACGTGTCTTTACTAGATCACTTTTCCACAAATTCTGTCCCCTCTGTGATGTGATTTATAATAAAAGAAAAAGCCCTCTTGCCTTTTATGTGCTAGCTTTCCTTTCCTTTTTTTTTTTGCTTCCTACTTCGATCTATTTAACCTGGACATACGACCGCAGTTTTCCCAACTTTATGTGCCCAGTGTGAATTAATGTGCTGTGCCCGCGTTATTATCAGCCTTAAAGCACAAGCCAAAACAAAAATACTTTAAAGGGTGAATCTTCTAGTTCTCTAAGAGAAAAGAGAAATCCAAATCCAACTTTGATGTTTCGAGCCTTGCGCTAATTATATATATTTGTACAACGCTGACTTCAGACCACCCACTTTATAAACAAATGCATTGTAGGTGCTGCTTAATCGCAAGTTTGTAGCTGCCTTTGAAAAGGTGCAGCATAATGCATAATTCCTGCTAATAATTTAAGTTAAGCGATGTGTGGATAAAGAGAACGAGACAGTACCTTGGCAGGACATGCCGTAATAGGTAAAAAAGGAAGGGGCTTCTGCTCAGGGACGTTTCGACATGCATAGCCCTGCAGAATAAGCAATACCACCTTGTAGATTGCTGTAACTTTAGAACACGGTATTAGGATCGCTGATCACACCCTTCCGATTCGCGCTCGATAAAAAAAAAAATTCGATGCATGCAGTGGATAGTACATTAAACCAAGTTACAATTCAAAAAAAGAAAACCTAAAAAAAGGGGGGGGAGCGGGAACGTCCTTCCGGAACAAATTTGTATGGTCCATTTCCAAGTAATAGCTTACATGGTGAACGGTGGTTGGCCAGTACACCGGAGTAGGTGACTTTTTATTGAGTGTTTTATTTACTAGAAAAGACACCACAAGGAAAGTAAAAAAAAAAGAAAAACAAAAAGAAAAGGACAAGGGACTTACCAGAAGACAGGCGCAGTTTTTCAGTCAACTAAGCGTAAAGAAAAGAAATAGAGCAACTATATCATTAAGCGACGCAAGCAAAATTTTGGTATGTACATCAGCATAGCTGGTAATTAGCCGTACAATATCGCTTGTGTCGAATATGCAAGATAGAAGGAGTTTCTCGAAAGAAAGGGGTTCCTTGCAAGAAGGGGCTAAGTGTAGTGTGCAGAGAAGACGTCACGTAGGCAGAACGAACGCACGCAGAATAAAAGTAACGCGAGGCGCACTGCGCACTGCGCTGCGTGGCGTAAATAGAGCGTGCATCTCAGCAAGCGGTCAATACCAGCGTGACGTATGTATATGCAGAGTGCATTCTTTTTTTCGTATTCAGATCCCTGCTTCGCATACAAAAATTAGACCACGACAAGATATGCAGGCTTATTTCAGTACTTGCTAGAAGAATGACCAATTAGGCAAAAAAGATTTGTTGACGGAAAAAAAGTTAAAATAAAAGAAAAAAAGAAAAAAGACACAAAAAAGAAAAAAGAGGTCTATCGAAGAAAAAGGGAAAGAAAAATTACAAAAAAAAAAAAAAAAAAAAAAAAAAAAAAGAAAAAGCCATCGCACTCTTACTTTACAGCGATATGCAACTTATCTGAATGCGAAATGTTGACTAGGCTAAGAAACCTAAGGTGGGCCTTGGGTAAGCATAACTTGGGGACACATTATCGAAGAATCACGTTGCTACATAATTTGTTTCCTACCTGCACATCATGTGGAATTCGTCTTCAACTGGAAGATCCCAATGGAGCAGGATGGTACAGACCTCCGGACCAAAAAAAGAAACCCATCAAATATGAGGATACGGTGTTTGCAAAAGTAATGAACGAATTAAGTGATGAGGACAAAAGATTGGTTACCGGTGTAGGGAATAACGAGAATATCGCTAACTCTGGTAGCACAGATGGAATGAAAGCCGAGAAGAAGATAAATTCTAGAGGATTACAATGCGTGAGATGTCGTGAAGCTTTATATCGATCGAAGTTTTCTTGGGATCAGTTGCCCTTGGAGACATTGGACAAGGTGATAAGCGGGATACCGCCTACGGGCACATTAGTTTATGTTATTAGTGCAGTGGACTTTCCATTCTCCTTGGATAAGCAAGTCTTCAAGTATAGGAATGCAAAGGAAGTGTATTTCTTGGTGACCAAATGTGATCTATTGTTTCCCACCGGAGAACTTAGCAACCGTTATGGGGCGACTTTTTTTAAAGACTATTTGTCGAGGGATTGTGGGGCAGACCTGGAAAAAGTTTTTTGCACTAGTGGAGTTGTTGACTGGAACATGAAATTGATTTTAGAAAAGTTGCCCCAAGAGAGTTATTTTGTTGGTAATGTTAACTGCGGCAAATCAACTCTTATTCAGTCATTATTATACGTTTCCGAGCGTGAAAAACCTCTCCATCTTAGCAAAAGAGAACGCAAGTACTTGTCTAAACAAGATGTCATTCAAAAGAATCCCTTTATCACCAAAAGTTATCTTCTGCGGGAAAGGAAAAAGCAAAAGAATAAAATTAAGTCCTTGAATGGTCCCGGTGCTTCTTATATGCCAGGTTTCACTAGAGATCTTATGGTTCACACAGTAGATGGAAAGACTATCGTTGACGCTCCTGGTTTCGCTCCCGAGCCTGGAGCTTCCGGATGGTATGAATATGTGGACCCTTCTGCAATAAAGACCCTTACTAAGGGTGTATCTTTCTACAAGAAAAACACTTACGACTCACATTATGACACTCTCAAAGGAGATCAGGTTCTAACTGTTGGGGGGCTTTTTTATTTAGCGACCCCTAAGAATACGCTTTTTCAAATCAAAAATTGCATTAACATGCCCTTTCATGTTTTCCTGAACATAGACAAGGCTCTCCTGGTTTTACGTGATATCGAACAAAATCCTTCAATGCAAAATTTTTTTGTTGTAAATAAACTGTCGCTGGACGTCATTCAGAAATTCTTCGTGCCTCCATTTTATGGTAGTATCGATTTAGTGGTTAAGGATTTGGGGCATATCAATGTCACCCCGGTGGGTGCGAAACACACTAATGAACCATTGGTAGTGTATGTACCTAAAGGAGTCCAAGTCTTAGTAAGACAACCCATCATGAAGTACATTTCTCGTACGCTTTCAGGCAGAGATAAGAACGGTAATGTTTTACGTAAGGATAATTGGAAATCCAAAAGCGTTACGCATTTACTCAGGTATACGGGAAAGGAGCCTTTGACAAGTATGTTGATTCCTTCCTCATCTCTGGATGGCATGCAGGATATCTCGGATTTTGTTAACAGGAGCTTAGACAACCAGCTTAAGTATGATGAGCATTCTAAGGTGGATGATTCGAATAGGTATGCATACTGGCTCCCATTATCATAAGTGTCAGTTGTATACTCGAATGTATATAGTTAGTAGAAAAATATTCCATTGTATATAGTTAATAGGAGTAGGCTGCCGTGAGGAAACTTTTTTTTTTTTTTTTCTTTTCGGTCTCTTTTTTTTTCTATTTTTGTTCACTTGCTTTCGCTTAATTGGTAAGATCAAAAACGCGTTTTCCCTCACTTAATATATAGTATATAGCTAATGGCGAAGTATGATCTGCTGTACTTTTAAATTCAAGTTTTTTTGGCCCGAACATTTCAAAGAGTAAGGGATGATTCGAAGTCAGAGTCTTTCAAACTTGAATGAACAGAAAAAGTTCAAAGGAGGTCTTCTCAGCTCCTGGAAATCGAGAAAACCTAGCAAAAATGAGGCTAAGATCGACACTATACCGGAGAACGGTCTGTCGAATAATGGCAAGCCAATTAGCAAAAGATTGTCACAATCAGTGTCGACACAGAGTCTTGGGATGAAAGCAAAGGAATCAGCGGAAAGGAATAACAGCGATGGTAAAAGATATAGCCAGTACCCTGGCAGAGAAGAGTATAATAAGGAAAATATAAGACACCCCAGTGAGATAACGAAAGTAAGAGCCCCTGGGATTCGAGTAAGTGAGCCGAGGACTCTAAATGCCCTTGAAGGATCAAATCAATTCAGAAGTAAGAGAAATTCTACTGTTTTAGGTCCCTCCACTTCACCCTCTGATAATAAACTGATCGATTATCTTCGTGAAAATAGTTCGCTCGATAAATATAAAATGAACGGTTCTCATAGGAGAGATGTTTCTCCTTTAAAGTATAAAGATACTAATTCCCTCATACAGAGATTTGAACTGGATGATGCCGTGCATTACAAGCCAGGTTCGAACCGCTTTCCCACACAACAGCAGCTTCTTGATCTTACAAAAGTAATAAATACACCAGAGTCTTACACAAGTAACAACACTCCCTTTGTCAAGAGTGATAGGTCTCACGAAAATGTGTCAAAGGAATTGCAAAATATAAATGAATGTCTCCAAGCCAGCTTGGAGAAACGACATACTTCTTTCGTTGCTAGTTCAAAATGTGTCGGCAACGTTCTTTTTCTCTCTTTTGAAGACCCAAAGCTGCAAAGAAATTCTCTCGGACATTCCCTTGCTGACTTTAGCTATGACTCGGAACTTGAAGACCCTTCCCAAAAGGTTTTTTTTGACGACTTCTATTAAATAAGCTTTTGACGATCTCTTACAGTAAGAATCTAGACTATTTAATGTTAGTGATGAGACTTCTATATATACATGTGTCCAGAAAATTAGAGCTCTGAAAAGGTTCTTAGTTTCACCGGGTAACAATATTCGAAATTAAAAAATGAAAAACTTTGGAAAAAAAGAGAGAAGCGCCCTGCTATGAGGTATTAAACCCACGGCGGGAGTCGAACCCGCAATCTTCTGATTAGAAGTCAGACGCGTTAACCATTACGCCACGCAGGCTTCTCTTGCAATGAATCTTATTGCGTTCTTTTTTATTGCATCCATACAGTTTTTTTTCCAAACATAGGTGGGCTTGTTCCAGGAGGGGCTTGAATTTTTTCAAGTTTTGGTGTGGTCCGCGCAACCCACAACGGAAGAAATGCTACCCATCTAAAGTACTACGAGAATTCATATTATCCTGATACGGCGATAATGCTCATTAGTATCCGTTTCTACGAATCAGACTTTCAGTGTCTCGAATGTATTGCTTAGACCCTCAACCCTTTCTCCAATAACACTATTATTGTTGAAACCCAGGTCCCATATTCAAATTCTTATTTCTGTTTCAAGTTGCGCTTTTATTTTCATTTGCGCTGGTAATACGTTTTTTATGAAATTTTTTTTATCAGCTTTACTAAATCATGTATGGCTTCCTGATCATATTGCGTTTCTCTTGAAGAGATTCTTAGGAGGTTCCGCATCTTAGTGATCGGAGGCAATATGGATTTTAATTTCACACATGAGGCCTTCCAGGTGCTCGTGTATAAATTTAAATAATGCCTCTTAAATAAGGCTCCTTCCTGTCAAGTTTTAATGTACTTAGTGGTCTACAAATTTGTCAGGTTAGAATTAATTTTCTTGATTAAGGATAACTATGCCTCTCGTTTCGAGAAGTTTTGAATTTCATCTAGAAATATAAATCGTTTAGAAATGAACGATAGACGCTCGCTCACTTAGGCATTATCTTCTGCCCAAATAAAAAAAGAAAAAAAAGCAAAGAAAAAAAAAACCTTTTTTCTCTGAATCAACTGAACACACGTTTACACTCTTTAACTAAAGAAAATCTTCAAAAAAAAAAAGCCTATAAGCACGTAAGCCACCAGATTTTTCTGATATACATTTACCTAATTAGCACTTCGCGCAATTAAAACTCTTATTTTATCTTTATCAGATAACAGAAGCCACAGTTATTCCCTTAACCTTATCTCAGTTTAATATATCTCTCAAATTGTTGATAAGATAGCACTGTATTTTCTTCGCTCGGAGTTCTGCATATAAAGGGAAAATTTTTTAAGTCGTGTGCGGGTCGAGACGTTATCACAAAGAGCAACCTGGGAAATGTTCGTTCAGTATATTGGAAGCCTATCGCAAGAGATATAACAAATAATTGATCAATAGTTGAAGTAGCGAAAGTTGTTGGTCAAGTTAATGATCGACATACCCGAGACAGATAAAAACATGAGTAACGGGAATGAAGTTCTAAGTCAAAAGTTGCACGGGTTGAATATCGCGGACAGCCTTCATGTAAGACAAGGATCGAAAACAAACACAGAAGGTAGAGTGTCCGGTGACAGTATTTACCAGGAAATAGGGGAAGACGGGTCAGCTAGTGACCTCGAAGTCGAGGAACAGAAAGAAGAAGGCTCTATGAAAAAATCAAATAGCTACATTCGCAATTTGGCCAATAGGCCCAAGAAATCGCTTTTATCGTCGTCTTTGGCTAAAAACGATTCAGGCGCCAGTGCTTCAGAAACGAATGTAACGAATATACAAAATGGACGAAGGCAGGGAATTTTCAATTTTGGAGACAACGCGAGCGTAGATAAGGAAACTGTGTTAGACGACCACCCGGAACCCTGCCTTCGTGCTAGCTCTGTAACAAATGACATCAATGGCAATATGGTGCCTTCGCTTTCGAATATATCGCTATTGTCCTTGAACAATTATAATAGTGTCAGTAGTGAGAGAGAGGTACCGCGAACGTCGACGTCTCCTGGGATAAATAATGCGACCTTGATAAATGTAACACCGAAGGTGAAGAAGCCTACGTCATTAGATTACATAAATCAGCAACGTTTTCCTGTGCAATCTAGGCATCCTCCAGCCCATCAGCAAAGTGGGCAGGATTTGTTTTCCTATACGGCTACCCCACCTAGCATCCCCATAAATAAGAATGCACCGATAAGAACACCAGATTCTCCACCCCTCAAGCCCACTTCCATAGGGGAGTCTCCTTCAGGATTTTGTTTGTCTAGTCAGACACCGCCTCGTTCTCTTTCGGGTTCTTATAAAAACTATCTTGCTGGTCGAAAGCAAACTTCGCAGCTGCTGAAAGTTTTCAATATGAGTCCATTATTGCAGCAGAATCAGTTTATTTCTAGGGAAAATCAATGCGGCAATAAGAATTCTCTAAGCCAAGTATGGGTCGATGGAAGTCGCTCGCCGTGTCTATTACCCGTGCTGACACCTTATGAGGACATTCCCATGACCCCATTGTATTTAAATCAGTCGGATGTGGGTTACTTTGAAAATATTAATTAGGCATGCTTTTTGCAGTTAGAGTAATGGTATTCTATAGTTATGGAGTAGTTTATGAATTCGGCAGTTCAATAGAAATTTATGTGTGTGGTGACAATAATTTTGTAGCTTCTGGCATCTGGGAAATAATTAGTATAGGCACAGAAGATTGTCAACAGAGCAGCTTAGAAGATGTCCACGTACGAGGGTAAGTAGAATAGTCACTCAGAATTAGAGAAGACAATTGACACTGACTGTATAGACGATCATAATGTTGATGTTCAGAGTAACATTTCTAATAACAATAGGTTGAGACAGCATCAGACTTTATCTTCTGTAGTAAATTCTTTTCTTACTCAGAACACAAGCCCCAGTACGAGTACTGAGAGAGACATATTTCAGAATTCCTTAAGAACTCTTGGGTCTCAAGAAGGTTCAACTTTGGCATTCGAGCTTGTGCGCATCCTTGAAAGTGAAAACGATCCAGAGAGACATGGGCATAAAGGTGTTCCGGAACAATACATAGACTCGCTAGAAAGAGTGGCAATAAATGATATACCGGAGATCAAATCAGCAGAATGCCCTATATGTACCAATAGGTTCATCGACGATCCATATGCCCTCGTTGTCAAGCTTCCTTGTAATGTGCATATGAAAGGAAGTAGAAAAAAAGCGCATCTCTTTGACCTCGAATGCATCGGACCTTGGCTTAAACTCAACTCAACTTGTCCAGTTTGCAGGTCTGACCTATTAGAGGTTGGCAAGAAGCGAAAACAGAGACTAGAAGAAGAACTCCGCCACATTAGAGACGAGGAAGAAGAAGAAGAATGGGATGATTACGGTTAACACTTAGAATTAGATGGTGTCGGCTCTTATATACAGATATTCGATAATTTAAGTAAAAAAAGAAAAAAAAACTCTTATTCTGATTTCTTGTTGTTAGCTTCTTTGATATCCTCATCATTGTCTAGATATTGCTTGAAAGAGTCTGTGTTCAAGATCTCGGATACTTTCTTGGCAATAGGGTCTTCGCTGTCACTGTAAGCCTCTGGCATATTAAGGTCTCCTGCTCCTAATGCATCCAATTTTTCATTGAAATCTAAAGACTCGTAGGAGTGGAATGTGGCATTGTACTGCACTCCATCAATGGCATACTTATTAACAAAGGAGAGCCATAAGTCAACAACCTCTGCCGTAGCGTCAAAAGCTTCCAATTTTCGTGCATATGTAATCCTATGGAAGTTTTCTTTTGACTTAGCCTGAGCAAATGGCGACCTTATAACTGTATAGAGTCTTTTGTCTGTCTTCAATTTTTTGATTTTTGAGCAAGGAATTCCTAAGTAAGAGGCAGCTCTAGCCGCAAATTCTGATGCTCTAGTAAGTTTTTCTTCATCATAGCTCTTGAATACTAGATTCGCTACCTCGTCGCCATGTGTTTTCGGAAGTTGTATCGGCTCGTATTGTAATAACCTTACGTTCAAAGGCACTGGTCTTTTCGTCACTGGATCTATATGATGCTCTGACAAACATTTAGGATCATAGCGAAACTCTTCTCCTAATAAGTTCTTTCTGTATGCTTCGTTTTCTACTTTCTCCGTATTCTTCTGGGAAATATATTCCTCTGGATTTGAGTATTTTCTTTGTCCTTGAAGGTTGGGATTTTGCTCCTTAAGGGTAAAAGCATATTTCGCAAAGTTCCTCGAGCCCGCAACCCTCGCACCAGCTCCTCTAATGCTCCTAAGTAGCATTTTTAGAAGCTATGCTTTCACACTTTTACTCTACTACTACTCTGACAAGAGTACGGACGAAATATTTTTTTCAGTTTATATACAGGACAACTTTCGTGGAACGCATCTGCAAGAAAGTGGCATCGAAACTTGAAGCGTTATGGGAAAACAAAGCAAGGATAAGAGAGATATATATTATAGAAAAGCTAAGGAAGAAGGCTGGAGAGCGAGGTCCGCTTTTAAGTTGCTACAACTTGACGAAGAGTTCGACTTATTTCGTGATGTAAAAAGAGTAGTCGATTTGTGTGCAGCACCAGGATCGTGGTCGCAAGTGTTAGCAAGAGAGATATTCATCAAACGAAAGCAGCGTGATGCTAAAATAGTTGCCGTAGACTTGCAGCCTATGACACCTATAGAAGGGGTCAATCAATTGCAAGCTGATATCACTCACCCCAAGACTTTACATAAGATACTCGAAATCTTTGGGGGAGAACCAGCAGATTTTGTTTGCAGCGATGGGGCTCCTGATGTGACAGGATTGCACGATTTGGACGAATATATTCAAGCACAACTTGTTCTTTCAGCTTTACAGCTTACAGTTTGCATGCTAAGACCCGGAGGTACATTTGTATCAAAAATTTTTCGAGGCAGAGACATAGATTTATTATACAGTCAATTAAGCTACTTGTTCAAAAGAGTGGTCTGTGCAAAGCCCCGAGCTTCGAGAGGAAGCTCTTTAGAAGCATTCGTAGTATGTTTGGGTTACCAACCGCGAAAAGGGTGGACCCCGAAGTTAATGGAAAACCAGTCTACAGAAGAGTTTTTCAAAGACGCCAATATTGGGAAAACTTATAATTTGGAAAATTTAGATGCCCCAAACGATGAGGAGAGACTTATAGCAGATTTCATAGCATGTGGTGATCTCGGCAGTGCTGATTCTGATGCCACTTATTCTTTGGACAGTAGTGTTGGGAAACTTGTTCTTGATCCTGTGCAAATGCCAACGGCTCCACCATATAAGAAAGCTTTGGAAATAAAGAGAAAAGGAAAACCTTTGCAGAGTTAAAGAAATAAACAGGTGATATTGTGTCTATAATTCATAAACAACATATGTATAAATGGTAACTAGTATAGACTACTAACCAGGTATACTTGCTAAATACACTAATTGTCACTTCTAGTCACATCGGGTTTCAAAGTTGGGAATAATAAAACTTCCCTAATGGTATTGGAATCGGTTAAAAACATGGCTAATCTATCAATACCACATCCCCAGCCTGCAGTAGGAGGTAAACCAAATTCTAAAGCGTTACAGAAAGTCTCATCGATCAATTGGGCTTCATCGTCTCCTTGAGCTTTTTGTCTTGCTTGTTCCTCAAATCTTTCCCTTTGATCGAAAATGTCATTCAACTCAGTATAGGCATTACAAATTTCCTTAGTAGCTACAAATACCTCGAATCTTTCGCATAATCCAGGTACACTTCTGTCTTTCTTTGCCAAAGGAGACATCATTTGTGGATGGCCATAGATGAAAGTAGGATTGATGCAAGAATCCTCCAATTCACCAACCAATTTGTCCAACATTCTAGCGTTAGTAAGTGGTGGGGGGCAATCTAACTTATTATCGATCAAAAGTTGCTTCAAGAATTTACCAGTTTCTTCTGTATGTAATTGATCACCGTGTGGGAACTTGACCTTATAAATCTTCTCCAATTCTTCAATCATATTTATTCTTTTCCAGGGCCTAGAAAAGTCCAAGGTCAAAGCTTCTCCTTGAGGACCATCAGGGTGGTATGTGATCTTATAACTTCCAGTAATCTCCTTGACCATCTCAGAAAATAACAATTCGGTTGTGTCCATCAAGTCATACATATCTGCATAAGCTTGATAAAATTCACAAGTAGTAAACTCAGGGTTATGAGTCATATCAATACCCTCATTTCTGAATTGACGCCCAATTTCGTAAACTCTGTCAATACCACCGACAACAAGTTCTTTCAAATACAATTCCGGTGCAATTCTCATAAACATTTGCACATCCAACTCGTTATGGTGAGTAACAAAAGGTCTAGCTGTTGCTCCTCCTGCGATAAGATTCATCATTGGAGTCTCCACTTCCATAAAGTTCCTAGCATCCAAAAAGCGACGAATGTAAGAAATAATCTGAGATCTAATCTTGAAACGTGACCTCGTAGACTCGTTCATGATCAAATCTAAGTAACGCTTTCTGTACCTCGATTCTTGGTCTTTGAAACCAAAATGTTCTGTTGGCAACATGTGCAAACATGGAGTTAATAACTGAACCTTCGAAGCAAACACTGATACTTCTCCTTCTCCTCCCTTCGCTGGGCTAGTTCTACCGGGGTATCCGATAATTCCAATTATATCTCCTCTTCTCAAATACTCGTGCATAGTTTCGTACTCCTCTACACTGGGAGCATCTTGCGCCTGTGCCATAACCTGCACTTTCTCACCGTCTCCCTTAAGTACATAGAACTTCAATTTTGAACCTGATTCTCTCTTCCCCATTATTCTTCCCGAAAGACAAACTTCTACATCATTCAAAGTCTCTCCTCTTTTAAGTCCCTTGAATTTTTCGATGAACCCGGGTACCAGCATGTTTCTTGAGAATTTGTGAGGGTAAGGGTTCACCTTGGAACCATTAGAGATATGTGCTTCCCTCAATTCTCCGACCTGACGCGACCTAATTTCAAAGTACTGGTTTGGATCAAGATCCAACATGTTATCTTTTTTACTTGCCTTAGGTCCTGCTGAAGGGTTTTTGGCACTTTTTTCTGCTTTTTTAGCATCATTAGCTCTTTGCTTTTGTCTTTTTTTCAATTCTGTCTTTGACACTTGTTCTCCAGTAACATCATCCAAAAATGTTTTCTGCAATTGTTCGCCGGTTTGCTCTACGGGATCAGACATCTTACTCTTTTCCACTCTTTCTCTATAAAAACTTTGTCGTTGTGAGAATAAAACCAATGTCGATGGGCATGTTGAAGAAAATTCATCGATTACGTAATTTTTTTTTTTTTTTTTACATGAAAAATCTTCCTTAAGTTATCCCACTAGAAGTCAGGAATATCAGGAGAAATGAATGGAAATAACGTTTCAAGTAGGCAGAAGTATGTAAAGCAGTTGCATTGCAAGCATTTAAGTGAAGTTTTAGATCGAAGCGCTTGCTATTAGGAATATGAATTTTAGATTACTAACTGGCTATTAGAACGTATCAAACACCTACAGCCAAGACGATTGAAATAGAATCAACCGTGCTTCTGAGCATAATTAGACACACGACAGAAAATAACCCATCGTTATATTCGGGTGCACTCTTTGGATTCGAAAGAGAGGACGGGTCCTTGATTATTTCACACGGCTATCCCTACCCGTATCCAGATCAGTATGAAGGAGGATCATTAAGGTCTAGAAGCGGAGCAAAATATCAGCAAGAGATGCTTGATCTTTTGAGGAATATGGGATGTGGAGTTGAGTTCCAGGGATGGTTTCAATCTAGTTTGTCCGGAAATTTTGTCACCAGTCAATTGGTAGAATCACTTGCACAACAACAATTGGTAAACGGAAATTCTTTTATTCTTGTGCACAACATGGCCTCTTTCGGAAAAGAAATAGACTTAACTGCCTTGCGTTTGTCAGAGAACTTTATCAATACCTACATTGACGGAAAGTGGAGGTCTAAGAGCCTCGAACACAACAAGTTATCCTACTTAAATATCTTCGAGGAAGTACCAATATCCGTGCACAATCAACGTCTTATTGACTTGTATTTGGCAGCAATGGAGAACAAGAGGTCTCCACTGGAGTTTGATGTGTTAAACTTATCCTCAAACCAGGCTACCATGAGTCATTTACTTGAATCCATGTACAGCCAAGTTGATTCATACAATTACGATCAAACAAACTACAATTACTACCAAAGAATTAGACAAAAGGAACAAAGTAAAATTTCTCAGTGGAAGCAGCAACGCAAATTGGAAAACCTGGAAAGAAATAAACTAGGTGAAAAGGAGCTCGATCTTGACGAATACCAGTCCATATTCAAGTTACCCAGTGAACCTTCCAGATATCACAACATGTTATACTCACATTCGATTGATGTATTGGCAGATGGTGTCTTAAGCAAATGCGAGGAGGACTTGACAAAGAGTTTTGCCATCCAAAGACAATTGACTTCTATCGATTAAGGCTAAGTATTTTTTCTGGTCGCCGTCGTGTGTCGGTGTACCGAATCCACAAAAATAGTCATGTGATAGTCTTAATTAATTTTAGATCTCTATAGTTTGAAACAAGATAGTACTAGGTTTTACCGTAGATTTTTATGCACTTTAGTAAGATAGAGAGCTAAGAGACAGACATCATGGGAAAGCCGAATGTAAGTTTTAATAAAATGTGATTATTTTTACTAAAAAGTAACAAAGAACAAAGTTACTAACTCAGATAGTACATTCTTGTAGTCAGACATGGAGAATCGCAGGGAAACTGTGACAAGTCAGTGAACAGGGTGACACCAAACCATAAAGTGGATTTAACTGCAGAAGGCCATAAGCAAGCACAGGCGGCGGGATCAGTGCTTCGGGACTTCCTCGAACGACAAAGTGGAGATAGTACCGGAGAGGATCGGAATCCACGCTCGGTGATGATCCTAAGGTCGCCGTACAATAGGGCTCGTCAGACAGCTGAGCACCTTATCGATGGAATTAAACAAGCGCCAGGAGCGACTTACACGGTTCTGGAAGATGCGAGAATGCGAGAGCAGGACTTTGGCAATTTCCAAAGTACCCCGGAAGAAATGGGTCGCATATGGAAGGAAAGAGCGCACTACGGGCACTTTTTTTACCGTATTCCTCATGGTGAGAGTGCTGCAGATGTCTATGATAGAGTGAGTAGTCTAAATGAATCGCTTTTTCGCTATTTTCTGCGACCCGACTTCCCTAATATCTTGGTCTTGGTCACCCATGGTGTGTGGTCTCGCGTTTTCTTCATGAAATGGTTCAGGTGGTCTTACGAGCAATTTGAATCCTTGCGAAACATTCCTCACTGTCATTTTCTTATCATGAAGCGCAATAAGATTTCTTGCAAATTCATCCTTAAAACTCCTCTCAAGACATGGGATGATCTCGCCGACGACAATGTCGATGAATCCGAAGTAGAGTCCGAATTAGAAGGCGAGGTTACCTTCAATTCTAAGAATAAGCTATCTAATCCCGAAGACTTAGATATTGCTAGCATTATAAAATCTCAGAAAGAAAGCCTTTTGGGTGCCTACAAAAAATCCCGGTCAAAGCAACAAAGTAAACCTCGTGAGTTGAAAGAGGCCTACGCTCAGTCTCACAGACCCGCCTCTCCTTCTACTCTGCTACTTACTGTTGATCAGGCAGCACTTTCTATGCCCGAACCTGTTCACAAGTACCGTACGATTCAAGAGATCTCGGATAATACCAGTGCTGCAAGCAGTACCGAGGACATTTCTTCTATGTAGTATTATTTTGCTACTCTCCTATAGGGTCTTACTATCTTTTCTAGTCGGTTGGGAAAAAAAAAAAAATAAAAAATAAAAAAAAAATAGAGCCTTACCCCATTCGTTTTGAGCAACATTTGTTGCTCGGTTCAATGGCTTCCCGCACATAACGCTACACTGTCTTCTATATAAAGGATATAATTTAACCATGAGTATCAATTGTTTCACTATATTAAGATATTAACTTTAGGTTTTTTGCCATTAAAAGGAAACAAAAACAGAAGACAGTACAGTGAAAAATGACTCGCCAATTCTTTGTAGGAGGAAATTTTAAGATGAATGGTACTAAAGACAGTATCAGCAAGATCATCGACAACTTGAATAAATCAGACCTCCCTAGCAATGTTGAAGTGGTGATTGCACCACCTTCTTTGTACGTTCCATTAGCAGTGGAGCAAAACAAACAGAAGAAGTACGAAGTTTCAGCACAAAATGTGTATACCAAGTCATCAGGAGCTTTCACAGGAGAAATTTCGGCCGACCAAGTAAAAGATTTGGGAGCCACCTGGACTTTGACAGGTCACTCAGAAAGAAGGCACATACTTAATGAGTCCAATGAGTTTGTAGCTGAAAAGACCAAACTTGCTTTGGATCAGGGCTTGTCAGTGATTTTGTGTATTGGAGAGACCTTGGAAGAGCGTAAAGCCAACGTAACTTTGGAGGTGTGCGCAAAACAATTGGATGCGGTTAGTAAACTCGTTCTGGACTGGTCGCACGTTGTAGTGGCTTACGAGCCAGTATGGGCAATCGGTACTGGTTTGGCGGCCACAGCTGATGATGCCCAAGAGACACACAAGGGAATTAGAGCACATTTGGCTAAGACCATAGGCGAAAAGCAAGCTTCTGAAGTAAGAATCTTGTATGGTGGTTCTGTGAGTGGTAAGAACGCAGGTGATTTCAAGGACAAGACGGATGTGGACGGATTCTTGGTTGGAGGTGCTTCTCTCAAGCCAGAATTCGTAGACATCATCAGGTCTAGATTGTAAGCGAGAAGCCGTATATAACATTAGCGAAATGCGTTTCCAGAGTCTATAAGTCTTTAGGTACATTAAGTGTATACAACAATATACTATGTGGCCAATGCATTAAAAAAAAAAAAAAAAAAAAAAAAAAAAGACTTGTGACATTAACAGGAGAGAGAACTAGTCCAATTAAGGAATATTTGGGCTTCGCCGTTTTCTTCTGTCCACCTTTTGACCTGACAAACTTTCTTGAAAATTTCGTACAATTGGCTATAGTACTCTTTTCTTCGGTGGGGATCGAGAAGATATCGGTCTATGCCTACGTCTGTTTCTACTAAAATCTGTGTATCGCCAAGCAGGTTTAGTAAAGCAGCAAATCCTTCCTGTTTTTTATCGGCACCATTGATCCAATTGGACAAAGAGAAGAATAGTTTCTGGTGGGACCTCGCAAAGGTCCGTACCCACAACTGGGCCTGTTCAACAGACCCACTATAAGAATGCAATATAAATGCCGGTATATTTGCTGTTCCTGACTCGCGTACAACGTCATAAAGAAGACCGTGTGCTTTGACACAGTGAATAGATACTTGCTTCTGCATTTGCTCAGCAAAATGTAATTGCCTAGTAAAAATGTCTAATTGATGCTCCACCGACACTCGCATCTGCGAAATCCTTTCCCCTCCTTCGCGTTCATATCTTTGATTTCCGCAGAAACCCGATACTGGAAGCCTAAACAGTTTGTCCAATCCAATTTCTCCGATCCCCATATGAAAACCTCTCTGTGCGTATTTATCGACTAAGCTACCCATTTTTTCCATACACTCATTGATATCGACGGGCATTGGTAACGCCTCTAAAAATTCTTGTGACGGTTCTGGTACGAGCACCTTGCAATAATGTTCCCTTTTGGTCTCCTCGTTTGGCTTCTCTCTGACCTCTCCGAATAAGTGACTAAACCATGGATGTATTCCTACGTATCCAACTACAGACCTATTACTCAATTTCTCAAGTATTTTATCTAGAAGCAAAAGATCATTCCAATTGGTAGTCATCATATGAAAAAAATGGGACCTGCGGTCCAAATCTTCATTCTCATTAAGGTACTCAACAAGTTGTTCTGCTTTTTCTTCATTGCAGTCAACTTCCAAGTGGCAATGGCTATCTGCTAGCTTGCTTAGGACCTCTTTCATTGTCACTCGGGGTTGGTCCTCCGATCAAAGGAGAGCAATTCTGGGGTCAAATTTTCGAGTCACCTGATCTCAGTCTACTTAAATCTTCACATTTCTCTTGAAGATCATCGTAATCGATTTGTTTAAGTTGAGGCTAAAGGAAGCTTTAATGAGATTTTGAGTGGTGATTTAGAAAGGATGACACTAATTGTTGCCTCTGCGTATGTATATGTTTTCTTTTTTTATGAGACGATTGATGTGAATAGATGTACTTACTAGTAATATAGCTTTGTACCATATACGGTGCACTTTGAAGTTAGGAAGGAAACCAATTGGAAACCTGATGATGGTGTTTTGGTGAATGATTCATACGGAGAAAGGAAGGGAGCAGCCACGCCGGTGCCGGTAGGGATTGGGAAAAGTCCCTTGTTACCGTCATTGAGTAGTCCATATCATAAAGGGCATTACAACAGAAAGCAGGATTTAGATGAGCAAGGAAAGGATAAAGCGATGGATATTTTTAATATTCAGGGTTACCGTAAGGAAGAAAGTGCGAGCTCCTCGTCCTTGGCTTCTGAAGGAGCGAATGAGAGAGAGGGTGTGCAACTTGTGCAGCCCCGTTCACGATACGCAGGGACTCCTTTTCCTAGCCTGGTCGTAGAGTCCGTCAGAAGAAGTGAGAATGAGCCTGCTAGTGTTAAGCAATACACGCGGTCTTCACCTAATTTAATTGCTAACCCAAATACGCCAGTGAGTAAAATGATGAATAGAACGGCAGCCAGTTCAAGCGTCAACCTAACTCTGAACTACCAAATGAGCCAAGGCGGTAGAAATACTCCTAAGTCCTCTGTTGATAAAGCTTTAGGAATGACCTCGGATTCGGGTACGGATCTATATGGATTGGGAAGCAATCATGTTTTCCATGACTCGTCTGAAGATTTGAGCCAGCCGGAGCCAGCTCCATTCGGGGGATTTGCGAATCCGCTGTTAGAAAATGGCTTTTTAAACAGAGATAATATATTTGAGTCTGCTGATTGGCGAGTTATTCCTTCTGTGAAAGGGAATTCATCTCTTATTAAAGCAGTGGAGGCTGCGGAGACTGGTGGAGCAATTGATACTGTAAAATGGGTAGGAATGATTCCTATGCCCACGGATGCTGTTCCACAAGCTACTTTGAACAAAATTAAAGAGGCGTTGAGTAAAAATTATGATAGTGAGTTGGTTATCTGTGATGATTTTACATTCCAGTGTTATTACACATCTTTTTGCAAACAAATATTGTGGCCCACTTTACATTACCAGATACCCGATGATCCCAAATCGAAGGCTTTTGAAGACCATTCGTGGTCCTATTACCAGCTAGCTAACCAACTTATTGCGGACAAAATAGTGGAAACTTACAAAAATCTTAATACTTCTGCAAATTCTTCGGACCCTGCTAATATGATCTGGATACATGATTACCATTTGTTGTTGGTGCCTAAAATGGTGAAGGAAAAAATACCAGAAGCTAAGATTGGTTTGTTCTTACACGTGTCCTTTCCCTCATCTGAGGTGTTCAGATGTTTTGCGCAAAGGACTGCTCTTTTAAAAGGCATGTTGGGTGCCAACTGTATTACCTTTCAAACTGAAGAATACGTTAAGCATTTTCTTCAAACGTGTAATCGTATCTTATTAGCCGATATCAACCAATTCGGAATAACCTTTGAAGGTAAGTTTACTATGATAAATTCTTTATCTGTCGGAATAGATCTGAAAGAACTCGCTGAATTCGTTAAACGTGATGAAGTTACTAGATGGAGAAAACTAGTCAGGGAAAGGTGGCCAAACAAGCAACTTATAGTTAGCAGAGACAAATTGGATAGATTACGCGGTATTAAACAAAAGTTGTTAGCTTATGAAAAATTTTTGCACACTCATCCTGAGTTCACTGAGTCAACTGTGTTAATACAAATATGTCCTGGTTCTCAAAAAGATCCTTTTTACGAATCTGAAATAGCGACTATTGAAGGGAGAATTAATTCATTGACTAGAGATATATCCTTCTCGCAGTTGGTAGTAATTTTATACCAGGACATTAGTTTTGAACAGTACATTGCTTTAATGAGTGAAGCGTCCATGTTTGTTATTGCCTCCATGAGAGAAGGTTTGAATCTAACAAGCCACGAATTCATAATTGCGACCTCCGAAAAGAAATCACCGTTGATTTTGTCGGAGTTTACGGGTTCTTCAAGTGTGTTAAATTGTAATGGAGAAGGGGCCTTGCTAATAAACCCCTGGGACACGAGGAGATTTTCAGAAGCTTTCATGACGGCGTTAACGATGAGTGCAGAGGAGAAACTTAAGAGATGGAAAAATTGTCTTGATCCAGTGATGAAAAAAGAATCCAAAGTGTGGGTATACAACTGTGTGGAGAGTATTAAAAAATCTTGGTCGCAAGAGCATGTGCGATCTCTTGCTCATACTATTCCTTTAAATAGAGACATTTATGAAAAGTTTTACGCTAGCAATCATGCAGGCAAAAGGCTATTTTTTTTAAATTTGGAAACTTCTACAGTTCTCACGACTTTTACGGAGTCAGATCCTGTCCTTCTGGAGATTACTTCGGTTAAACCAGCGGAAGCTGTCCTGAGGAGTGCCGCTTTTACTGAGCCAACGAGATTTATGGCCTTGCTTAATGATTTAATAAGCGACCCATTGAATTATGTATATATTACCAGCTTTATGAAGAGATCTGATTTGCAGTCGCGGTACCTAAAAACGAATAAAATAGGTCTAATTGCTGAAAATGGTGGTTATATAAAGTTAGTTGGTTCTGACAACTGGATTTCCATAGTGGATGAAAGCGAATCACATTCGTGGATGCCACAGGTTCAGCATTTAGTTGACGTGAAAGCAGAAAGATTGGCAGGATCTCGCAGAATGACAGAGGAGTGTTCAATAAGATTTGACCCAGGTGATTCCTTACTGGCTGATCCTCAGAGAAGCTACTCTACAATGGGAGATCTCATTCAGCATATTAATGACTTATTTTCATCAAATGGAGTCCATGCGTCCTTAATAAATGGCGTTGTTGTTGTACAAAACAACCAATTACCTTTAAAGGCGTTAAAATTTGTTATATCGTATTATGAAAGTAAAAATAAAGATGCTGATTCAGCTTCTGTGCTAAAGGAGTACGATGCATATAAGATCTTGGATACGCCTGCTTCTACACCACAAACAGAGCGACTGAATCCGCTAAGCCCACAAGTATCAGACGACGGAAATCCTGTTTCGACCATATTCTTCAGCGGTGGTACTACGCCTATAGACGAACCCTGTTTCGAGTACGTTAACCAACTTAAAGAAAATAATGGTTTGCCCCAAGTGCTTACTGTCGCAGTCATTGGCAATGACTCTTCTTCTACATCCGCAACGTATGGCTTGTCAGGTAAAAATGAATTGCTTAGTGTTTTATCGAAGTCGACCTTGTCGGATATCGGCGTTGGGTTTTAGTTGATCTTCAGAAATTCCTTTTTTTTTTTTTTCTTTCGTTAATTTTTTCTCTAATATGGAATTACCAAATTAAACGCTTCTAAAACTGTTTATCTTTGTAGCTTTTTGCCACCACTGCATTCAACTCAGATAAACTATCCATCAACGTCTTCTCTTCCTCTTCATCAGTTGGTCCAAATTTGTTCCAATAATATACTAGAAACTCGTCTTCAGTAAGAAATGCAGCTTCTTTTGGTCTATTAACAACCCACAAACTTTCTTTTGATCTCTTATGACTTTCTCTGTCATCTTCCATCCTTGAAAGTATTTGTCTCTTAGTAAGCAACAGTTCTGCTGCTTTTTCAGTGTTCTCGCTACTACGGAAGTTCAACATGTCTTCCTCGCATATCGGCTCCTCTATCTGTTTTTCGTGCTTTAATAGCCGTAAGCGTTCATATTGACTTTGTTTTTTCTTCTGGATTAGCAAATTCCACGTCATTATTAAAGGGTCAGCACTTTCATGTTCTGTGTCTATTTCAACGGGAGGAAAAGGTAAATTCGCATCCACATTCTCCCAATCTGTTGGTGTGAAAAGGGATCCCACAGTGTTATATTTAGCCTCAAACTCTTCACTATTAACTTTGCATGTCTTGGATATATTCTTGAGGCAATTGTATGCATTGTGGATACTGGAATTGTTAGTTCCCGGTAATATCTCCAAGAGGATCTGGGGAAGGGAATTTTTTAGGTTGTGAATGTAAGGATAACTGTAATGAGACTTTGATTGCTGTGAAATATTAAATGACTCGTGCATAATCACTTCAATAAGTTGAAATAATGTCGACTTAGTATTAAGTTCTGTCGTTGCGCTCATCATGGCATCCATTATTGCCTGTATCAAATAATCTTCATTCTCATAATTTTTCAACGCAAAATGTGCTGCTTTGGTCAAACTTTGCATGGAAGGGGTCAAATTCTTAAGTATTTGCGTGAACTGTGCGACAGCTTCAAACGAGTCCATCTTTTTTGGTTTCCTTTAAAGTCGTCTCCCTCCGTGGCCCTGTTTCAATGATTATAGCACCATCTATTGGATTTTTTGATGGTTATCGATAGCTTATGTAACCGCTTATATAATATTTTCTGGGTTCAAATTTTTCATGCTCTTAGCTTGTAAGGTAAGACATTAAAACTTTTTTTTGCCATTAATACCAGCTTGTTACACTATGGGTAAGACAGGCAAAGGAAAGGGAGGAAAGAACAGAAGAAGAGGCAAGAATGATAACAGCGGCCAAAAGAGGGAATTAATTTACAAAGAAGAGCTTCAGGAATATGCACAAATCACGAAAATGTTAGGCAATGGTAGACTTGAAGTAAGTTGCTTTGATGGAGTTAAGAGAATGGGCCACATAAGGGGTAAATTGAGAAAGAAGGTTTGGATGTCTCAAGGAGATATTATATTGGTTTCTTTGAGAGAATTCCAAGACGAGCAATGTGACGTAGTCCATAAATATAACTCTGATGAGGCTAGAACATTGAAGAACATCGGAGAGTTACCAGAGAATGCTAAGATCAATGAAACTGATACCTTTGGTGGCGATGAAGATGAAGAAGTCAACTTCGAGTTCGGTGAAGATGAAGAAGACGACGAAGGAGGTGAAGAACTCGATATCGATAATATTTAGAGAAGTTATAATATATAATGAGCTAATAACATTGTCTAACGAAATGTTCTGTCATTTTACTCTTGTTGAAACGCCTTGTGATAAACGGCGGGCGGGTTTTATTCTTTAGCAAGCGCGGAATACGATTGAGGGACTCGTTAGATTGAGTTGGAAATCTTTCAGAGCTCAAAATCCAACTGTCTCTTCCTCACCATAGCTATTTCTACTCATTTGTAAAGATTTTCGCACAGAAGTAAACCCAGCAACACCATTGTCTGAGGGTGGAAGATTATTTCCTTCATATACCCCCAAGGTTGTCTTGCTTCTGTACTCATTCTCTTTTCTAGAAATATTTAGCAAAAACACTATACTAAATATCATTAAGAAACCGATTAGCAAAGAAATTAGGTTTATTGCACTCGTTGTGTTAAAGCCCTGAAATGATATGCAAGAGGCTATAACGATGAACGCAGTTAAAGTAACATAGTACATACAATTGATTAACAGTGGACATGTCATGCTGATTCAAAGCCTTATTGAAATGATTCATCTGGATCAGAATGCAAATAATCACCATAAGTAAAAATATAGGTCGATAAAAGGTTAACCTGGTTACTACCACTCAAGGTTGATTTTAAAGGGATACCAAAGGCCTTGATATAGATCACTGAAATGGAACCCACCGTAGAACAGATAGAAATGGAAACTATAGGATATTTCTTTCTTTTTTTCATATTTAGGTACTATCTTGTAAATCAGAAAAATTGAATATGAAGATAGCAAAAGACAATATATCAAGAAAGGGTTTCGAAGCATACTTCAGTATTTCATCGACAGTTTTATTACTTGTTTAATCACCGAACCCATTAGACAAACTCCACGTCCTATCTTCCCCAATGTACGAAGTTCTTCCTTTAAGAAAATTGGCTGCTAAAACCGCTCCAATTATAACTGAAAGACCCTCCAAAGGCGTAACTAAAATGACTGGTGCAAAGGTGTATGCTGCAAAAGTTTGCCACCTCGCCAATTGCCATTGTGCCCATTCCTGTCCACCATATAGGAATTCGTAAATGATCGTATCCTTCTGATTATCAATTCTCACTCCTGTGGGAAGCATCCGTAAGTCCCTTTTATGTAAGAATAAACGATGTTCCAGTTGCTAGCGAGGAATACATTGCAAGTACCAATCCAGTATACTTGTTATCCACTATCCTCCCAGACTGTCTATCCCACTAACCCTGTGACGCAAACCAGCTCAAGAAAAGAAATTGAAATACTAGCATGAAGACCGAAAGCCAAAAGTATTCTTCCTTTCTCTTCCCGCTCTTGGTGTACTTGTTGATCTAAAGTCGATTACTGTTTGTATTGCTACAAATACATGTCAGTGCTGTTGATATCAGACATGCTAAGAACAGTTGTGTGCGAGTATTGTTTCCTAAGAGATTAAGTTATGACATTTTTGATTACTAGTTCTCACTTAGAATTTATATTTAACACATTATGAAGAAAGAAGTTCTTGTTTCATTGATTGTAGAGCATTCCAGCCTTCAGTGTCCTCCCAGGAAGCTTTCCCTTTTGAGGCCAAAGAACGAACAACGGATTTGGCTTTGTACTTCCAGTCCTTACACACTAAATCACCAGCACCGTATTTGCCAGGCAATTCGCCTAGCGACTCATAAGCAGCAACCAAGTCCGAACAAGACTCCACAGCATCATTCCACACTTTTTCGTCAAATTCCAAATTTGGTTCGCTCAGCAATGCTCTGTAAGCTTTTTCGTGGCACTCGAGGGCAGCCCATGGTCTCTTTCTCCATAATTCAACCCTTGACACAATTCGCCAGCAACGGGACGACTTCGTTATCACTTTAGGGAGTACATTACAAATAAGGTCAATACAGGAAGATTGAAAATGAGGCACCCTACTAGAATCATCTGGCACGTACTCGGTCGATGTGAGTACATCTACCAAAGATTCTAACATGGGCAAATCTATTCCTCGCTCTCCCGCACTGTTACTTTGTACTTTAACAATTTCTCTCATAGCAATAAGGACATCGTTCCAAGATTCCAATTGGTAGGCAACAGTCAAATAATTATCGTAGAGCTTCAATAGCACCCCTGAGTCGCCTGCGTTACGAATTGCCCGTTGCAAAGAGATTAAGGCTTGCTTCAACTTACCTAACTTAATAAAAGAACTGGCCAAATTTGCTGCAGCAAAAGCGTTGGAATCATCCAAGGCCAAACATCTAGTAAAGGCCTCGGACGCCAAGTCGTATTGTTCCGTCTCGAGTCCACAACAACCGTAGAAGAACCAGTTTTCAAAGTTTAAGGGGTTCACGCACAAGCTATCGTTCATATGTTTAATTGCCAAGTCAACATTTCTATTTACGCCTCTAGGAGGATTGTATAAATAGCGCGACAAAGACGCTTTAGCCTTAGGATACTTTCCTACTTCCCATGCTTTCAACCACAAATTTGGATCTTGCTTGATATCTCCTAGAATAGAAATAGCCCTTGCATCATCTGGGTGTTTTTCAAGACGCGATGATATCACCCTCTCTGCTTGCTGCTCGTCACCCGTTGCAGCATAACACAATGCGACTTCTGAAGCAAATTGGAGCCTCTCATATATTTCAAGCGCAGATTTCAAAACTCCCAAGGACATGTATTTTTCTGCCAATTTTACATCCATCGTCCACTGTGGAATTAAAGGCAATTGATGCACAAACCTTAATCTGTTGGCCGATTGAGACTCTTCCTGTGCACCCGAACCTGGTATCACCTTAGTTCGAATTTTAATTCCAATTTCTTCTATTATTGAAGTCATCTGCAAAATACCCCTCTCAACAGTTTTCGGTTTTCCAGTCTCCAAGACTGACCTTTCCCATAAGGCTCTAGAGAATATGGACCAATTAATATGTGCATGTTTTGCTGATATTAACCTCTCTAGAATAGCAAAGAGCTCTTCCTCTACCAAGACGTCATTTATAGGTGTTGTTTGCTTTAGTATGGTGAATATTAATAGAAGCTGTAAGTTATCTAAATCATCGAGTGGTTCTTGGTTATTTGGTTCGATGTTCCTCAAAATAACAGGTATTTCTTCTGTTTTAGTAGCCAAAGGAATAAGTCTTTGATCATCATCCGGAGTTTCAAAATAGTTTTCCATTTTTATTTTCTTCGCCTCGGGGCCATACTGGAGTTCAACGTCTGTTAAAGATTCATACTCAGGCATTTCTAGTAAGTAGTCTGAATTCAAACTAAATGTCTCTGGTAGTTCATTCCCAGAAGTATATAATGATTTCATTTGGCTTTTAGCTAAAAGAACTAATATGGAGGCGAAGAAACCCTGAAATCTGGTTTTCTTGGCCTTCGCTCCTGTCAATACTAATTCAAGTCCTGAGATGCGACGAGCCTTACGGATAAATTTATTAGCATAATTCTCAGTTTGTCCATGTATAGCGACTCTTGCACATTCGAGATTAAAAATTAGCTCAACATGTTGTCTTAATACAATACCTGTATGACCTTCCACGAAGAGTGATGTTATTATTGAAGGATTTAACAAGATTGACGAAAGTTTTGATATAATTCCAGGCATTTCAGAGAGAACGGAACCTTGTACTTGAAGAGCCCTTGAATACCACCAACAAGTAGAAGCAAGAACCGGATTACCAGAGGCATTTTCGACCTTTTTCTCTATGGCCTCTATTGTTGTATCGTAGCTTATCGACCCATTCCTTCCGATAATGGAGTGTTCCCCTGATATTCCAAGGAGCTTCTCAAATGTAATGCAAGAAAGAACTAATAGTATTGGGTCAACCATCAAGTCGTATGCTTGTTGTCCTTCAATATTGAGTAGCTTGGTAATTTCCGCCTGTAAACAGTCTTCTTCAACATTTGGGAACAACGATTTCTGGTAATTATGCTCTATACTTGGTCCTGTGAAATTTAGCTGGATAAAGCTTTGGAGTAATGCGATTGCTAACAAGTGCATCTTGAGGAAAGAATCCTCGTGAGAAGATTCACTTGCTGCACTTTCGTAGATAGAATTAACATAGTCGCCGAGTACGTATTTCAAAGAATAATTAGGAAACTTAGAAAGTATTTCTCTATTTTTTTCCTTCTTCAACGAAAGGTCATCACTGTTGTATAACAAGGTTGATGACTTACCTTGAAGAATCTTTTGCGTTTCCTCTACTAAAAAATGGTACTTCCCTTCAGAAGGTTCTTTCCCGTAAGCCTTCTCCGCCGGAAGTAGTATCACTAGCAGCGATAATGTAGTCTTCAAGATTTCATCCGAAGACATTCTTACACTTTCACAACTTACTACCAGACTTCTTGCGTATTTTTTTTTTTTTTTTAAAGGCATCGCTCTAACCGAGTCCGATCAAAATGCAAGATTTGTATTTCAGGCAATTTAATGCTATACGTATTCTATAAGAAACATAATATTATATAAAAGAAATGATTACTAGCAAACAACAATTAAGTCTTCCGGTGCAGTTGAAAACCAAGAATTTTTTTTCCCTCGCTAGAATTACTTTCTGTTCTTTGATGCTCTGCTTTCTTCGATTTTGGCTTCTTCAAAGAATTTCTTATGGATAAACGATTCATTTCAGAATTGTGTTCGGGATTCTCATCATCCGAAGCAAAGTCAATCACCTCTTCTTGTACATTCAACCTTGGTTGGGAATTGGTTTTTTTCTTAAAACGGGGATTTTCTTCGTATGTTACTTTTTCATTATCTAAGTCGACTACCGCTATCTCGTTCATTCCTTGCATTGGAGCTGGTTTCTTACTTGTATCCTGAAGAGAATCTTGTGGGACAGGGTCTTTCAAATTAATCAAATCATTGGAATCAATTGGGTCAGCAATTTGACGGCCTTTTGGAAACCCCGTGTCAATGGATAAAGAGCCTATCAACTCGTGAGGACCCCTTTGAGAATAATCGTAAGCTTTGCTCCGAACTTTCTCATTCACTGGAGGCGCACTGTGGTCTCTAATACCACTGCTGCTTCTCTTCTCGGTATAGCTTCCCCAGGGATTACCATGTTTTCTAGTGTCTTTATTTGAATACCTATCGTAAGGATCCTCTCTGCCATCTTTTTCCTTGAGGGTATCAGCCGCTAACACTGGCCTAGGTGCTTTTGCATACTCGATATCTCCATCCGCCGTAAGAGCATTATAATATTGTGGACGCTGGACCTGACTATTCTGGTCAACAGCGAGGACAGCCGGTTCCATTTCTGGATGAAAAGTCTCCTCTTTTTGACCTCCTTGCGCATCAAGATATAGTTCATCTGGGATGGCCTCTTTCGGAGACCTTGTCTTCATTTCAGAACTATTTTCCAAAGGCTCCGTATTTTTAGTTGACTTTTGAGACGTAGAAAGATTTCCACCATCTGTTTCAAGGACATCTGTACCACTTGGTAAGGGTTTTTTTTTATATTCTTGAAGCTCTTCACTTGTCCTGTTCAAATTTTCACTAGGCGGAACGTTGATAGGAGTCTTTGAACCGGTAGTGAAAATGTCATCGACTAATCTTTCCGCGCTCTTGTTTATTTTGGCATTATGCGTCTGCCAGCCTTCTTCTCGTTCAAGTTCTGACGAAGCCCTCTCATTACTTCGTGATGGCAACTTATGCTGAAGTTGCAGAGTCGGAGAGTAAAATTCGTTTTGTTTGGAAACGTGATTCGACATATATTGTCGACTAAACGTATTTTCTCGTGAAATTTGAGGATTAACCTTGTAAGAGTCCTTGGTGATATCAACTCCAGAGGAAATACGAGACATTTGAGCACTTGTAGCACCATTTGACGGCCTCCTGGTTTCCCTCAGTGTCTTTGTACTCTCAGATCCCGTCGTCTTACCTCTAGATGGATAATCCAAAAGGTCTTCCAAAGAAGGATATCTTTCTTCTGCGTCCTCTAAATTCTTTAAATTTTCAGAGTTTTCGTCTTCATGCGCCAACTCAATGTCCTGCTTTGGTGATCTTTGAGGTTTAGGGTCAACAACTTGCGGTATAGAACTAGGCTCAACAGATGGAAGCAGTGAATTATTCGTTAAATTATTTTCTGAATTGACACTTGGATACGCTTGGCTATCAGGGGATGCATGTGCAATATAAAAATTCTTAGACTGGAGATAAAGTTGCTGTTGTCCTGCTATTTCTTCTTGTTTCTGTCTTTGATAATCATATAGACCCTGAAAATCATACGGACCCGTTCTCGATATTTCGGGAATATTCAAGCTACCAAAATCAAGTCCTACCATCTGTGATACCAACATAATAACTTGCGCTATATTTGGTCTGTAGAAAGGGTTCTCCTGAAGCATAACTAAAATCAAATTTTTCAAGTCATTGGAGAATTGAGGGGAAGGTAAGTATTGAAATGCACCGTGTAAAATCGATATATCCCCGCTAGCTTCAAAAGGAGTAGTAAAATAGCATAACTTATAGAGAAAGCAACCTAAAGCCCAAATGTCTGCTCTTTCGTCAATTGCAAATCCCTTGTAAAGGTCTATCATTTCCGGAGCCCTATACTGAGGAGTAGTTTGATAGAGTAGGTCATTAGCAAGCCATTGGAATCGTTGCACATCCGTAGGAGGCATTATGGGGGATGTGGTCGATCCGAAATCACATAATTTGAAACGACCTTTAATGTCAATGAGCACATTCTCAATCTTTATGTCCCTATGTATCAAATTTTTCCGATGCATTTCGTACACGCCGAGGGACACATCCAAAAGGATTTTTAAGATTTCGCCTTCAGTCAACTTCGTAGCTAGCCTCGCATTCATGTAGTCTAAGAGTGACTTATTCGGACAAAGTTCCATTAAGAGTAAAACTTGGTACGTCCCATCATTCTGTCTTTCGGCATGTGAATCATAATATTGTACTATACTTTTTGCACCCCTTAAAGTCTTCATGACCTCAACTTCTTTACGCAACTGGTAAAGACCACTCTTATCTGGAATTATTACTCTTTTCAAGCACGCCAATTCATTCTCGCCTTCCAAAGGGTCCATATGAACGCTATATATATGTGCGTATCCCCCTTCCGAAAGATAACTTACAATAGTTACCCGATGTGTGCCTACCTGTAGACTAGTACCTTCTGGAAGCCTGGGAATACTCGCCATCGTCTCTTCTTCTCTTACGTCAATGCCAAGTAAACGTTTTAGCTTAACGATTACCTACAACTTTGTCCTTAACAGATACACGCACTACTAAGCATGTCACGTGAACATTAGAAAAATAATCTATATGCTGCTAGCAAATTCTTCAGAGTAAAGGGATTGCATTTCTTCAAATGTAAAAGAAATATACACGGATTCAACTCCAAATTCGTTCCTTGTTAAAATGCACATCTTGTGTTCTATGAATTCTCTTAGCATCGTTCTAAATGTAACTTCATTCGAAGTCACGAATTCTTCCAAGCATGTTTTGTAGAGGTCCTTGAAATCAACTGCTGATTTGGGTGAGCCTTTTAGACTACCAGCACCTCCACTCTTGGTTGTAGGCATATTTTTGAGGATATCTAGCTGCTTAGCAAGTAAAATTTTGTATATCATTTTTGCATTGGAGGTGAGAGAGTTAAGAACATGCTGGGCACCCTTAACGCCGACAAATTTCTTACTCTTTCCCGTGTTCAAGACATCCTTAAAAGATAACTCAACAAAGTATGGCTCATAAGTGCTCAAGTCATGCCAAACAAAGTTATAGTTATTCAATTTAGACAGATCCCATAGAAGAGACACATTAATATTATCCGTAGAAGAAATAAGCCAGATCTCAGGCACAGAACATAACCGAGAAAGCAAGCTTTGAACTTTATCACTGCGAAAAGATTCACCGTCAATGTTGTGTATAACTAAAATTAATTGAGGTCTTATTACGTCTTCATTAGAAGTTCTTTTTTGCTCTAAGAAATTAACAAGAAAGGGCACCGTTTCGGATACATGCTTAGGAAAATTGATATTCTCTTGTTTCGCTTTCTCGGGAGGTATAAATACTGATACAATGTCATGAAGCACCCTTTTGAACTTAACAGCTGAATTATACCCATTCACTATCAAAATCTCAGGAAATTTGTCTTCTATTTGCATTTTTTCTTCATACCAGCTAATAAAGTAATTCTCAATGAAATCAAGAATGACTTTTATCTTAGAACCTATTCCGTAAAAATTTAAGCTAAAACCGTAGGCCAATTCGAAACACCACTGATGGTAAAGCGATTGGTGCAATTTACCTAGTTCGTTCTTCTCTTTATGAAGTACATAGCCCGACAAATGGCTATATGGAATAAACTCTTCGTACCCAAGGGGAGGTGCTAACTGGGAAAGAGAATTGTTGCTTGCTTTAGGACGGCCCATATGTTGCTCAAAATACCCTTCCGATCCTTCCAAGAAAAAAGCCCTCTCATCTACAAATGCGTCCTTTTTTTTGGAATCCAAGTTAGTATTAGGGAAAAATCGTTCAAGAAAGTCTTTATCTTGAATTTCGTCTTCTTCATTCACGTGTGGAATAGGCATAGGTGTAAATTTGTACTTATTTAGAGCATCCGCAGGTGCGCTTGAATTTACCTCCGGAGAGCCGCTGATAACAGGAATTGTTAGTGCAGTAGTGTCAGCCAAGTCTTCTAATGCAGAGGATAAGTTATCCCCTTTTATTTTGGAAGAATCTTTCTCGCTAGAAGATCTCTCTTTCGGTGAGGACCGATTTTCAGCAAAAAAAAATTCGTCGTCCACTTGAAATATGCTTTTAACCTTGCCTGCGAGTTTATCTTTATTACTAGGCCTTCCAACTTTTCGAGGTGTCGGTGAAGCCAGTTTCGAAGTCCCTTCATAGCTTCGTGGTGTATAAAATTCTTCTCCCTCCGACAGCAGTTCTTTCTCTTTTGATAGGCTCTTAATAGCAGACCTTCTTTTCCTACGTTTAGTAGGAGTGAATTCCTGATCGTCAAGGTCCGATTCTTCTTCAGCGTTGCCGACTTCTTTTTCTTGCTTTGTACTTATCTTACCTAAAGAAGTATCCATCTTCTTCTGTCTGGAAGTAGTTCCATTCTGCTGGGACTTTCTCGGTCTTCCTCTCCTCGGTCTTTTCACTTCTGTCAAATCTTCTTCTAGTTCGATATCACTTCCATATGGTTTTGAGGACGTCTGACTTGCTGCTTCCTTTTGGCTTCGATGTCCAATGATTGCGTCAGCTATTCTCTGATCTTGCAATTCAAGAGGGTCCTCGAACTCTATTTCATTGTCGAAGTCGCTCAATAATTTTGATGATGCTCTCGTTCTTACCGCTCTTTTACGCGCGGATCCTTCAAGCTCAGCACTTGATCTCTTTTGTGGCGAAGGTAGGCCTGCTCTTCCTTTGGGTGTCCTCAAAGGAGAAAGTAACTTTGAAGAAACCACATCACTTTCCAATTTTATAACTCCCCTTTTACTGGGTGATCTTGTCGGCAGTGACAATATCAACTGCAACGGTTTCCTTGTAGGTGAAAATTGTGCCTCTCCATATTTTTTATCATCAGTAATATTACTTTTCTTATTTTTATCTTCTTGGGAGATATTAGGCGAAGATGACTTCATATGAGTTGCATCGAATTGAAAGTGAACTTTCTTTACGTATAACTTATTTGAATCACATAATGGTCAGGACAGATGTTTTACTACTTTTACGTCCTGTATATAATCTTCTTCTACTTGAAGCACGGAAAACTGTTCATGTTCTTATTCTTCCAGCTGAATTTTGCCTGTGATGTTGTCTTTCTGTCCTAATTGTTCTAACATGCTACTCGTAGTACTGGATGAAGACAATATAAATAAATTCCGTTGCATGACTTGTCCATACCAATTTAAGGTTAATAATTTTCAAATTTATGATCGAAAAGTTTTACCTAGCAAAGAAATAGATGATGTATTAGGCGGAGAAGAAGCTTGGGCGAATGTGGATCAAACCTATGCACAGTGTCCTCAAGATTGTGGTAGCGATCACGCATACTTCTTTCAATTACAAATTCGATCTGCCGATGAGCCGATGACAACGTTTCTTAAGTGCGTCAAGTGCGCACATCAATGGAGAGAAAATTGAGTATTTGAACTATTTAGACCTTCAACAGGTAAGAAATTCTACGACTTTATCATGGTTTCTCTGACTGTTTTATCATTTTTCACGCTTCATGTCAGTCCGTTCAGCGATACCTTGAGGTATAAATGCTTTGTTAAAGCTAGTATAACCGAAAGACTTCAAAGACATCCCGCACCAGAAGGTTGGATTTTGTGAAAGCTCATAGCATGTCCTCGTTATATTATTTAAATCTAGTGCCCCCGAAGACTTCAAGATCACTTTCTTTGTAGGGATGGCTGAAGATATCTTTTTAAAAGAACCGCTCTGATTGCCATTGATATAAAGAGGCTCGACGGAATTTGCAATTTGACTCATGTTTTGGGCCCAAGTCAATTTTCTTCTTTTTGTTGAACAATTAGAGTCATTAAATTCCTCGATTTCACATGAAACATTAAAAAAGTTATGAAAATTGGACAAAGTCTCTTTTAATTGCAGACCTAGAACTCGAGGAACTGATGAATTGATGTTACTGTGACTTCGTGTATTTTTGCTCCTACGCAGTGGAATTGCATGTGAAAGCTTATTTAATATATGATCATTCTCATTCCGTATGTCTAGGCCGTCATACTCACTTAGACTGTTGCTACTATTATAATTATATTCATCTAGTCCACCAATTTTTGGGCCTCTACATGTATCAGAAAGCTCTTTTTCATAAGAGCCCATAAAATCCCATATTTCCTGTAAACAAGAAGCCTTGTAATATCTGAAATACAACCATTGTTGCTTTTTAAAAAAATCCGTATACTTGCTATTTTTCCTCTCTACTATTAGTTTTTGTAACAGTAACTTTTCAAGGTTACCAAAGGTTTCTCCTTTATGTGGTGATAATGTAGGTCTTGATGTACCATCATGGTGACAGTTCTCATCATGATTTTGAGGCATGTCAGCTGATCTCAGTAATTTATTTGAAGCCATATTTGTTGAATTTGAATTTTCTAGCGAGTCACCCCATCTTTTTATTATATCAATACAGTCATCTACATTCCAAGAATTAATCACTTTTATAGGCATTTTTGAGATCAATGCAAGTTGAGGACCGTATTCTTTTTCCTTGATCCTATCATAAGTTTGTTGCTGGCTATTTCTACATAAGTCACCAAAATATTTTGCCATCGTGAATCCTTTCTCCCACGTCTGTCTTGACTCAGTGCAAGGATAAACCTCAAGGGGTTTAAACAATGATACTATATTTCGACATTCCGAAAACGAAGAGTGGCCCGAAAAAGGAAACTTAATTGTGCATGGCAATAGCTCATTGCTATCTTTATTTAGCAACCAGGTGTTTCGCCGAAAATTAAAAATGAGATTACCGTATTCAGTACGATCGACCAACGTCAAATGATTTTCAAATTCTTCAGGGCAAAGATTTTCCAAAGAGATCGGGAAAAAAGAATTTGTATAATCGAAAGCATTAAAATCAACACAACGTTTGATCGAAATCGGAAACTTACATGATTCTTTACATGAAGCAGACGAACACGCATGAAATTTACACGCGTTCTCCGTATGGTCTTCTATGCTGGTTTGGTTCACTTTTAAAAAAAATGGCAATTCCGACTCTAAACATTGAGCTCTACTTCTCAACTCTTCGCTAAGATGTATGTGTTCTCTAAAATTTTCTGTAATGATTTGCCAAACTTCTTCAAAGCCACTGGTAAAATCCCGAAAGAAAAATTGAACATCAGGGTCATCCAAAGGGTAGCACAGAATAATCTTCGTTATCAAATCTATGGAATCGTGGTTCGAAGGAATTTCAATTAGTCTTGTATCACGATAGCTGAAGGTAGTATCGAGATACACTGCATTCAAAATACTGTTCCCTTTTATGTATTTCTCAAGAATTTTGTTTTCTCTAAGTTGTTCCAACCACCATTTTTCACCTCTTATATCCCCGGAGTAAAGTATACTTTTATTTCGCCCTTCAACCAAGAACATCACCGACCCAGGGCAGTGATAGGAAGGTATTAACGCAATTGAAATGACTGCTTTTCTCAATCGGAAAGTGTGAATCTCATTAAGAGTTAAGGGTTCAAGGATCAGTTTCAAACTTCGATATTTAGGATCTTGGAGTATAAGCTTTTTAGTCAAACTAGAACAATAAATCTTACCATGCATAGACTTATTAAGAAGTCCACTAAGGTGGTCTTTGTGACAATGGGAAATCAAGCATATATCAGCATCCGCGTTGCATCTATCAATACAAAGTCCTGGAAATTCCTTCACCTTTCCATTGAAAGAGAAGCTTGCTTTCAAGAATGAAAGCTTAGTCATGTTAGCTCAAATTTCCTAGACTTACATTCACTGGATCACATTATGCATGTAGATATTTTTCAATTATTTTCGATAGTGTAAATAATCGCGTCCGGTATATGAAATACAATCTTGATATATTTATATTTCATATTAGGATACCGTAATATTCTGCTCTCTTATGCTTATAGCTTAATTGCTCCCACTGGACGATAAACCTATCTGCAATTGGAAGTGTTAACTTACCGCTCCAGCTCAATTGAGCGACCCTGGCAAGACTTTCTATATAAATAATTTTGGTCTTACAGAAACCAAAAAACTTAAGAAGAATTACTACGTATGCTAGTGGAACGCATGTCCCAGGACCATCTAGTAATAATACTGATGGTAATTTTGTGAAAGGATACAAGGCCTCTATAATTGAAATTGTTGATTTTGCTGTGCTCGTAATTGACAGCAAGAAAGACTGCCCGACTGATCTTGCTCTATCAATTGTAATATAATTTGCCTTGTATTTGCTTAATGAGTGATTCTCCTCTTCGTACTTTTTACATTTCAAGAGAGATGAACTGTCACCGCTGGATGCTACCCAAGTCCTTTCGAGATTTGACAAGTTAGCCCCCTCTAGTATTCTCATCATCTCAGCAGTATGTCCCCCTGATCCCAAAAATATCATGATTCTTTTTCCTTCAATATTTCCTTGGAGTTCTTTCAAAGACCTATTTTTCCTATCAACATTTGTTCGGTTTCCATTGATGCATGGTAACACCATAAAGAGTCTCCAAAGTATCGCAAACGCAGAGAGCACTAGTGGTAATATTATGGGAAGTACACCCTCATTTGCATTCATAGCTCTAATTAAAAGCTCTAGCCAACAAGCGAAAATATTACTGATCTTTCCGATGTTCCTTGAAATAGTCATTATTATATACAAATACATTACACAAAATATTATATAGATATTACACTTAAACTTAGATTTCAAAATCACTTCTAGCAACATTATACTTCTTTAAGTCTTTTTGCGGATTACTCTCTTGCCTCTTCTTATTTGTGGGTGCAGCTTTATCTTTTCTTGAGGAACGATTTTCGTATTCTTTGTCTCTTTCTGTTAGTTGTCTAATAACTTTGGCCACCACCAAACTCAACTTGCGCTGTTCATCATTAGTAGAACCTAGGTTAGACGGCCTTGCCCAGCAAACACGAAAGCTATATCTATCAAGAACCACTAGTCCTGGAGTTTTTATATTAGCATTCAAGCCATTGGTTGCAATAGAGGACGCAAATGATTCCGCTCCTTTCCTTGTGGTAAAACTAACGTACCCACATCTTGCTCTGTGTTGAATGGAAAAGAATTTTATTTTACCAAACCCGTAGCAATATTCGGAAAGAACGTATTGAGGGATATCACTAGAAAAGCCAAATATAAAAAAAGATGTAAGAGAAATATCTGAGTCCTCTAAATTTATCAGTCCGTTGAAAGGAAGCTTGGCTAAAATTTTTGATATATCACTTGATTTGACGTTCGACACCTTTTTATCATCAGTTACTCTTCTTTTGGTACTATTTGCATCAAAGTTATTTTGTCCGTTAAACTTTTCCGCGAGCTTTTCTAGTACTGCCTTTGCTTCTTCTCCTCGGCCTTCCAGCTGACTAGATCTTTCAAAATTCTCTTCCTCGGTATCGGCTTTTAGAGCCTTAATCTCTCTGTTTCTAGAATTAGAAGAGTGTGATATTCTTTGCGAAGTTTTAATCCCTGCCATCTTCAAAGCTGTATCTCGAATATCTAATGGAATCCCATAGTGAATGTCTAACATACAAGATTGACAACAATTCTTAATCCTGGCACAAGTCATACAGACTACTGTTTTTCTGGACTTTTCATTACCTGAGAGTTGCCATCGAAATACAGTGAAAGGTCTTGTACACACTCGACATTCTTCTCCATTAACATCTCTCATCATCCGCACGTACTTCGACTCTCCACAGCATTGACTGCAGATAGCAGGGAATTCATCGCCTCCCTCAGAAGAACTCAGTTTTGATGTCATCTAGAATATCTAACACATAGATATCCATATTGAACCAGTATAAGGTGGCATTCTTCTTTTTATCACGTGACACAAAATACAAGTCATCAATGAATAGAGATCATCAATACGATATAAGAGAACCAAAGCAAAAGAAGAAATAACTGAAGAATAGTGGCGAGTCCGCATTCTAAGATGCGAGCTGAAACTTCTCAGAATAAAAAAAAAAAAAAAAAAAAAAAAAAAAAAAAAAAAAAAAAAAAAAAAAAAAAACAGAAAGTTGATGCACCTATACAGAAATAATAATAATAATTTTATACTACGGCAATGAATCCCCGTTCGACATTTCAATGCAAAATCACTTTCATTTGTTAGTAACCAATGTTCGAAATCAAATATTATTTGAACCAACTCCTATAATTGAACGAGTCAGAGTTAAAAAGCTCTGTATTTTTTGTTCCACATATAATTCAGGTGAAGAAATTCAAAAAAAAAAATTCATCATGATCAATCAAACGAGTTGAATAAAGCTTGTTTAAACATACCTTTATTAATCACAAAACATAAGAGAAAAGCTGTTCACTTCAAATGTTAAGTGAGCTAATTTATGCCAACTTTAACAAAATTTTTTTCATATTGTCTTCGGTATACGGACTGTATAAATACTTTTGGTTCATGCACTTATTGTTTCCAGAATATTTTCATTAATAAAATGCAACTTCAACTTACGTATAATAACTCGTAAGGAGTCAAGGTCTGTTTCCACTTGTATGTCGCGCTTTATCTGTAAAACCTTTTTCGACTTCATAATAACCTCCACTATTGCAGTAAAGACAAGATCATGTGTATGCCATGCAACGCTACCGTTTTTACTCATCTCTCGAATAAACAGTAGGACATCGCTCAACTCAACATGAACCAAAGAACATAAGTGATATATTGTATTTTCATCCATACCTCGAAATTTACTGAGTTTCTCTATCAAACGATAATCTAATTTCAGAGCTTCGATATCGTTCTTATATAAGTTAGTAGGTTCCACTTCATATATTGATTCTCGATGTGTCGATCTAACTAGGTCCAAGTTTCCAATGATGGAAGAGGGCTTCATCGATAAATAAAACGACGTTGCTCGGCTAATCTCAAAAATTGTGAATCTTTCGAAGAGCAAGTCTATTACTTTCTCCGATAAGGCAGTTGGAGTCTCCACGAACTCTAGCTCATAAAGACTCGAGAAGAATTCAGCAGTCTCTTCTCTTATGGCATCTTCTGAATCGTAGAGCATCTGTTGAATAAATAAAACACAAAGTACAACGACAGTTCGGTATCCCTCTTCAAATTTACAAGAATGGACAATTTTTATTAAAGCCCCTGTTACCAATTGCCTAGTAAGTCTTTCATTGGATTCATTCAAATGATTGTAGCAGGAAGTGATAAAATTTATTAATTCTGTCTCCTCGTCTGCTCCAGTTCTTGTGATCATGGAAGACATTATGGCCAAAATGAGAGCCTTCACTTCCTGGTCAGTAGATGAAGTATTTAATGCCGATAAAGTTTCAAACAAAGATTTTACTTGTTCATCCGATAAAGAAGTTGCAAAGTCAGGCAATCGTCCCATAAGAAATAAAATTTTCTTTTTAACGTAACTCCAACAGTCATCTTGCTTTAGAAGTTCCCACAAGGAATGACCAAGCCATTGACAACTTTTTTCAATATTAGCTTTTTGATCATCCATCACCCGAATCCAAAAGTCAAGGACGGTAAGTTGGAGCTCATAACGACTGGAATACAATGCCAACAAAGATAAATCGACCAAATTCTCAGATTCGTGCTCTAAATAGTGCGATAGAAGATACTCAATACTAGTCAGGAGAAATAAAGATCTCGCACCATTCGGTTGTAAGTCATCGTTCGCTATGCAATCAGTGACAAGCATGGCTATCATATAGAATAATTTGGACTGGAATGTTTTTTCCCAGGAAAACCCTTCAATGATTCTTAAAATGTTGACACTTGCATTCGCAAGAATGTAAGACCTAGAACTTTTAAAAGCCAATATGAAATATATTAATTCACATATTCTAATTATTTGGCTTTTTGTGAGTATGAATTCTTCTGGTCGTACAATTTTGCGAGTAAGGACTTTCTGTAAAAAAATTAAAGTACCGTGAATACTATTAAACTTACCAAAATTGAGAAGACTTTTCTCTACCAAAAGATCGATGTATGTTGGAATGTTACTACCATTTAAATATGTAGCTAAGGCTAACGAGCTCATTTCTCTTATTCTCCAATCCTTATGAGCCATATAAGAAACTATTGGTTCATTAAACATCTGGCTCATATTGTCGTTCTGAGCAGATTCCACTCGCGAAAAAATAGTCAAAATTGCCAATGCAGCATTAACATTACTTGTTTTTGATAGAGCCGTATGAAAATAAGAGTATAGTATTCTCTCAAGTCCAATAAACTCGGAAAAAAATAATGTTGAGGACAACTTAGTTGCCCCATTAAAGGGATCAGTAAAAAGACTGTTATGTAAAGCACTGAATAACATCATTGCGCTATTTCTAATAGGCCAAAAAGAGTGATCAATATTTGTCAATGCTAGTTCAAATACAGAATTAAATTTGCGGACAAATTTTGGAAAGAACAATGAATCGGCAAAAATAGCTTTCAAACAATTAAGAGCATGAACTTGAGGAACATCCTTTTTATCTTGCGTGTCTTTTACTTCAAGATAAAGAATATTTATTAAAGCATTCATCGTTGAAGAATTAAGTTCATCTTGCTGACTTATGCTCAAATAGCTGTTGAGAGCGAGCAAAGAACCACTCACTAAAAAAGGTATTCCAGCAGATCTTCTGCTTACTAACTGATTCTTATTCATTATCAAGTCTAAACTTTGTGACAAGCAATCTCTAGGTAAGGACGCGACACTTGGATTATTGTTCTGCAAACAGATCTTGCAGAAAAGTACAAAGGAGCTCCTTATTGATGCTATGGCACCAGTGTGTTTAATCAGAGATAACTGCTCGGTCATTAGGCGCATACTTTCAGAATAAAGTCCTTCCTCCAAAAAATAACCAAATCGAGTAGCCTTACTGCTAGTTATAACTAACAAATAAGAAACTTCGCTGGCTAGTCTCCATGCATACAGCTGAATAGTATGCTCTTCTCTATCACTTAAGCTCACTGCCTTTTCCTTCTCGAAAAGATTTCTTAGCAAAGCCCATATTTGTAAATTCTTGGTTACAAGGTAGTGAAAAGTATGCCCCCAGAATGAAGCACAGCTTTGGATAACTTTATCATTAGTCGATTCAAGAATGAGATTCAAAGCTGTCAAATACCCATGAGATCTTTCTTTCTTCACAGTAGCCTCCACGACACCTATTTGCTCCATGGTGTTAAAGACTTTGTCAATTCTAGCAAGTAGCAATTTAGTAATATCTATACACCTTGTATAATTCTCCTCTTCCAGGAATGTTTGTGACATAATTTGAAAAATTTTGGCCCCTCTATCACTTCTCCTTCCAGCTAAATCATTAATCATATCAAGCGCGATTGGTATAAGGTGTGAATCATTTCGTGAAAGCACTCTGGAAAGCCTCGGGCATTCAAAGAGTAATGAAACACTCTCTTTACTAATATCTTCGTAGTTGCTTGTAATATTATCCAAAAGCAACAAAACCGTATAATCATCATAAACTTGAATGCTGAAAGGAAATGAAGTTTTATTATTGTCGGCTTTCGCCTTCATTTTTGGGGGAATTTTTTCATAAAAATGTGGTCTTTTGATACGGTCAATATTCAATTCAACTAGTAGACCTAACGATTTCAATGATATAAGCTTCTCAAAATAAGTAGAGCCTGGGAGTAAATTTCTTCTTAAAAATTCCATCAACCACAAAAGAAATCCATAAATCGTGTTTCGTACCTTCTGAAGTTCTTCAAATCTATCCTTGTCTCTGTACTTCGTCTTCTCTAGATCTCTACATATTGAATATGAGGAGTCTCTTAGTCTTATCATGAAAAGTCTCATTAGAGAAAAAAGTCGATCTCTTTGGTCGTTCTGGTCCACATCTTTGAATAACTGTTTTATTATATTACGTCTTCTAACAGCTTCAAGTACGATTGGATCAATCGGAGTTGATTGTTTGTAAGAACTTAGCAAGATTGTTAAACTCTTGATTCTGAAGTAAGCGTTAGAATGATCAGCTAGTCTTAGCAAGATATCTGTATATGAAGCCTGCAAAGTACATACTGAGGTAGTGATCCCCATTTTCCGGCCTACTTCTAAAAGGCCTAACAAAAAGCCGACACTCTTATCACTCATTTTAGACGAAAATTTTTGTTCTTGAAGTAGTATTTCATATACCTTAGGCTCTATAGCAATCAATGCAGGTAAAAGATAAGTCTGCACATTTTGGTTAGATTGCGGTTTCTCTAGTCCCTCCTCGACATATTTCCTCCATGACTCTATCCATTCCGGTATTTTGCCTTGAAGATATATTTGGGAAAAAATGCTAGCAAAAGCTTTGGAAGCAGCACTTGCCAAATGATTAAGACACATGGAATCTATACATTGTTGAGCAAATTTTGGATAATGTCCTAGTACGTAACCTGGTTCACTTTCTTTTGCTAGTCTTTCCATTAAGAAATAAAAACTTCTGTCTTTCATGGGCATATTGGTAATAGCATCAATGTATGAGTGTATTTTTAATAAGAAGCTTTCTGCATCTGTCTTCCTCAAAAAATCAATAACCCTGTGCAACAACTTTTCCAGTGAATTCACCACCGCACCCCTATTTCCTTGTATAAAAGCCACCAAGGATTCAAAGATGACACTTAACTGCAAATCATTAACATTCAAAGTCCCGTGACGGTCCACATAAGAGCTTGCCCTAATGAACCATACACTTAACGCATCGTTCAATCTTGTTCTTGCGGTAACATCCAATTTATCATCGATTTTTTCATACAAAGTGGAAAAGGCATCTTCGAGTGACCTTTTATTGATATTCCTGTTTTCAATAAGAAACTCTTTTAGCTGCTCTATTTCTTCCGACTTTCTATGTGGGCTTCCATCGATCCCCATAACACAGCTTTTGGTATCGTTCACGATGAGCTCGTATCGCGCTTTTAAATCGTCTATTATTATTTTTTTTCTTTTTTCTCTATACATGAGCTTCTGGGACGCTAGACCAACCCTTTAAAGCTTTGTATATGCTATCTAGGATCACTAGATCACCTCGCTAAGTAAGAGCAGGATTTTCGCTTCAGGTATTTGAGTTATATTGGGTCTAAAATTTGCTGGCTAAACAGATCTAGATAGATCAAGACTCTCATTAGTCTACGTTAGAGTGTATCATGGATTGCAGGGCGAGTTTGGCTAGGCGCTTGCAGCGACTTTATATTGGTTTCTATTACTCATTCCCGTTGTGCATGATGACAAGGAATGAGGTTTTGATATTTTGTGAGTTACTCTTTTTAAGGCCATTAAATCTTACATACTAACTTTTAGATCTGTTTATAACATCAATTGTCTTTTTGGCGGGTTTCGGCACTGTGTCCTTTATCTTATTTGGCTTTAAGTGTTATTCCAAGGCCATGCTAGACTTTTTACTTCCCAGTTAACTAGAGTAAAATCAATGCAAACGCCTTTCTTGTCGCGTCTTAATCTGACATTCTTCGATATCTGTTTTTTCTTAATTTTTCACTCCTTCTTACAATTGTTAGTCGTCTTTTATGAGACCCGGGACGATATACAAGCTTTGAAAAGTAAGGGATAGGATAAATATAAATATTGCAACGCGCATACACGATAGCTTTCTCTTTTCTAGTCTGTGTATTGATGCCAGAGATGTATAGAAGAGGACCGAGGGCACCCTTCCGTCCACCTAGATGTATATCATCATCTAGAAGTAACAGCTCATCTCAAGACGAGGAAAGCAAGCAAGGCCCACTGAAAGATAGAAAAGAATATGAGCGAGGAGAGTTGGAAAATGAGAGTTGCGATAATGGAATGAGCAAAAGACGAAAGCCCAACGGGACGTTATCGACAACAGGAATAGTTTTAGATATCGAAGAAGAGAAAAGTGATGGAAGCCAGAATCATTGTGGTCCTTCTCGGCTGGGCAACAAAAACGAGGTTGCTGTTCTCTGGAGGCGCTGTAGTAACAAAAAGAACAAAACTTGGGAAGGCGATGGAATCCTTGAGTTGACCAAGTCGGAATTAATTTTCAAAGGTGATATCAGTGGTGATGGAAAGTACAAGGAGATGGGTAAATCTAAGAAAAAACCTTTAGAAGGTGTCCTTACCATTGGAGGATACGAAGTCGAAGTGGATGACTATGGTAGCGACAAGGAAAACGATTCAGGTCGCCAAAAGGCACTTGTTTCAGGCCCAGCTATTCCTAGTGATCAGGATCGATTTAAAAAGGTTATCCCAAGAGCAAGCGGGTTAGCGAATGGTCAAAAAGAAAATAAAAGGTCACCTTTATATAATCCCCAGAAAGAAAATCTGTTGCTAATGTCACGTCCACCAAATATGGATTTAAACAACATAATTGATGTTGTTGTCGATCCTTTACTATCTAGACAGTTGCGTCCACACCAATGCGAAGCTGTGAAATTTTTGTACGAATGTGTGATGGGGTTTCGAAACTTCAAAGGAAATGGGGCATTATTAGCGGATGAAATGGGACTCGGAAAGACTTTTGTCACTATAACCTTAATTTGGACTTTATTGAAACAAAATCCCTATGCAAAAGAAAAAGGCCCAGTGTGTAAGAAAGTGTTGATAGCGTGTCCAGTTACTCTAATAGGAAACTGGAAAAAGGAATTCAGTAAGTGGTTAGGTTTTAACAGACTAGGCGTGCTTGCAATCAATTATCAACAAAATGCTGCTACAGAGAAGAAAGAGATACTATCTTTCGGTAAAACCCATGTGTATCAAGTTCTTATTATGAGTTATGAAAAAATCATGAGCTCCATAAATGAAGTAAGCAATACCACTTTTGATTTGCTTGTCTGTGATGAAGGTCATAGGCTTAAAAGCAGCTCCAATAAGGTTTTGAAATGTCTTAACGACCTCCATATTTCCAAAAAAGTTCTCCTCACTGGTACACCAATACAGAACGACCTAAATGAGTTTTATAATCTCCTGCTGTTCATCAATCCAAACTGCTTGGGTTCTTATCGTTCCTTTCAACACAACTTTATTAGACATATTGAAAGAGCTAGAGATGTTAATTGCATAAATAAAGAAACGTTGAAATTAGGAGAAATGAAATCCAACGAGCTAATTGACTTAACTAAAGAGTATACATTAAGGAGGACGAACAAAATACTTACTGAGTTTTTGCCTCGAAGGACTGATATTGTCTTATTTTGTCCTCCAACCGATGTTCAAATTTGTTTATTTTATCATATCCTTGAGTCTATCGAATTCTCTTCAATACTTGAATCAGGCAATAACAACAAGTCTTTTGCTTTAATAACGTTATTCAAAAAGATATGTAATTCACCGCTGTTAGTAGCTAAGGATGAGTCACTTGAGAAAATTATTCAAGGTAATTTCGACCTAAATTTTTTCACTAAAAAGACTGCTAGTGGCAAAATTAATTTACTTGTACCTCTTCTACTAGAGACATACGCTAATGGAGAAAAACTTGTCTTAGTTTCAAATTATACTCAAACATTGGATATGTTGCAGGATGTTATTTTGAAGCTTAAACTATCCTTTTTACGTCTTGATGGTTCTACGAGCTCTAAGGAACGATCGGCGATCGTTAAAAATTTCAATAATCTACCCTTAGAGAACTGTGCCATCTTTTTACTTTCAGCAAAATCTGGAGGTTTAGGTTTAAACTTGGTAGGAGCATCGAGGCTTATCCTCTTCGATAATGATTGGAATCCTTCGACCGACCTACAAGCCATGGCTCGTATTCATAGAGATGGTCAACAAAAACCTGTTTTTATTTATAGATTTATCACTACAGGAAGCATAGAAGAAAAAATATTTCAACGCCAATTAATGAAAAGCAACTTGACTAACAAGTTTCTAGACAATGATCTTACGTCGCTGAATTTATTCGATATTAGTGACTTGAAAGATTTATTTACAGTAAATGAAACAACGATATGTAATACACATGATTTGATACAATGTGATTGCGCTGGTCTAGGTCAATCCAATAAAGTCGAAGAAAAAAAACCTGATGATGAAAGCGACTCAGATATTGATACCCTGAAAGGTTGGATCTCAGCCCTAGATTTCAAGCAAAGAGACAATAGACCCTTTAAACAGAAGCTCTCTATCAGGAATGCTTTACTGGATTACAAGCACTTCATACCAAATCGAATGGGTACGGAGATGGCGTTTTATGATGACGTTTTGCATCAAGTAATGAGTAAATTCAAAGCAGCATCAGATCCAATTCCATTCAGTTTTATGTTGACTAAGATAACGGAAAATTCCACTATGTAATTTATATATCCTGAATGCTCACTTCTTCATTCTTCTGATTCTCTCCTCTGCTGCCCTGGCCCTTTGCTCTCTCATTATTCTCATTTTCTGTTGATCCGAAAGGCCATTAAAGTCTACAGCCGCGTTGAGAGCACCCTTCCCTCCGAGTGTTCCAGACGACCGATAACTTGGCTCTTTCATCTCTAACTCAGTCTTCCGCGACAATTCTTGTTCCATAATTCTTTGTCTTTCCCTCTCTTCTTGTTTCTTGGTCTCGAGTTCTTCTTCTAAAACCTGTTCCCTGGTTTTCGGACCTCCGATTTTAGCTTTTGTCCAATCACAAAAATCTTCGCCTAGAGAATACCGTGCAATTTGGAATGCTTTTTTAGTCTGGGAGTTAGCGGACAACTCAGATGGTGTTTTTCCAAACTCATTTGATATAATGGGATCTGCTTTTAGGGTAGCAAGTAATGTATAAACCATATGGGAAAGTCCTTGCGAAGAAGCGTAATGCAACATTGTAGGATAATGTAGATAATTCTCCCTCGGTTCCAACCTGATGTCCGGACTGATATTATTTTTACGTATGTAGTTAATCAATAATGGTGCTTTTGATTTTTTCAAAAAACTTACTAATGCTCCGGAATGCTTCTCCTCTTCCGTGATTTCAGGGACGTTATTTATTTTTTCTTTCTGCTTCAGAGAGTTTTGTAAAACTTCTTGTTCTTTGTCTATCCTTTCCTGTTGTTTTAAGTTGGGCTTTGGTTTATCCATTATATGCAAGTAAGACAATTGGGACCAAGCCCTTTTTAGCTCGGACTTTGTGGCCCGTTTTGTAGTAAAAGGGAAATGCTTTATCCTAGGATCATCCTTTCTTATAACACAATTGTCGTATCCGACCAAAATGTTTCTAGTAGAAGACCCTGCAGCTCGAATAAAGATTTTATCGCAGTCGTTTAACTGATTTCTCCAAGATGCTAGCAAACTTCTCACATCATTAATAAGCATTTGGTGATTATGCCTTCGAAGAGATGAACCAGCAGAATTGGCTTTCCCAGAGGCATTATCACTGGCACTTTGTGATCCTCCCTGCTTTCTTCTTGTAGTATATCTATGGAATGTCTTAGATTCTATTATATTTACAGCTTGTTCTTCCTTTGATTCTGAATAATTCCTCAGATCTTTCGAAATGTCCTTGGGCTTGTGAGACACTATTGCTCCTGCAAAGTGGCCACCACCTAGCATTAACAACGCTGATTTTCCTTCCTTAATCGGAGCTTGTGACCATTTCTGTAAAGCACTCTTAGCATATGCCCGTAATTCTTTTTCCGAATATAGGGCTTTGTAAACAGCAAACACTTTCTCTAGTGGAAGAAGTTCGGATTTGAAAAAGATAAAGGGTGACCTTGTGTATAAATGGCTAACAGAACTATATTCTTCTTGATTTTCGCCATCATTTAAAGGAATTTCATCAATTTTTTTGAGAATACTGTCAAATTTATTGTCCTCATCTTCTGAGTCTTCATCCTCCTCATCGCTGCGACTATCTGATCCCGATATACTGTCAATGGAACTATTTTCAACAAGTCTATCGAATTCAGCTTCTGATACTGGTTCCATTTGTGCCAAGTTTCTTTTTAAGTTAAATCTATGTAGATCCGTTTTGTAATGTTCTCTTTTCTCTTCAGTACTTGTATTGTTGAAACTTAATTTACATACTTTACATTCAGAAGACCCGAGACCATCATTTTCGGCATTCTTCGATAAAGGCTTCTGAGGTACTGCTTCCTTTAATTTACTAGAACCACTAGTAGCTTCCACGCTATTATCACCATAGTATATCAAATCCAAACTTGATATGACCCTCTCTGATAAGCTGAATACATTGAGTTCTTGAAAGGCTAAGTTGTCATTCTTGTTAGACATATTTTACGCAATAGTGGGTTTGACTCGCTCAAATTAACAGTAAGTTCAAACAAAAAAAAAAAAAAAAAAAAAAATTCTTACAAAACCATATATATATATAAAGGCTTAGGTTATGTATATCTTCTAACGCATTCTTCTTGAGTAGCTGAATCTCCAACCTTCGTTCCTCATTATGTGTTCTAATAGTCTTGAGCGATCTGGATAATCTTCCGCTGTCTTTACATGAGAATTGCGTCAGAAAGATCCCATGTGACATATTGCATTAAGATATTGTTGACTGTTGCCGGATTTTCTAAACCTTAGTCTAGTTAATTTTTTCCTTTAGATGGTGTATTTATCCTCCTATTTGATTCAAAATACCATACTGCTTAGCGGATGTAATTGTTAAAGACTTGACTTTATTTTACGCGACAAAATGAAATTACTAAATGCACCTAGACAGTAACCTTCCAATATACGCTAGCAGAGTCTTTTGCTAAGTTTGTCCTTCTTTTCACTACCTCAAACACAAAACACAATCCAACACTCACTAGAATTATTACATTGAAACAATATTTGATAAGCGTAAACGGTAGCTTGGTGTCTTCCCAGGGTGTTGATTCTAGTCTTGACGCCCGCTTCGCGATACACGAGCGGGTTGTAAATTCGTCATCGGTGTATTCATCAAAATGTGCTTTCCCATAATTCAAGATACCACTCAGTTTGCAAATAATAATCTAGCCATAATCTAAAATTGCTAGTTATTTTCGTTTTGCGACGTTTAACATTAGTCTATCTTAGTTGCTATCTTACTTTTCTATCCTGACAAACGTTTTCATGATGTGTAGGAAAAGCTGCGAAATATAAGCTAAACACACCTGACTTATAAAAATACGATAAATTTTGAATTTTGCTTTAGCTATGGAACTTTGAAGCTTGTCGCACGGACGGTCTTCTTTTTTTTTTTTTTTTTTTTTTTTTAGAATACGGAATAAAATGTATACATGAACGGTTAACTAGAAACACGAATCGGCTCTACCACGGACGTCGCACTCTCCCTATATTGGTTCAAGTAATCTTTTTCTCTGACTACTGTACTTACAACAAGCGAAAAGACTATCCTAGCGTTTCCTATCTCAGCTCATAAACTTTTTTTTTCTTATTCTATGCTTAAAACACACAGCATAGCTGTTAAAATTGCAAGAATTCAGGAGATGGCAAACTATAGCGCAGGTACCACCCCTAATATAGCGTCCTATGTATGCTAGCGATTTATACGACAAATAAGTACCACTTTGTTTCTAGAGTTATCCTAATTCTGAGATTTTCCTTAACCATTATCCATTATCGTCTACCTCATTTTCTTTTGATAGGATATCTGCCTCGGTCTATACCAAGTGCCAAATAATATTATCGCGGTGCTTCCTACAATATCACAAGAGTTCTAGTTGCCTCTTTCACCAAATTTATGGCATTCCTTTAAGAAATGACCAACTTTTTTTGGGTCCATAAATGGATGAGTACCGTGACCAAAGTTGATAATGTATCCCATTTTTCCTCCCCCAAATCCACTTATCATTCTTTTCACTCTATTGGTTATAACCTCATCCTTTCCGTAGATAATTCCTGGGTCCAAGTTCCCTTGTAATGTAACCTTACGACCATTGACGATTTTTTTTGCTTGCTCAGGCTCGAAAAGCCAATCCAACGATATAACATCATAAGCTGTTTCACAAAGTTCATCTAGTGCATACCAAGCCCCCTTTGCAAACACTGTAATTGGAATCTTATCCTTAATACCAAGAACCAGCAATCTCTGTGGAACCTTTTCAGCTATCTCTCGCAAATATGGAAGACAAAACTGTCTAAAGTCGTCAGGACCGAGCTCACCTGCCCACGAGTCAAATACTTGTAGCATTTGTGCTCCCGCAACCACTTGTTGTGCTAAAAACTCCACACAGGCATTTGTGATTGCTTGTAGAAGTTTATGGCTCTCCTCAGTAAAACCATAGATCCATTCTTTCGCAAATCTAAACATTTTTGACCCTTGTCCTTCTGTCATATATACCAAAAGAGTCCACGGAGCACCACAAAAACCTAACAAAGGAACAGCACCTGCTAATTTGATTCTTGTGCGTGTGATTGCTTTCAATGCCCAATTCAATTCGTGTACAATATTAGGTTCGAAATTAACATTTTCCAAGTCTTTTGGTGACCTCAATGGCTTCACGAACACGGGACCTTTTCCCTCGACCATTTCAATTTCAAACCCCATGGCTTGAGGAATCACTAGAATATCACTGAAAATAATCGCGGCATCAAGAAGACCTTCGAAATGTTTTATCGGTTGAATAGTGATCTCGGACGCAGTCTCCTCGTCTCTACAAATCTCAAAGAAGTCTTTATTACCTTTAACTTCATGATATTCTGGCAAATACCGTCCTGCTTGTCTCTGCTAATGTCAGTTTATTTCTTATAAATCTTTTATCTATACTCACATACCATTATCCATACCGGTGGCCTTTCCACCTTTTCACCCTTAGCAGCTCTTAAAATCAAATCATTCTTCAAAGATGGAAACTCCTTCAAATACATAATTGAAGATGTTTATCTCTCTTATTATTAAAACGACTTCAAGATAATTTTCGCAAAGCAAAATTCATTTTTATTGAAATATGCACATAAGTAAATATCGAGTTTGAGCATACTCACTCACTTTTTTATAGAAGCGAAAGGTATCACGATGGATTTGCCAAAGTCATGTAGGGACGTAGGTAAAATTATAGGGAAACGATATCTTAGAGAAGCAATAAAACAGTACTTCTCGTATTTCTTCTAAGTAATCTGTAGAAATGACTGTTTCACCCATGATCTATACCAATGATCATTACGGTTGATAAATATTACATTATATGTTCTTGAATCTATGCAGTTAAGCTCAAGAATGTATTTGAATCTACAAAAAAAAAAAAGGTGATACAACTTGGTTGAGTTGTTGCTTTCCTCCAAAAAAAAAAAAAAAGAAAAAAGACATAGTGCGCTTTGTGGCTCACGGACTTCACCAGTTACACAGCTATTTTTCTGAATGACATGATTTTTCTTCTAGCTTTTTTTATTCTAGATCTGGGTTCACAGAAGGTGAAATGAACTTTTTAGAGTCGCTTTAATTATTTCCATACTTTCGTGCCATCATTTTTTTTATTTAGGAGACTTTTTGTAGATAATTGCAAAAAAAGAAAAAAATGCTAGAAAAGATGCTCCAACGAAACCATCTTTCATATAATTGTTTTCTTAAATATTAATTTTCATATTAATATTAAACTTTAAATGGATATCCCGGTTGTCCGTCTACAATGACCAAACATGCTGTTGTAATGACGCTGCAACGAATAGGCATGGAACTATGACTTCTCATCAGCAAAGTCTTATCAGGTGAAATAATTCTTGAATAACAAGCTGGCATTAATGGACAACCTTGTTTATAAAATAAGTCAAGAAACCCGGTATTTCTACAGTTTCCTGAATCCTCCTCTATTCCCAGCCAAGCGCGCATGCGTAAACTCATTATAAGAATTTACGCTATTATTTCTCGCGCTTAATCACAGTACAAGATGAAAGGAGTTGGACTGATACTTACAATGCGACTTTCTTTTAATGGTATCATTCAGAAGCAAACTACAGTATCTGAGAGGATTCGAGAAATATAATACAAGGTGTATTAAAATTTAGGCTAAACTGGTGAAGTAGCCTATGGCCCACAGGCTTTCATTTGCAAAGAGATCTAGTTCTGAGATCTTGCTGGCAATCACTTCTTAGAGTAAGAAAATAAAGCAGGTCCACCACAGAAAATCACAGAAGATCGTTTTCTTATCAGAGCTGATATGAGTGAAAATCACGTGCCCTTACCAAAGACGACAATTCGCAACCACTCAAGGTGCGGCGTCGTCAATACAAGACCAAATAATTCAAAAGCATCTATATGACCTTAAAAAAGAGTGAATGACATTGTGAACTACGCTGAAATGCAGTATCCAGGAGATACAAAATATTTTGAAAATAAAGAGGGTGGGGATGTGAATATAGTTGCAACAGATGAAGGCGATGAAAGCTACTGCAGAATCGAGTCGAAAGTAGACCAAAATGCCCAATATTATTTAAATTCCTTATCCAGTCACAATCTAGACATCCCAACAGAAGAAGAACAGAAGACCTTAAGAAGAGTCCTTGGAAGTGCACCCCTCTACGCATATCTCGTCTGTCTAGTAGAATTTGCCGAAAGGGGTTCGTATTATTCAGTTTCAGAAGCTTTGACTAAAATTTTATACAGCGACCATTACCGCATGGCAGTAGAACAGGAGCACCTGTAAAAAGCAATCTGAATGAATCAGCAGGGGCCTTAAATTTAGGATTGCAAGTGGCCACAGCTATGAGATTACTATTGGAATTTTTAGCGTATGTGTGTCCCTTATACGGTGGATATGTCGCCGACACACAACTTGGGAAATTGAAGACTTTATGGATTGGTATATTAGCTGGGTTTTTGTCCCATTGTTTATAATAGCTGGGGTGCCAGTTGTATTGTCTTTTCGAAAGCAATCGCGCCCGTTTTTCTTGGTATAGTTCTACTTGCCATTGGCACCGGTATGATTAAGCCAAATTTACTTCCACTACTAATGGATCAGTATCCTTATAAAACGGACGTAGTCCGAGTTTTGGAATCGGGGGAGAGAGTTATCGTTGACCGTCAAAAATCCCTTCAAAGATTAACTATGATTTTTTATGGTGCTATCAATGTTGGAGCATTCTTCCAGCTCGCAGCTTCTTACGCTGAAAGGAGGGTTGGATTTTGGCTTTTCTTCTTCTTTCCTACCGTGATGTACCTTCTTTTACCTCTTTTTATGCTTTTTTTGAATAAAAGATTAGTCTTGGATGACCGCCGAGGGTCGGTATTAACAAATTCATGTAGGATTACGAAAGTTACTCTAGGAGGAATATTAAAGGGCGAAGACACAAGGAGAAATATCTGGGAATATGCAAAACCGCAGTCTATGATTGAAAGAGGACACTTTTACATCCAAAAAAAAACGAATCCCGATACCATGGGATGACAAATGGGTTTTAGATATGAGACAGACGTTGGAATCATGTAAGATATTCATGTACTTTCCAATATATAATCTCTGTGACGGTGGCATAGGCTCGATTCAGACTTCTCAGGCTGGCTCTATGACAACAAAGGGAGTTCCAAACGACTTCTTTGTTGTTTTCAATCCTCTAATAATCATTATTCTAATACCTATCTTAGAAACCATTGTCTATCCCTTCTTAAGGAGGTTCAGAATTGAGTTTTATCCTGTCTATAGAATAGCATTCGGATTTTTGGTGGCGGTCTGTTCTCAAGTAGCAGGTGCAGTCATTCAACATAGGATTTATGTGACGTCGCCCTGTGGACATTTTGCAACCCAATGCCAGATGGTTTCTCCCTTGAGTGGATGGCTAGAAGTCACCCCTTACCTCTTACAAGCCGCTAGTGAGTGTTTTGCTATGACAACTGCCTATGAACTAGCATATACAAGATCACCTCCTCACATGAAAGGACTAGTCATGGCTTTGTTCTTATTTATCTCTGCTATCTCAGCTGCAATTTCCCAGGCTATAGATCCTGCCTTAACTGATCCTTATTTAATTTGGCCATTTGTTGCTTGTGCTGTTGCCGGCTTTGTCACTACAATTTTGTTTGTATTCCAATTTAGAAATCTACACAGAGTTATGGAGAAAGAAAGATTAGAGAGAGAAGGCCTGTCTTAGAAAGATGTTACTGATTCAGTGTGTTTTAAAATTACTTGATAAAGATTTTCTTTTCCCTTAGCTATAATTTTTTTTTGGTATTTATTAACTTTCTTACAATACATATAGCAATACATATAACGTATCTCGTAATCGAAAGCACCTGTGAAGGATTCTACAGATAAATAAATTTTGAATGTAGCCTTAATAAATCAGTACCTAAGTAGTGAACATTATCGCGAAAAGTTCCACTCTGTCGGCCACGTGATAACAAACCGTGTTATGTTGTACTACCAGAGTAACAATCGAGAAATACGGCAACATTTTGCGATGGCAGAGGGGGTACAAAGCAGAAATTTAAATGCATCATCTGATGGTGACGATGACCAATATCCTCTAAGTAGCAGTCAATTCTTTTCGAAATCCCAGTCAGGTTTCTCGACTTCTTCCAATATATTTGTTAAGTTTGCAAGGTCAGTATTCGGATATCGAAAGACTTCGTTGTCTCTTTTATTCATTGTGTCTGTATTGCTTCCAATTTTTCTTACCTTCTGGGATAACAGTCTCGACTACACTGTTGACTTACCTAAGAAAAAAAGTGAACAGGAAATATTGGAAAATTCATGGACTACCTTAGAAAATATTGCAAGATATAGTCATCCCTATGGTTCCCAAGGCAATGAATTTGTGCATAGATTCCTTGAGAGAAGAATAAAAGAAATGATTTCTTCTGTTAACTATATTGAGTTCGACGATGAATTGAACTCCACAAATAATATTATGTACAATTATAAGCCTTTTTATTCTAGTAATGTTGTTTACTATGAGAGCAACAATTTATTGGTAAAAATAAACGGAAAGGATCCAAAATTACCAGGGTTACTTCTTAGCGCCCATTATGACTCAGTTCCATCTAGCTATGGAGTTACTGACGATGGAATTGGAGTTGCGTCTTTGCTAGGTATTCTACAATATTTTACTCAACTGGATATCGAACAACCTCAAAGAACAATAATATTTAATTTTAATAATAATGAAGAATTTGGCCTTAGTGGCGCAACTGCATTTTTGAATCATAGATGGTCTAAAGAAGTGGGCTATTTCCTAAATTTGGAAGGAACAGGTGCAGGTGGTAAAGCTGTTCTTTTCAGAGGAACAGATTATGGGATTACAAAATACTACCAAGGTGTCAGGTTCCCCTTTGCTTCTTCTTTTTTCCAGCAGGGTTTCAATAGTCGCTTAATTCGTAGCGAAACGGATTATAAAGTTTACCTGACTGAGGGCCGTTTTAGGGGTTTGGATATTGCATTCTTTCGGCCGAGAGATTTTTATCATACACCCCGTGACAATATTAGGAACGTAAACAAAAAGTCATTGTGGCATATGTTAGCAAATGCTTTGGACTTTTCTAAATCCCTTTCCGTCAGTGTCGATTTAGATATGAATGAGGATTCTACCTACTTTCATTCTAAAGATAATACTGTGTTTGCTAGTTTTATGAACTATTTTTTTGTGTGTTCCACTTCCCAACTAGTAATGGTAAATGGTGCTTTATTAGTGGGGACATCTGTGTTACTATTTCCAGTTTTGATTTTTGTTCTTTTTAAGAAGAAGAGTTGGAGAATTACCTCCTTTGATATTTTAAAATTTCCTTTGTCACTACTATTTTCTCTTGTTTTGCTTCCATATTTGACTGAGAGGTGGATCATTCCTCTAAATGAATTTCTCCCAAATAACTCATGGATCGCCCTTTTAGAAGGTTATTTTTGCTTGTCGCTACTTCTTAATTATTTTATACTCAATATTTTTGGTATCTTTGATCAAACATTCAAGAAGAGACAGGACGATAAATTGGTTATTATGGTTGAAATTTGGTTCATATATTTGTTTGGTTTAGTATATTCGACCATTAATTTATCGGAAAATAGTATTTCTAATGATCATAGTGGTGAATGGCCCGTGACGATTTTGTACCTCTTGCAATCTTTGGCTGTCTTATTTGGTCTAAGTGGTTGGTTGTTTGAAGTGCCAATGAACAAAAATTCTCACGCGGTAATGAAAAATATTAGCACTGAAAATGAATCTTTACTCTTGGAACAAAATTCCACAGACTACGGATCCAATGACAATCCCTATGGGTATTCTGTATATAGCCCTCCAAAAAGCAAGTTCAGTATTCGGCCAGAAAATTTGCCTTTTTTTGACTACGGTTGGTCCGTTCAGTTTTTAATAATTTGCCCATTTTCATTGCTCGTAATTTTCAATTCAGGTTTCTTAATTCTAGAAGCGTTGAATAAAACAATTCAAGAGTCCTTAAAACTGGAAACTTTTGTGTTTTTTGTTTTGCAAGCAGTAGCAAGTGTGCTAATACTTCCAATAATTCCGTTTTTGCTCAAGATGAATCGTTTTGTGGTATTCTTGTTGTTGCTTGTTGTTCTCAAGGGTGCTGTAACGGTTTACACTACTAAGGCTTTTGATGATAATAACCCCTTAAAGTTGAAATTTTTGCAAACAGTTGATGTGGACAATAAGAGCATCTTCGATACGATTAACATATGGGGAAGGAATATTAGTGGAGTGTCACAAGTACTAAGCGACTTACCATCTGTGAAAGAGTCAAGAACGCCTATTAATTGTACAGTTTTGGAAGATGGTGTCCAGAAGTGCTCTTTCAACACTTTCCTTAGGCCTCCTATAATTCGAGACGAGGATGATTTGAAAAATTATTTGCAAGTGACTATTTTGAAGAACTCAACAATGCATTCGCCCCCTATCTTTGGTGGACTCTCAGGTGAGGTTGAGGTTAGCGCCCCCACTAGTAAAATGTGCGATTTGATATTCAACAGTGATCCCTTAAAGCAGTCGCCTGTGAAAGCAGTTATAGTTTATTCTGCTGAAAGTAATGAAGTTCCATTGTCAGTAACAGAACTTGACAATACTAGTAAGAAGGAAGCTTCTCTAGTCAGGACTAGAGAAGGAGATTACATATTTAAAGATCTTTCCGGAATTAATCAGTTAGAATCTTTTAGGTTATCTTCTGAAAAATCTTTACGTGTGGGGTTTCATTGGGTTCCGGAATATTCTCTTTTAAATGGCAATGAGCGCTTAGATCCCAGTCCGCAATTGGGTCTCCAAATCAAATGCTATTGGAATCAGGCACAAGACTTGACACAAAATGTAACTTCATCTGATGGTAGTCTTCCTGCTTATGATGAACTAAAGCATTTTGCTCCAAATTTCATAAGCTTGTCAAATAAGGAAAAAGGATTAGTTTCCGTGTTTAAAGACATTGAAGTGTAGCGTGTCCATACTATTCTATGCGCGATAGATACTAAGACTAAGACTAGAAATTTGAAAAAGCAATAGTTGCAAGGTGCAACAGACTCACCACAATTCAACGAGATAAGAAATGTTACCATTTTTGAGAGGAAATCTTCAATATTGCGTTTCCTTACCACTAGTGCACGATTGAATCAACAATGGGGACATGCCTTGGAGCTGATTAAGAGTTTATGTTGTCCTCTATGACCGTATACATATAGGTTAGGAAAGATGATATTGGCACCCAAAGGTTGCTTAACTTTATAGCTGACTTAGAAAGCCTGGCTGCATAACTTCTTGCTCTTTCTATTGTTTTATTCTCATTAAAATTTTTCAATTTATATAAACTATACAAAAAAAGTCAAATGTCTATAAATGTTCTATACAATCCAAGCTTTCGTTATTTTCATATGCAATTATTTTGTATAAACCTCTGCTTTTTTTGTTTCGCAATTACGAATGCCGGTTGAGGTCAATTTCATGTAGTAAATCACCAGGATTGACAGCTTGTAGCATTTCGTTTTCCTGTATTCTCTGGCTTTCGACATCTTTTCTACTTTTCCTCATCATCACAAAGAAAGGAATCATGTAGAGCGCTCCAAATAGCAACGTAGATCCTAAGGCGCAAGCAAACGAAATTCCGACCACATTACCTCTCGATAAATCATGGAGTCTGTTTAAAATATCAGTCAGTGATTGAAGTTTTAAAGAATCTCGAAGCAAAATAGAGTTTATAATCCCTATTTCATTCTGTTTGGCTGTGTAGACATAAGGTATCCATGTTGTCCCATCAAATAATGCAATATTGACCATACCATAATGTTTGAGCTTAAACCTCCCTGCTAAACTCAACACCTTGTTCTTATCAAAGTAAGAGCCATTGCTTTTACCATTTTCTTTATCTAAAGTTAATAAGGTCATATCCTTGAATTCAGCCTCAGACGAAAAATCTATTGCTTCATCAATTCTATTCCAAGACGATCCATCAAAACCTGCAATAAAATTAGAACCATATGCAATAGCTCGGCCATCCAAATTGGTTTTATTGTCAGTCAATATGAAGTTGTTAACAATGAGATTTGAATCAAGCGTGTTAATTTTTGCTTTAGATTGGGATTTGAATTTAGAGTTGCCGAAGCTATACGACATGAAATTAGTTCTTTCTCCATTAAAGGTGAGATTTCCGCTTATCAAAACGTCAGAAGATGTGTAGAATTTTATATTTGTGACATACCCATCTATGTCAACGTTGTCATCGCTATCCGGATTCTGCCACTGTGTTTGCTTTAAGTTATAAATGCATAGGGCATTACAGTCTAATGATCCTGCTTTCTTGAAGTTTCCTCCGACCATAATAGTGTTGTCCTTGTCATACAAAGCGACTGAATTAATGTGAAGAGTATGTCCATTATTCGAGAGACTTGGTGGTTGGGTATCAGCGAAGGAGTTGTTACTAAGGTAATATACTAAAATACCAGTCAAGCCGTCTTCCCCGTTCACGGAAATTGAGTCATTACTACCAATGATTAAAATGTCCAGATTGGCATAAATATTTCGCATACTGGGAGCATTTGAAAATTCTATTTCACCATCGACTGCTTTGATGGTATCATTTTGAATCAAGCCAATGTTCCTTACATCAGAATCCGTAGTGAAATTCCCGTTTATAATGCTAAGTGATCTGTTATAATAAATGGACAGCTCAATTTCACTGTCTCCATCATCTATGGTAAAGTTATATTGCTTGAACTTATTGGCACTTTTCAAAACTGCTTGGTCTCTCGAATAGAAATCCATCACGTTGAAAGACATTCCAGATACGATTTGGATTTCAGGGTCCAAGTTTACTGCCTGTGTGATGTTGATAACGTATTTAGGGTCGTCAACCCAAGAAGTTGCTGTATGATTCCAAACTTTATAAAGATTGGACTTCGTCGATCCAAACACAAAATACTCAGTGCCATCAATACTAATATTTGCAAACTGGTCAAAAGACTCATCTAAATGTTCGTTACCAAAACCATACCATATATTATTAGAAAGTAAAGCAAAATTGCTCAAATCCGATATAGAGCTGTTTTTATCCAGAATATTTTCAATATCAAGTGAAGAATCGTCATCATTTTCCATACTAAAATTTCCAATTAAAAGTAGATCATCGCCATGATTTACTAACCTCATAACAGACTCATCGAAGGAACCATTGAACAAATTAAGGGAGGACTTTTCTTCATTATATCTTTTAAATATTTGACCTTCAGTTTCATTTGCCGTATTGTTATAATTACTCAAAGAAAAAGTAACAAAGTTCTTCTCATTGTTCGTGATATTAGACCACGTAGAAATGTGGTCACCAAATAGCACTAGGTATTTGTCGTGACCTTCTTGAATTATATCTATATCCTCAAGCAGTGCATTCTTTCCGAGAAACGCACTTAATGTATTTATCGATGAATTTCCAACATAGGTATTCGTCGATTCGACTATTTTTTTATTATCCGAAGCGTTCTTGTAGACCAAATCCATTTGGTAATTCGAAAAATTTGCCAAAGAATATTCAAATAAACCATTAATTTTGACCTCTTCCAACGTATGCTTCGTCTTATTATGCTTTTGAGTAAACGAGTGATCATCAAGGCCTACCACCATTGTGGTAACTTTGTCTACTATGACCCAACTAGCTATCTGTCCAGGCAAAATATCATCATAGTAAGAGATACTTATCTTATTGCGGCCCTTATCCTCTTCCGTTCCATTCAAATGTCCTTCGAACAAGCTATCGAATTTATCATCATTGTTATTTTGATATATGAGTTTTGATGCAAGAACATTGTCATCATAATCATAAAGCGTAACATTCACTATAGATCGCTTCTCGCATGAGTCATCTTTCACGCATCCTGGAGTGGGTAATATTATTGAGTAATTACCCGAATAGGTGATGTTAGGATAGAGATAAATCTCTGCCTTGGAATCTTGATCTTCGCTTAAGACGGACACCAAATAATCATTATCAAGAGGTCTTGATACTAGAGACTTAATAGACTTCCATTTCCCCCCTTTAATTTCTGAATAGTTTTGATGGTCTTCGTCATTGGAATCCGCGCAAGTAGGTTCATTTAATGTATTATTACCATACACTATTATTGTGTTCAGATACAACTCAACACCAGCAAGAGCTCCTTGTGATCCATACCACTCAATTACTGTGATGCCAAACTTGTCAATACCTACAGGATTCTCGAGAGCAAATTCTTGATAGTTAGCACCATACCCAAGAGTTTTCGAATTATTCAAGGCGTTGACATATGTCATGTATGAACCATCATTTGAGTCAACGTACACGTTTGGGTCCGAGTCAAACTTCTCTAAGTCATCGGAATTTTTCTGAGTGAAATTTTTCAAGTCGTCTACTCTAAGCAAAGTACACAGCGCATCACACAGAGAAATCTTATTTGTAGACGGATCCACGTAGGAAAGATTCATAATCCCATTGTTGGGATAAGTGTAGATTCTAAAGGTTTTCACGTTGTTCTCCTGATCAGCAGGGAATAGACGAATCTTAGTCGGCCTGAGCCCTTTCATTTCATCAGGTAATTCAGCTGCCCATTGACCCCCTTTATTTGGCTCGATTGACCACACATCACTTTCACTGGGGCATATTATAGATGATTCGTCATTATTGGCACCATTTGTGTTTGAAAAAATTGCATGTTTCAAAGGGACCTGTTGCTCTGCGGTAACCAAAGTTGATCTGTTTATTTTTTTGCTCACATTATGTTTAAGCAACTCGGGAACTCCAAGAGTATCAAAATGACCACCAAAGATGATAGAGCCTTTTCCAACATTATCTTTTTCATCTTGCGTCTTTATTATGGAATTAACGGTGCTGTTTTTGCCAAATCCCTGAAATGGCATCGATGAAACTTCTTTCGAAGTCACGTTGTACACTGCAGCTCCGTAGGTGTTATTGAAATCAAAATTTCCTCCCATATAAATTAAATCGTGATCCACAAATATTGTATTCACTTTCCCGCTTTCAAGCTTAGCTTCACTTCCATGTCTGGACTTGCCTTGAAGCTTAGACCCCACTTTAAACTTAGACCCGTCTCCAGTACCAGAAGAGCTCGAAGCAAAGATCGAGGTCACATTATTACTTGTCGCATTGTATATTATGGGACCAACGACCTTCTTTTCATTAAATAACGTAAAATTTCCGTGAATAGCTACCGAGTCGTTGCTCAATGGAATCATCTGTGACACGTAGCCATCAAGTGATCCAACCTCAACGTTTTGATTGCTCGTTACATTCCGAACGTACAATCGATGCCCCGATTCTTTCGATGAATTACCGTCATTCAACAATCCTGACGCGTTTTTGTAATTGTAAAATGATATAGAATCAAAGTCTCCAAGTAATCCTATTTCTCCCCCGTTGTTTTGAAAGTTTAGAATAGGATGTTGGATCTTTTCTTCCTTGAGACCCATGATCCCTCTGGAAAGCACCATGAGAAGAAGAAAGAGTATCTGACACATTCTAATGCCACAACACTCTATCATGTTCTTCAAACGACTGCCAGTGCTCCAAGTTAATAACTTGCCAGTTTTCCTTTTTTTTTTTTTCTTGTTTTACCTGACTCCGAGCGTGAATGGTCGTAGAGGCTTTTTTTTTTTTTTTTTTATTTATATATGTTTTTAAATAGCCTTCAAGAGAATGCCACCGCGAAACAACTATTCGTAACAACTGTTCGTGTTTGATTAAATAAGCGCTTAAAGAAACTTCAGCAGAAGAGAAATAAGCATTGACTTTGTCGCACTCTCAAATCACCTCTGTACTTTGTAGCTTTTGCTTAAAAGTGCACTTTTTTAGTACATTAAGTGTCTTGTACTGGGCTGGCTCATGTGCCCACTAAGCTGCTCAGCATAGGCACTTGGCAATGTGTGTTTTCCAAGTCTCGCGTACATGTCCATCAGGTCGTTGATTGTCCAGTAATAAGATTTGTTTACTTCAGAACTAAAATAGTAAATGGTAATAATTATGAGGTCGCGATTTAGATTTGATTTTGTGGCCTTTTTTTTAAAGTTAGCATTTTTTTAGAAGATTGCAGGTTAGATCTTTTTTTACAAGTTAGAGGCAAGATAGTTCACTGAAAGGATTAAACTTTTATAAGTGCGAATCAATGGGGAGTACAGTAGACTATCCCGAGGGATTGTTTCCCTATAGATCTAGACAGGATTTGTTACATCATACATACTCTCCACTAGTTTCATTAGAGGCGACTAATTGTGCAGATTCGCTCGTAAAAGAAGTAGTTCAACAGGGGACTTCAGTACTAAAATTGTTGACACCCTACGGTAATAATAGCAAATATGAGGTACCCAATCAATCATTCAAAATAACAAACACGCAGCTCATAACGAAAACGTATCCTAGTTTCCCTATTCGTTTTGCTGCACCATTGCCGGAGTTGCTACAAGCGGCCGCAGGAGGCTTGTCAAAAGACAATGCAGAACCTATGAAAAGCACGGCAATGCCGCAGCGTTTTAGCATTTCGAAACTAGAGATCCTTTTAAAGCATATGGCTTCTTCTAATAGCGAAAGCGATCTCTATACCACCCTATTCCAGAAGATAGTTACGTCAAACCAGATTGTGCCATTTGAAACGTTTAACCATCCTATTTCGCATATTTTCGTCATAAACTATCATGAGGACAGTATTGAGAGTTTGAGAAAAAAAATGGTTGAATTTCGGAATTATAATTTCCCTAAGTATTTTCAACTTGATGATTTGTTGTTTCATGTATTTGTCTTTTACCGCTCTTCTGATACCAATGAATCAGACATCACTGAATTTAAAAATAATATTGAAAATAACTTGAGTATTGATTGTACTCTTATACCGTTGGTTTTTTCCCATGACAATGAAGAAATGGTGCTGTTATACAAAAAAGAAAATTCGACCATAGACCAAGAGTTAGAATCTATAGCATCCCCAAGGTCGTCGGAAAATGCCCTCGAAGATTATATTCATGTCCCACAGAGATTTGATGCGGCCCTAAGGTCGAAGCTTTTTAACTTCATTAATAAAAATTTAATTCCCCATATGGAGAAGAAAATACGTTTCTGGGACGATCAAGTGTTAGGGCCTCGAAAATCGATTACTAGTAGATTTTTCACTGTGTCTAGAAAATTATTTAACAACAGCGAAAGTTCAGGACTGAATTCGGACTCCTATATTTTTAACGTGATTGAAAATTACTACCATAAGTCATCGCCCGAACAAATATTGAGGAAATTAGCAGATTGGTCGTTAATTTTGAAAGATTTTAAGTATGCATATTCTACCTATGACTTAATAAAGAAAAGTTATATTACTGACAAAGCTTGGGTTTATGTTGCCTCTACCCAGGAGATGTGCATTGTCTCACTATTATTGGCTCAGACGCAAAAAATTAATCAGGCCAATGCTCAGTTGGATAAAAATACATTAAGAAAAGTCAAAATTGACATCATAATTCCTTATATGGATAATCTCTCGTATACTTTCAAATCGAGGCTCAACTTGAGAAGCTATGATATAAAAGTTCTGTTGATAGTTACTGAACTCCTTCTTTGTATGTGCGTTGCTTTCAGCAATGCTTGGTGGTGGAATGATCTAATTGAAAAATATTTAAGCAAATGCATAAGGGAATTTGATACGCATCTTTCAATGGGAAATATAAAACTGCAAGCGATAAGGGCAATTTTATTTGAAAGATTAGGCTACTCGACTGGAAAAGGAGTTTACTTGGGTGGGAAAAATTTATCATTGATTGACCTCTCATCTCTTTTACCAGAAGAGGAGGAATTTCATAGAAAGGGGAATTTTCAGACAAAAGAGGAAGATGGTTTTTATAAAAATCATAAAAAGTTAACTTTTGATAAGAATAGTGCCACTGTTGGGTTGACAAGGTACAGGAAATCGTCTTTGTGGTATCTTGTGTCAGTTAGAGAGTGGTTAGCATTGGATGATATTCATCGTATCAAATTCTTAATGAGAAACATGAGACTAACTTTCAACATAAGCGAAATCACCGATAATTGGTACGACAGAGAAGGTTTCCTCATTAGCACAATTAAGAATGTAGTTAAAGATCCTTAAAACGGAGCATATTTATTTTTCATTAGTATACATGTATTATCTGTCTTTCTTTTCCATAGATACTTGGATATGACTTCGTACAAATATCTTAATATGTAGGAAATTTTTTGGTGTTCATAAATTTGAAGTAAAATAATTCTAAGCAATTTACTGGGCAGGATGTCTTTCAGGGCAAGGATTATGTGTTCTTGTCGTATTTTGCAGAGGAGACATTTGACTTCTCATTTAAAGAATGGAGAGAAAAGGTCCACATTAAGAGATTTAGTAAAACTGCCCGTTCTTAAATCGCTTATGTTGACATTAATGTTTGGCTCCATTTTAGTTGATTATATGCGAAGGCGAAAAGAACTTGAAGGCTTAGACCTAATGTATCAATCGAAGTTTTCGATTTACGAATCACTAAAACAAAAAATTCAGAATGGTGAGAAAGTTAATTTACAGCAGGATTTTAGATTGTCTAACTTGATTACGAAGAATAAATACGGCTCTGAAAGAGACGTCGAATTCGATAAAGAATTGGAAGACTTGTTAAGCAAAGCTGAGAACGCATTACCCTATGATAGGGTAACTAGTGATCAAAAGGGTGTTTATGAATCTAAGCAATCCTCAAACATAAAGGATGATTCTAGATTTATATGAGTATTCATGTAATTGATTTTAAAAAAAAGAAAAAAGAAAAAAGAAAAACCGACCCCAATTCATTATCCAGTATGAACAAGAACTTGTCTTATAAATTATTCCCATTAAACTTGCATTGTACGTACATTACAACATCGTTATTTTTCTTATTGTTTTCCGGTGGCTCTTACCAGTTTCCACAACAGAACCCTCATGCTGTAATCTCTTTATACAATCATTAATATCATGGTTTTCGACTCTGAATGAAGAACGCTCATTCAATTTTATTCCCAACTCATTAAAACGAATTGAATTATTGTTTTCTTCTAAAATTTTGAGTATTTCGGCCCCGAGATCTTCTTGTGCTTTTCTTTGAGCAGCAGTCGTCCCTGTCTGTACAATATCCATGTCAATTCTTCCAGTGACAGGGTCAGTGGCATATTGCTTGATGGCAGAGTTAGTTAACCTTACCGCTTCTTTTACATCAATAAGTTCAACCTTGTCGGATAATCTCATCTTGGCGTGCGCTTCCGACAATCTAATCATCGATTCCAATTGTCTCGTGGTTGCAGTTATTCGTTTTTCTGAGCTTCTTGCATCGTCACCCAACTTTCTCATATCTACATAAGCTCTTACTAACTCATTCTTAGCCTCACCTGTTATCAGAGGGCTGTAATGATCTCGAGCATATTGAATATATGATGTCAAAAGTTCAATCGGCAAAACAAAGTTACTACTAACTTTTTCTGGAGCGTCTTCCAAATACATATTTGTCAAATGTCTTGCAAGTTGTCTATCAAGTTTCTCATCAACTTTATCCAAAATTAAATAAACCAAATCAAACCTAGACAACAAAGGAGGTGGTAAATCAATATTGGATGTTACAGGAAGGTTAGGATCATATCTTGAATTGATAGGATTTGCTGATGCTAGAATTGATGTACGAGCGTTCAATGTTGTAATAATTCCTGCTTTCGCAACAGATAAAGTTTGCTGTTCCATTACTTCATGTAAGACAGACCTTGTATTATCAGACATCTTGTCAAACTCATCAATACAACAAACTCCTCCGTCTGACAAAACCAATGCACCACTTTCAAGCACCAACTGTTTAGTATCGACATCCCGAGTCACATACGCTGTCAAGCCGACAGCCGAAGAACCTTTACCGGATGTGTAAACTCCCCTTGGAGCAATTTTATGAACGTATTGAAGGAGCTGAGATTTCGACGTGGAAGGATCTCCACATAATAAAATGTTAATATCTCCTCTATATCTCCCGCCCTTCTTAAATTGCTTATTAGCACCTCCAAAAAGCTGTAGGAGAATTCCTTTTTTGACATCATCCATTTCGTATATAGACGGAGCCAAAGATCTCGCCAAAACCTCATATAAATCATCCCTCTGGGATATATCTTTTATCTTTTCCACTTGTTCAGGTGTGATTTTGCGGGTTTGTTCAGTGTCGGTATCATTGTGATCAACTTCGTCATGCACCGTTGATTTATCTGCTCCCAACCTCTTCTTGCTCACCTTTACCACGTGAACTATATCTAGGTATGTTTTATACAAGTTTTTTATTGCCCTTTGTCTAGCATTAACTCTCACAGGGGTCGATCTGAATATACCCGTAACTTCCACTCTGTCACCTGCTCGACAAGAATCCACCAACTCATCATAAACACATAGGTTAATTGTATGAGGCGTCTGTCCATCCGGAACTACATCTGGGGCTTCCTGTAATTTTATCACTTGTTTATTAGCAAAAGAGGACCTGTTATGAATGAGTGACATTGAATTCGTCTGCCCGCATACCTCTCTAGGACATTTCGTAGGCTCCGAAATAACACCTCGATCAATCTCAACGGCGATAGTATGGTCACAAGCATTACACTTGAGGAAAGCTACTTTCATGTCTGGGATAATAGCGGTTGTCCGAAGTACTAATCCTTTCACACTTACTAATTTATCGATGTCATTGGGATTCAAGTCTCTCATCCCCCTCTTTATCATGTTAATATTGTACGGCCGGACAGTATAAATATTTGTTTCAATGTCGTCAATATTTATCCCAAGAGCGGCACCTCCGTCATTAATATCCATTGTCAAGGAAACCATACAATCCTTAATTGTCTGATCCATAATAGGAATCACTTCCTGTGGGTAGTTAATCAATTGGTGGTACAATTTCTTACTGCCTGGATAAGCAAGCAAATTATGCGCATCTAAATTGAGATTAGTCACACCCAATTCAAGGATATTGTTCAATTGCTTCACATAGTACAATTCATCGTCTGAACTCTCTGGGGGATTTCCATCCATGATCTTGCGATACTTGAGTTTGAAATTCATTAAGAACTCTCTGAACGCGTTGGCACAATCCTGGATAGAGACATTGGTACCCCAAATGACTCGTACAGGTTCAATTCCTTCCTCTGTCGCATTCAAAGATGAGGTCGAGTTTAGCGTATCATGTCTTTCATCTCTATCACTTGTGCTCTCAGTAAAAATTCTCCGCCTAGTCAGCGGTGTATTACCGTCATTTAAATCGCTTCTTCCGTGTCTTCTTATTATTCTATCCCTATCACTGGTGAGCGTGTCAGCTCTCAACCTTTGTGCTTCACTGCTGATTCTATTTTCGCCCGTCTCAGATGTGTGATGCACCGACGAGGAATAATGCAAAGGTGATGACACTTCTCTCGTTCGACGTTGAGACGAGGTCTCATCTCTTTCAGATGGGAGATTAGAAGACGACGTGGCGAAGAATAAAGGTGACGACGGTGCCGTTGATTGTCTTTGCGTCTGCGATTGAGACTCCGTACTTCTAGCACTAGGATCTTGAGGTAGCGAGTTCCCCTCCCTTGATGGTGGAGAAGACATGTTTAATCTTTTTGTTACAGAACACTTGTGAAATAAAACAAATAATGACTGAGAAGAAGCCTACTGCGTGAAGAAGAGGTGGTACGCGTATTTCAATTAATTAACCCGATCAAGATAATTATAAAAAAAGCCTGTGCACTACCCCCCCCCCCAAAAAAAAAAAAAAAAACAACCTGCAGTTGCTAAGCTAATCGCTATCTTTTATTCCCCCTTCACCGATTACGTATACGCATTCTTTCTCCGGCATGTCTGGGCTATCTTGTAACTTAGCTACTCTTTCTTCGCCTCTGCCTTTTCGAAGCAAGAGTCTAGTAGCAGAAGCGTGTGCTAGCACGTGACCACCAACGGGCTTTCTACCGTCTGCAGAAGCAAAGAGAGCGCTTGCGCCGGGATCCGACTGGACCTGATTGGTGATAAATATAGCAATATTGTAATCTTCTGCTACCCTAATCAAGCTACTGAGATGTTGATTCAATTTTTGTTGCCTCTCATTCAACTCCCCTCTTCCGCTAAAATCAACTCTGAAACAAGCAAGAATAGAGTCTACTACCAAAAGGCCATAGGACCCTGAAGCTAAGTGCTCTGCTAACTTTTCCAGTAATTCCATCTGATGTTCGCTATTCAAAGCTCTAGCGTAAGAGATGTTTTCGAGACAGGCATCCGCGTCTACTCCGAATCTTTCCGCGATGGCTCTAATTCGTTCTGGGCGAAATGTCCCTTCTGTGTCAATGTAGGCCACTTTGCCTTCTATGCCTCCCATTTCACGGGGAAGCTGTGTTGTCACACAAAGTGTGTGGCATAGCTGAGTCTTACCACACCTGAACTCTCCAAAAACCTCTGTGATGCTCATAGACTGGATACCTCCTCCGAGCACCTCGTCTAACTGCCTGGATCCTGTACTTATAGCAAAAGCCCTACTTCTGATCTCTGACTGTATTGTTGCAGAAATGAATCCTGCATTCTGTCATTTGTCGTTAGTTTATATCCCTGTCTTATTTTAATTTTTCATACATACCGTCAATTTCGCCCCCGCTTCTTTAATCTTTTCTACCTTAATTTCGCTCAATCCTTTTATTTTGCTCATATTTCTTCTAGTTGTCGAAAGGACAGACTATTTGTTAGTATAATGTTTTTTTTTTTTTTTTTCTTTTTTTGTTTTGACATTAACGGTAATACTTACTGCGATTGAATAAATTCCTACCGATTTCAACTTAGTAATATCTCCCGCATTGATTCCGTGATTTTGAAGTTCATCTACGCTTATAATTGTCTCAGTTGACTCTCCTTGTTGTTCTTTTGTCATCTTCTGTTCTCGATGTTGGCTTCTGTTGTTTTTTGCAGCCTTTTCCCTATACCACTATTTATACGCGAAATGGCAGCAGACGATCAAAGTTGATTTAAAAAAAAAAAAAAAAAAATAATAATAATAATACCGTCTGCATATATACATATATATAACAAAAAAAAAAAAACAATGTATGGGGTTGCTTGGTAAGACATTCATGATTGAACATGAACGGTGAAGACATAAAGAATGAAGGTATTCCAGATGTTAATAAACTTAAGGAAAAATACTCACCACGCAGGAAATTAGATTCACCCCAAAGAGGGCCAAGTGAAGCACTGGCTAAAAAGTATAAAATGTTCGCAATCTCGCCAGGAAGAAAAGGAGTTAGGAGTGTGGAAAATTCAAGAAGTGGAGAAATAGAAAAACTTGAAACAGGGAGGTTATTGCAAGCACCAGTCCGACTTCCCCCGAGTAGCTCATCCGAGGAAGATTCGGAGTATTTTAAAGGACGCAGGCGACAAAAAGTGTATTCCCCCACTAGAAGACACGCATCACCGGACACACTAGGTGGATCGGTGCGGACAAGTGGGTCACCACTTAGAAGGCTCACCATTGCAGAAATTGAGCAGCAGTGCTCACCTAAGAGGTGGCAAATGGAGGAAGGACGGGGGAAGGGTAAAGTGAGCTTTAACCAAGATGTCAAGTTTAACGATACTTCAGGCATTAAGAAATTGAATGACTTGAGTGATACGAGTGTGGATACACTGTTTGTTAACAAAGTAGATGAAGACGACAAGGAAAGTCTTCGCAAGGCAATAAAAGACGTCGCTACTAAAATAGAGTCAGTGGAGGAAACACAACAAAATATACTAGGCTTCATTAATGAGGCAACTACTAGGCTACAGTCCCAGCTCGATGACTTAAAAAAGACACTAAATAATATGGCAAATAACCCAAATAATTTAAGTTGATATAGATTAGTATTCCAATATAATTAGAAGTCCAAATTTGCAGTAGTACTAGACTCATTATTTTGATTTTCTTTCTCTTCTTCTTCTACGGGAATGCTCCATTCTTCTATTTCAAACCTTTTTCTCCCGTTTTTAAAAGCATATTCACCCTCGCGCACTAACATATGTCCTCTTTCAGACAAAACAGGTATCTTATATATATGCAAAAATCCTTGCTGTATTTTAGAAGGTTCGTTCTTATACGCTCTCTCGAGGAGCTCGGTGGTCTCTTGGTTGAATGGTTGTAACAGAATGACACTGTCCATTAAATGCTCCATCATCAGGATTGTGTGGCTTTCTCTGGAATATAGTTGAAGTGATATCGACATAATAAGCACAAGATGTTGGGAATACTTCCTAAGTAAAGAGCGAAGACAATGTAAAAAAGGTATAATAGATGTGAATGACGTAAACAGCGAGTGGTAGAACGTGGGGTGGAGAAAACTTGGTATTATAATCCTTATGACCTGAGCAGGATTCATCTTAATTAAGTTTTCCACCGCAAGTGTAATCAGTTTAATTACCTGTAAGTAATCGTTTGATGCCGGAATAAAGGATATTTCATGTTTGCTAGGTTGCGGCGCTATCCGTTGTGTAATATCGAATTGACTAACGTAATGTGGGTTACTGTTGTCTGCAGTGTAGTCCTTAATGTCTTCGGTGTCAGCTTTCTCTATATCAGACTTTTTTTTCAAGCCATATCTCCAGGCAATTTTCATATCAGAATTGCTCCTCTGTTTTGGACCACTGCTTTCATCAGTTAAATTAGACACGCTCACTTTAGACTGGTTTTCTGCAATTTTGGCTTTTGCTTGTTCCTTAGATGAGCCCTTGTATAATCCTGGCAATTCCATTGCCCACATGTCAGGAAATCCCACCACAAGTACATGTGCCTGCTTCATATTTTTATTGACTCTATCATGCATTATCCCCTGTGCTGCAAAACATCGCAATAATACTGAAGAAAAATCTGTAGACCCTGATTCTTCTACTAGTAAAGAATTACCCAATGGTATGCCTTGATGCAACAAAACTTTGTCCAAATCTGGAACCCCTGTAGATGTGGTTGGTTGTGAAGTTAATGTAGATGGCCTTATGCACACTTTGTTTGCAAAATTCTCTTCTTTTGATGCTGTTTCTTTTTCCTTTGGATCTCTATGAATCCTGTTCCGCAAACTTGTCGCCTTCGCAGATTCATTTGTCAAACCCTGCGTTCCGTTAATTGAAGAGTTGGGGTACCTATCTGTACTGTGCCTACCACCTCTTGCTATAGGGGTCGATATAATATCGTTCCTTCTCCTAAAGGACATTCTTTTTGGATGGTTTTGTTCTTTAAAGTAGTCTGAAGATGAAGTCGCAATTTTCCGAGGAAGAGAAAAAAAAAAAAAAAAAAAAAAAAAAAAAAAAAAAAAAAAAAAAAAAAAAAAAAAAAAAAAAAAAAAAAAAAAAAAAAAAAA
>JAJLZR010000007.1:202937-303247 GCA_030572315.1 [Candida] glucosophila | reverse complement strand
GCGCTTCAGAAACTCTACCGAAGCTGTCAAAGAATTCACACCTACGGGCTGTTCTTTGTCAATTAATGTACTTCGTGAAATACGGATAATCTAGTCCTGTATATAATAAGAAGTGAAAACTGAACCCATCACACTGTTACGGTCTCCTGAGTAGTAGCGGTTTAAAAGGTAGACAAAACATAACAAAAAGAAGAAAGAAAACGTGCAATAATGGGCGCAATTGTTTCAATACCTATGATGCAGGCATCATCATTGTTTTCCTGTTGTGGCGCGGCGGCCGGATATGCTTTTTGTTCTGCTTTGGGGGGCACTTTCAAGTCCTCCATTATGACAAGGTTAACATACGCAACACTTCTATTGTTGACTTCTTTACTATCTTGGATCTCGTTATCATCGTTTATTGTTCATAGATTGGAGAAGGTTACGTTCGGATACATTAATAATAAGTGTGGTCCTAATGGTGAAGAATGCATAAGCTTTACCTCTGTACACCGAATATGTTTGGCATTAGGTGTAATACATTTGACCTTAGCGGTACTACTCGTAAATGTTAAAAGCAAAGGTAATCCAAGAGATGTGATTCAAAATGGATGTTGGAGGACCAAGGTATTTTCTTGGGTGCTGTTAATCCTAATAAATTTTATGGTTATTCCAGACAACTTTTTCATATTCTACGGAAACCACATTGCAATAATATTTTCGACTTTGTTTATTTTGATAGGTTTGTTATTGTTGGTAGATTTTTCACATTCGTGGGCTGAAACGTGTTTGGAAAAAATCGAAATGGAAGATTTGATGACTGAAGGTTACAATGCAGGCTTTTGGAAGGCTTTGCTCATTGGGGGTACTCTATCGATGTACGTTGCAAGTATAATATTAGTTGCAACAATGCATCTATTTTTTAATGGTCCTGGTTGCAGTTTGAACAAAGCCGGAACTATTGTTAATGATATTTTACTTATTTTAGTAACTGCGCTATCCATAAGTCCTCGCATTCAAGAAGCAAATCCTCGTGCAGGATTGGCGCAATCTGCTATGGTAGTTTTTTACTGCTCCTATTTAGTAATGAGTGCGGTAGCGTCGGAGCCAGATGACAAGAAATGTAATCCTTTAATAAGGTCTAAGGGTGCCAGGACCGCTAGTATTGTATTAGGAGCTTTATTGACATTTCTCGCCATAGCATACACAACTACTAGGGCAGCTGCGACTTCTGTATTATTTAACGTTGACTCGTCAGCCGAGGATGATCCATCGAGTTCTGAAATCCTTGCACGTAGGCAAGAAAGATACGATTCTATTAAACAAGCGGTCAACGAAGGTCTGTTGCCTGAAAGCGCTTTGGCACTGTCAGACTTGTTTGAAGAATACGACAAGGATTATGATTCAGATTCTAAGGTGAAGTATAACTATACTTTATTTCACGTAGTTTTCTTCCTTGCGACTCAATATGTTGCTACTTTACTTACTACTAATCTACGAAAAGAAGATATCGGTGACTTTGTACCCGTGGGAAGAACCTATTTTGCCACCTGGGTAAAAATAATAAGTTCATGGGTATGTTACGGTCTATATGGATGGACATTAGTAGCTCCTGTTGTTTTAGAAAATTATGATTTTTCGGGAAATATTCAGCTATAATAAAATACTCTCTCTAGCTACTTACTACTCCATTCAGTTGTTTTTTGAGTTTTGTTGCCTTTCGATAATGTAACAGTTTTCTTCCTTATCCCATGTACCTTTGTATGAACCAATTTCAATAGCTTTTGCAATAATCTCAGACTTAGTTACATAATAATGTTTAAGGCCTTGGATTCTAAGCACGCAATTATGCCAAGGAGTGGGAATGTGGAGCAAGTCCGAAAGATCTGGGGTTCCATTTTCATCAAGCGACTTAATCACTCGGCATTCTTTCGAATCAAGTAATCTTATGCCAAATTTTGGGCCTGCGTTATCATGTGCATGGATTGAGAAGCGTACGCTTAGGGGGAATATAAGCTCGACGAGATTGGAATAAGCATCGTTTCGCTGACTTTGTTAGTAGTGTTTAAAAGGATAGAAAAAAATTAGTATGCTTACTTTGATCATTTCGAAGGCGATCTTAGAGACCATCTTTTTATAGTTTTTTCTGCTCATTTTTGGTACAAGAGGATTGAGAGCTAGATCTTCTGTCATAAATTTTGAGAATCCCCTGTAGAGATATAACCTTGGATGACACTCCTTAGTAATATCTTTCTTCAAGTTCTCAGAATTCGTATCACAGCTTTGGATCAAAATTTTTCGACACAATTCTGCATCAGGGTTAAGCTGAGTGCCTAAATAATGATTTAAATTATCAGTGTCTGTCACACTCTCATCAAAACTGAATTTTTCTAATGAAAAAAGTTGGCTTAGAGAACGAAATTGGATACTTTCATCACTTCCATAAGGTTTAATCTTCTTGTATAATTTTTTAAGATAATTCGAATACTCATCAACAATTGAGTCATTTACACCAACTATAGTTGTTAGTATATGATGTGACAATGAAAAGCTAATGAATACTTACTACAATCGCTGAAAACGTGGCCGTCGCTCACGATCCAAATCAACATCCCGGGTGCGTATATTTTTTTGACCGACTCTGTAAAACTGATAAGCTTTTTCAACCCTAATTCTTCACCTTTGTCAGGCTTCCAAGTTGCGACCTTCTTAAAATTTGAGGACTTACAAGGAAAAGCCGGTAAGACCGCTTCAATTCCAAGACCCCGGGAAACAAAGAAAGAGATTTTTTGTTTGAAATATATTTCACCGTTGGATTTCCATTTATCGCATATTGAGACATTTTTTAGTTCTTTTGCAAATAGTTCGGTGATAGCATCAGTCGTTTCTCCTGTGTCCTCTGTTATGTTTGAAGGAAAGAGGATATTGCTTTTTTGAATAATTAAATTCAAAAAAAGTCGATCAAAAGCGTTGGGGTTGAAAAATTCTGTTACTGCTCCAATAATTATCCCGTCCACAGAGTATTCATGTTCCCAAATTATAAATGATCTTTGGTGTACATGTACAACTGTGCTATCGCTCCATTTTTTGGTCTTCTTGAAATTCAAGCTTTCAAGCGCATCTAAAAGCTTCTTCGCATCACATCCACCATTGTAGTCTTTTTGGGTAAGAAATTGAAACTGTGAGTTACGAGAATATATTAGTTTAATTCTTTCATATATTGTCTTTTTTTTTGTATCAATATTACTATGTTGAGTCGAGTTCAAACAGCTTAATTCTTCCAAGTTGTACATTTCGTATTTCGATTTCTTGTTGAATAGTCTGTACTAACTAGTACAATTTATACTCTTAGAACATCTTGTCCGTTTTTTCCATCGGGGAATATTCTTAGAAGCAAACTAAGTTTCGTAATTCCCAATAGTTACCGAGCGAATCGATTGTCACCCTTACTCCTACTTTTGAGGCTGAAGTTTCTTCATTGAACAAGGAATTAGAATACTGTGGGGGAAAAAAAAGTACTTCTATTTTCAATTTTTGTAAGTTTCAGTTAATCTCATGTGCCTTGATGTGTTCTTACCTTTGAGCGGTAACTTGACTTAACCATTATTACTATTTTCAGTTTTTTTCGCAGCTATAATTTCTTGCGCATATTAACCGCTTTTTTTTATGCTTCAATGAAAACCTACCAGAATAACGACTCGTATTTACAAGCTAGTTCAGCATTGATTATATCTTTGAGATATAATATTTAGTGACAAAACACCGATGTTGCTTTAAATGACGATGATTCAAATATTCGTGCGCAGTTATTTAAACGAGTTTCTTGGTATTTTGGAAAAACATTCCGTCCCATTGGTAACTGTTATTATCTTGCTTTGGTTCTTGAAGACAATCGTCTTTCCTCCATGGAACTTTCCGAAGAATATTCCCACAATTCCTTTTTATGTTTCGTTCTTAGGTGCCTATACGAAACTTGACCAGACACAAATTTACGATATTTACTTAAGAGAAAAAATTGAAAAATACGGAGCTGTAAAGGTATATTTTGCTTCTAGATGGAATATTTTAGTCGCAAGACACAATTACTTACAGCAGGTCTTTAATGACGAAGACATTTTTGCTAAGAGTGGGAATCAGAAAAAAATACCTTCTTCCGTTTTATCTGAGTACACTGGAGACAACATAATAAGCGCGCATGGTGAAACATGGAAGTTGTATAGGAGCATTATGGCACATCCAATTCAATTTCCAAAGACGGAGCCTATATATCAAAATTCGACAAAGTTCATTAAGCAGCTTCATAAATTAGTGAGCGCAGAAAAAGGTGTCTTTTCTGTCAATGAGTTGGTTCAACGTTTATGTCTTGCTAATATCGGAGACGCAATCTTAGGGACAGATTTCGAAGCTCTAGAAGATTCATCTGAATTGCATTCGAGATTGGTTGCAATAAAGAAACAAATATTCAAGCCTTTTTTTATGAATTTTCCTTTTTTTGACCAATTTCCAATCCCAAGTCGACAGAAGGCAAGAATTGAAGTGAAAAACTTTCGTCATTTTTACTGCAATATACTAAAAAATACTAAATCGACTTCCGATTTGGTATTCAATTTGAAGAAGGCCCTAAAAGAGGGTGGCATCACTGAGAAACAGTTCTCTGATAATGCTGTCATTATCATGGTTGCGGGTCATGAGAACCCTCAGCTACTCTTAAGTTCCTTATTGTATGTCTTGGCAAAATACTTGCAGGTTCAAGAAAAGTTGCGACGGGAAATATTAAAAAATGATGATATGTCGGAGAAGACAATAGCTAATTTACCTTATTTAAATTCAGTGATATACGAAACTTTGAGATTATTTCCCCCATTGGGACAGATCATTAACAGAAAGACTCTATGTAAAGTGACCTTGGGAAAGGATATATCTATTCCCAAAGGAATATACGTGGGTTACAATAACTATGCGACTGGAAGAGATCGTAACGTTTGGAGTGAAGCCGACAACTTTACACCCGAAAGATGGGGCTACTCAATTGAGGAAGTCAAAGGAAATTATCTTAAAGCAAAAAGGGAAAGCACAATGCCAGCTTTTCATGGTAAGAGGAGAGCTTGCTTAGGTGAAAAATTCGCTTTACTTCAAATGCGAGTTGTATTGATAGACATACTCAAAAATTTTGAACTATCCTTAGACCCACAATGGGAGGAACGTTTTACCCCGGCAGGGCCAATATGTCCTGTAGGGCTTTCTCTAAAACTCAAATCTAGAAGTTTTCAATAAAAGTTCTATAATCCTCTGGGAAACTGCTGCAGCATGCCAAAAAAAAAAAAAAAAAAAAAAAAAAGGAGGGGAGAAAGCGACCAAACTTAGGTGTTCCTAAAATAATATCCTATGAACTAAAGTTACAAATCCTTTCTCGTTCTGACCTTATTTTTCTTATTATGCTATTTTCTTTTTAGGATTTTTCTTTTATGTATGCTGAAAAGCGTAAGCTTAATGAAATTGTAGAATTCTCACTTAAATAGCTGCGAAAAAAAAAAAGACAAAGACAACCACCAGATATTTGGTGCCTGACGAAGAAGCAAAAAAGAAAAACGAATAAAAAAAATGCAAGAATGTAACTCTATGGAAAAAGAACAAAGCCTTGTGCCCGTTGTTGGTAGCAAAAATGGAAGCCAACTTATTATTCCTGAAGAAAAAAGCGAGAATGAAAGGAAAAGTGAAGAGGACGAGTTCAATTATGACCTCGAAGGAGAACATTCAGAAACTTATTCGTCATTTTCGAAAAAAAGAAAAATTCTTATAGTATTCATAGTCACTATTGCAGGTTTTTTAGGACCAGTTTCAGGGAATATTTATATACCAATTTTGCCTATGCTTCAGGAAGTTTTTCACGTTTCAGAAACCTGTATCAATGCCACTGTTTCGGTATTTATGGCAGTATTTGCTTTGGCTCCATTAATTTGGGCTCCTTGGGCCGATTTTGGAGGAAGGAAAGCATTGTACATTGAATCATTGTTTTTCTTTATATTAGCTAATATTTTGTTGGCTTCTCTTCCTCCTAATATTGGGGGATTATACTTTTTGAGAATCGTACAAGCTTTTGGTGCCTCAAGTGTTGTCTCAGTTGGGGCAGGAGTTATAGTTGATATAATTGAAGGAGAAAACAGAGGGAAAGCTATATCTTATTTTATGCTTGGACCACAACTTGGTCCTATACTAGGTCCTATTTTAAGTTCAATTGCTTCAGACGGATCCTGGAGATGGATATTCGGATTCCAGGCTATCTTAGGATGTTTCGTATACCTCATGATCCTTTTTCTACTACCAGAAACACTCAGGTATTTAGTAGGCAACGGTTCTTATTACAAAAATCGCTGGATAGTAATGCCAAAATTGCGTCAAAAAAGGATTGCACAAGATAAGAGGTTCCCAAAGCCGCCGAAACCGACCTTAAAAAATTTTTACTTCATGTTGAAGTATAAGCCTGTTTTATTATGCTCTATTAATTCTGGACTTCTTTTCGGGGCTTTTTATGGAATGAGTGTTACATTTAGTAGAGTGCTCGACGAACTATATCATTTTTCCAACATAGAAAAAAGTATCTCATATATATGTCCGGGTATTTCTTTAATAAGTGGATCAATTAGTGGTGGAAGGCTTTCGGACTCATTGCGGAAACGTATTTTAGCTCAGAAAAAAGAGTATATTCCGGAGAATAGGTTTTCAATTCAATTGGTCGGTCTTTTGATTTCCATCGCAGGCCTTTTAGGATATGGTTGGTCAATACAGAAACAAACGCATGTTTCGGTCATTTTTATATTTACTTTTCTCGGTGGGTTTGGTGTCACTTGGGTCTTTGTCACAACGACCACCTACTTGGCAGAGTGCACCCCTAGTCAAACAGCGACCAACGTTGCAATAGGAAATTTTATGAGAAATGTCGCGGCAGCAATTTCTTCAGCAATCATGGCACGGCTCATCAGGATCATGGGTTTCGGATGGTGTTTTACAGGACTAGCTTTAACGGAGTTGCTCTGTGTTGCGATACTTATAGTTCTTATAATATACGGTCCTAAGTGGAGAAATGAGTTCAAAACCTCTCTGAGGAAATAGATTTTTTATTTTTTGTCATGTTGACCACAGGCTATTATATATAAATATATATATTATATAGTAAAGACTCTTCTTCTGCAACATTTGATAACGTTTTTCTGACAGCTACCATCATACTTGATTAAAGTGATGGGTCATTTTGGCTGCGAAAAAAAAAAAAAGAGTAATAATAACAAAAGCGTAATAATGAACAAAAAAAAAAAAAAAAAAAAAAGTACAGGGAAACCGGAAGCTACAAGTCAAGTAGGATACCTACATCAATATGCTAGGCGGGAATTTAAAATTTTGCTCATTTTAATTTTAGTATATATCTTAAAATGCTTTGCCTCAGTTTTTGTTTTTTTTGGTTAGATCCTTCTTAATATATCATGTTTGAAAATCAAAATTACAATAAAGGCGATAGCTCATTAAGTTCAGTAACGAACGACATCGGTTTCTCTGAATCATTGAGGCAGGAAAGCGAGCAAGAAGTAGTGCGGTATTCTCATTGTATAGATGCTGAGCCTACTGCTCTCAAGCGAAAGGCTATGTACAGAGCATGGCTTCTTCTATGTTTCGTCACTGGTCCCACAGCTTCATTATTTAGAACATATGTTCCAGCGCTGATCCAAACAGTTGCTAGGATTTTGGGAAAAACATCCCAGGGACAAAGGTGTAGTAGCAAAGGTAATGATTGTTATGTCTATTTGGGGTCGTTTCTAGTTCACGACACAGCTTATGTTCACTACACGAGGGCTTTATCTACCGCTATCGAGGCCATAGTTGCAATAATACTTATGAACATAGCCGACTACGCATCCTTCAGAAAATGGCTTTTATTAGGAAGTATAATTCTTTATGGAACTTGTGCAATACCATTTGCTGCATTAAACGACACAAATTATCCCACCTTGAGGACTTTATCGAGTTTGTACATAATCTTAACCGTTGACGACATAGTATACCAAATTCTAGAGGGCTCCTATATACCTATTTTTATGCGAGCAGGTCCGCCTGAAGGGCAGGTCCCAGAAGAAGTCAGAAGGTCTATCATTATGCAAAGAGGATCTTCAATAAGCGTCATGGGGATAATAGCAGCAAATTTGGGAGGGTTAGCAGCTCTCGTCATTGGGATAATCATTTTATGCGTCCACAAAGACTCTTTGTCATATCATAGTTATCTCATTGCAGTGAGTGCTGCTGGATCTATGACCGTAATATTTTCATTGTTTTCCTTTAAATACATACCGAGTGTACAGGGGAAAAAAATGCCAAAGAACCTGTCGCTACTCACTCTACCAATACGGAGAACCATAGGGCTATTCAAGGACATTAGAAAACACCCACATGCTTTCATGTATTGTATTTCTTGGGTGATCTGGAATTTGAGCAACGCTAACTTTATGAATCTTTTCATGTTACTATTCAGGTCCACCTTAGGAATTGGCTCATCTGACATACATTTCTCAGTCTTTACTCTAACTTCTTACATTTTAGCATGTCTAGGATCGTTGCTGTGGATGTACTTATATCCGAGATGTAAAATTACAATTAAAACATGGGGATATCTTTTCTTGACCTTTAGCGTTTTTTCCAACTTTTGGGGGTGCTTAGGTATCAGAAACCTGAGCCCTATAGGTTTCAAAAATGCACCTGAATACTGGATTTTTATAGCCTTATACTCCAGTTCAAGTTCCGCTATTCGGGCACTTAACAGAACCGTTTATAGTACGTTGCTTCCAGTAGGAAATGAAGCTCAGTACTTTGGACTCGAAATAATTTTAAGTGTTGCTACGAGCTGGCTAGGTGCTTTTTTGATTGCTATAATTCAGGACAAATCAAATAATGATAGGATTCCCTTTCTACTTAATCAAGGCTTAGTTGTCATATCCTTGTTATTTTATTCACGCGTCGACACAGAAAAAGGAATGCTAGACGTAAACAAAGTAACTACTTAGTATTATTTTTTTTTGTTTTGTTTATGTATAATACAAAACCTATGTTTATCCATAAGGTTATTTAGTCTCAGCATGAACTATAAAATAGTCGCAGAAATATGTCAAAAGAAACCCGCCAATAGAATCAAGGGAAGTGTTTGCGGGTTTGTGTAATTTTATTCTTGAAAAATGTGCTCGTACAATTTGCCGAATACAAACTAGTAGAAATTAGAGACTTTTATATACTCAAAAAAAAAATGTCGGGGATTGCTTCACAAGCTAGTAAGATCTCGAATGTTGTAGTTACAAAGACTACTGGCTTAACCAACCAATTAGTCTACTGGTCCAAAGTTGGTGCAGAGATAGGTAAAATTGTCTACAAGAAGGAAGGTTTAGCACCACCATCGAAAAAAGAATATACCGATGTGTACAACTGCGTTTTGAGCTTCATCAAATCCCAACAGCAACAAAAAGAATTTATCGATAAAGCTATTAGATTCAGACCTACTAAAGAGTGTGGAGCTAAGGCTGGAATCTATGGTATCCAATTATTGGCATTTTACTCGGTAGGCAACTATGTAGGTGAGAAGATCGGTGATCTGATACCAGTTGGAAAATAAATTTATCAGGGAGAATGTTAGTCATTAGCTTGGGTAGTGAGTGATATATAGGAATGTCTTGTGTCGAGGCAACCTTATATTGCAGACTACTTGAAGACCAAAGCAAGGATTTAGATACAGAAAACAGTGTGTCATTATTATCTATTTTTATATACTTGAATACACGCCTATGCTAGAAATTGTAAATTTTAAACCCAATTATGTCAGGGCAACATTGGTCTGTCGATATTTTCTTCTCTTGGATGCCTCTATCATTTCCATTCTTTGCTTTCTCTTCTGTTTAATCACTTTAGGGACAGTACTTATACCAGCACGTTGTATAGGTTTCTTTTTGATTGTTTTTTTTATGTCTTTGGATAATTTACCCAAATTTTCTAACCAACTATCGTAACCGCTCTCACAACCCGATTGTTTCATTACATTTACTATCGGTCTAACAGCTAGAGTGTCATCTTTTGTGAAAAAAGTGACAGCTTTGCCAGTTCTACCAGCCCTACCAGTTCTACCAACACGATGTACATAAGCTTGGGCACTTTGAGGCACATCATAATTTATAACCAAGTTCACTGCCTTAAAATCAACACCTCGAGCAATAACATCAGTAGTGATGAGAACCCATATGTCTCCGCTTTTGAATCGTCTTATTACTTCGTCTCTTTGTTTAGGGCTACGCTCGGAGTGTATGACATCGACCTTGAGTTTATCATACATTAACTCATGGAATAACGCTTTCGCTCTTTGTATCGATTGCAAAAATATCAAGACTGGGGGTTTGAACTCACTTTGTTGAATCATTTGCCTAATCGCTACAAGCTTGCCCTCTTCACTACCAGTAAAAGCCAATTTCTGCTCAATCATACTGTTAGCCGCCTCTTTATGACCAATTATAACCCTCACGGGGTCTTTCATTATGGAGTTGGCCATTTCTTCAACTCCCGAAGGAATGGTTGCCGAAAACATCGATTTTTGGATAGTTGGATTTGTACAGCAAGCCAAAATTTCATCTATCTGACGAACAAAACCTTGTTCAAATAACTTGTCTGCTTCATCAATGATCATCTGTTCTGCTGCAGCAAGATCTATATTCTCACTCTTGATTGTATCTATTAACCGAAGAGGAGTACATATAAGTATGTCGAATTTCTTAGGATTCACTACCTTATTGTTGATCTTACTGGCAAGTTGTTTCGATAAAATACCGATGGCGAGACTCTTCTTTCCTTTAGTCAATATTTCGAGTTCTTGAAAAAGCTGAGATGCAAGCTCATTAGTAGGTGAAATAACTATTCCTTTGATACCACTTCCCTTCTTTCTGTTTTGTGATATAAGTATGTTCTGAACCAATGGCACCAAAAAAGCCATCGTCTTTCCCGATCCTGTAGGCGCACACGCTATCAAGTCTCTCCCCTCAAAAGCATGTGGTATGCATTCGCATTGAATTGGTGTCGGCTCAACGAATCCTGAACTTATCAAATTGTTTAAAACTTTTCTGTCTAAATTATATCTTCCGATGAGATCTTCAAATGAGCCTATGGGATAGGGTATATTTAATCCAGTTACTTTGGATTTCATTGCTTTCCGCAACTTAGTCGCATCCTCCTCACACGCAATCCTAGGAGGAGGTATATCTTGCTTTACAAAATCTTCTCCTTTTTCGATTTGACCATTTTCAACACTCTGTGTGTTTCCCTTTCCCTTATGCGTATGAAAAAAATCAGTTTCTTTTTCAACCTTATCTTTAATTACTTCAATTTTTTTACCATCATTGTTCTCCTCTTTTCCGGGGAAAGCATAATCTATTCCTGGAGCTCGTTTTTTATTTATTTGAGCTCCTCTGGACAATATTCTAAAGATATCCATCGCTCTGCTTCCTTAAAGGTAAGGTGATAAATGACATAAGTACTCATCTAAAAAAAAAAAAAAAAAAGTTATATAAGACGAAGGGAAATATTACATAATGAAAAGTTTTAATTCACTCGAAAAAAAAGCACATTATAGAGTTGACCATAGAAGAGAACTAGAAAGTCTCCTAATGTACATGCGATTCATAAATTGCGCGAGGGCTCCAGGTGCAACGTCGCTCTTTAAAAAACAAGCAAGGCTGATTTATTTGCATAGGGGCAGCAGGGTTGCCGGTTTGAAAAGAGATCCTAAAGAGGTATTCACCGTTAATGGGCAGCATGAATATGGAAAGGACGAAAAAAACTTGAAATTCATAAAGGATTTTTTAGAAGAGAAATACAGAATATCGGATGATTTGGTGTTGCAAGTTCTCACGCATAAGTCATTTGGAAACGGAATAAAACCTTACAATGAAAAATTGACTGCCATGGGTTCGAAGCTCTTGAACTTATTCTGTGCTCGAACGGTGACCGAATGCGCAACGAATAACGAGAATGCTATTAATGGGAAGAACTTAGACTGCCTAGGTTCGCCAATTGCCAAGGAACTCCCCGGCTCTTTGTCCTTAGCCTTATTCGCTAGAAACAAGCGATTGAACTCCATCTTGTTTTGGAAATCCTACAATTATCACTTGTCATTCGAAGCTAGTGGTGAAATGAAGGTTACCGCTCAAATGGTTTACGCATTAATAGGTGCTGTTAATTTCGTACATGGTAAAGATGCTGCCGAGTCTTTCATTAGGGAGAAGTTTTTTGATACCACTCCTTCCATTGAGGATATCACCGCACAAATAATAGAACAATCAAATCAAGCATAACTATATGCTTTGATAAAGCCCGAACTTTTATATAATTCATGTACATAGGAGCTTCATTACTTAACAATCTAATACTAATATTCCCTTGAGTAGTTCGATTCCCAAGCTGTGTGATTTTGAGAGAGAGAGGGAAAAAAAAAAAAAAAAAAAAAAAAAAGAAGAAACCAAGAGCGCGCGTCAGATAAAAGTTGAAATAGAGTGCTTTTACTAAATTGCTCAGAGAGGGAAAGGTCTACACCTGCAGGTCTGAACTAATGGTTGAAAAAGACTTAAAGGAGCACTATAGAGCTTTGAAACAATTCCTAGCAGTGTCAGGTGATCAAGGTACACGAAGTAAAAGTAGTAGGGCGCTAAGGGCAAGAGAAAAATTGGTCAAATTAACTAGTACGCAATTTAAAGAACTAAGTACCGATGTCTATGATGAGTTAAAAAGGCGGATTGATGAATCTAAAAGTGAACCGGACTACTTGCTTCCTAAATCTACTTTCCACGCAAAAAGGAATCAAGCAAGACAAAAGTTATCTACTTTACCGCAGACAAGATTCAAAGATTTGGTGTCAGATATCTCAAGCGAGATAGAAAGAAGGGGATTGCATTCATCGCCCACTGATGCTTTGACTGGAAATAGCTCCTTTGATACGAGTTTTGACTCTAGTGTCTCAAGATCGGCACCAGCACCGGTGCCGACAGTGACAGTTAATGAGAGCAGATCTGCCGGAGAAGAAGAGTCGCAAGACCATGAGGATAATCATGACAAGTCTGCCGATTCAGCACCAGGAATGATAAACCAGACATTACAGTCCACTGTGGTAGTTCCTAAGACGGCAAACGTGGCTTGGTCGAGTGACGAGGAGGAGAGGGGAGAAAAGGAAGAAAAGGAAGAGAAAGAAAGAAACGAAACAAACGAAGGAGAGGACAACGAGGAACACCTGCATGAAGAGACAGAAGCTAATAACGTGAATGGCGAAAGAGAGATCAGAAAAGGAGACGAGAACTTCGATACCAGAAATATACTTGACGATAGGAGCATTCAAGGATCTAGGCTGTCACAAAAAACACAAGAGAGCAAAGACCTGGTATCTGAAAGTAAATTAATTCTTCAGAGAAAGTTGGATTCATTGAACGAAAAATTGAATTATGTGGAGTCTGAAAAGAATGAATTGGAGAGCAAGTATACTTTACTTAAACATGGTCACCAAGAACTTGAAAAGGAAAATCACCACTTGAATTCAGAAATTCAGGGCCTTTTGGGACAACGCGAAACTATATCCCTCGAAAACGAGAAGTTGAAAAGAAAAGATTTTCCAGAAAGTAGCAGATCTATAGGTGAACCGCAATCCGAATTGGAGCGCAACTTCGAAGCTCTAAAAGCGTCTAATGCTGGTTTGAGGTTGGAGAATCAGTCATTAAAGAACACACCCTCGGGTAGACATGGTGAAAGAACTCCTTCGAGGTCCAGTTCAGACCGTGATTTTCTGAGAGCCAAAAGCACAGGAGATCCTGAATTGAAGAAAAAGCTCGATCTATTTTTGCACAAGATCTCTGACACAGAATCTCCCCGCTCAGATGATAATACAATTGAACAAAAAGAAATCAAAAAAGGAGAATCTAGTGAGCTTTCCCAAAGAATTTCCAAGCAGGTACAATCACTTTCTACGGATAGATTGAGGCTTTTTGTTTCTCCTACCGGGTTGGTTTCTATAAAACTTGTTTCGGAACTCAATATTCTCACCGAAGATTTCCTAGAAATACTCAACAGCGATAAAAAAGATACTGATGCTTTATTCGATAAGATATCGAGGATATCCCATGTGGCCAATCAAATAGCTACCCAAGGGGATTATAAAAACAATAATAGCAATGACAAGGTTGTATATCTAAGAGGTGCAATTTGTCATGCGCTTGATGCCACAAGATACTTTGCACTATACCCTGGAATCTTACCGCGTATTGTTGTTGAAAAAGCGGCAGGCGAAATAAATTTTATTGTTTGTGATTTAATATCAGTAGTAAAATTAAATGAAAACTCACGCGACAGTGAGAGTATTGATGAAACTGCCATTTCAGTTCCACGATTGAGTCTCAACATTAGGAACAAGGCAAATACGAATATTGTTGACACCGAAATCCAAGGAAAACCTTTAAAAATGGCAAATAAGTTGAAGCTGGCATATACTCCAGAACAACTGCCAGTTAAAGATTCAGAGAAGTACAACAAAACAGATAAGACGTACGAAGATAACTCGTCCTTTGACAGAACTACGGACCATGAAGCTACTTCTAAAAACGGACAAAGACAATTTGAGGGCAAACCAATTCCACCCAGAATTGCTACTTCGAGAAGAGGAGAGCCCGAGGAACAACCTTCGCCCCTCGAACTGAAGTCGAAAGTGCTGAATCCGTTCGCAAATTCTAATTACGATGAGGAGGACGTTCCTAGAAGGCTGAAAGCACTCGATAAAGTTAATCAATTCAACAATTCGTCGGATAATGTGGGGGACTCGAAAGGGACGACAGGAATCACTAAGCAAGATACCCTCAGTCAACAATTAGCAAATACAGATGATCAAAGTAATTCACAAGATGCCTATAATAATCTGTCAAAGGGATCGTTAAGTTCGAGAACTCGTGCATTTTTCAGTAGTCTTAAAGGAAGATCAGCTAGTAAAAATTACAAGAAAGACAACGAGCAGAAAGCACAAAATGCTAATGGCCAGCATACTAATACTGATATAGATGCGAAGGACGAGGTTCCTGAGAGTAAGGATGAGAATCAAAGACAGTTGACTGAGCATGACACAGGACGTATTGAAAAAGAGACAGATTCTGATATTCAAGACAAATCTGTTGATCCTTCTCCAATAACAAATGATAGTAATGAAGAAACAGAAATTCTACCTAAGAAAGTTTATATAATGAGTAAAGATTTGGAGGATCCTAACCCTGATATCAACGACAACCAGCAATTCTCAGAGGACAACCTCGCTGAAAAGCCAGAGCTCAAGAGAAGCGAATCAGTTAAACCTGAAGAAGAAGAGATAACACCTCCAAAGAAAATAGAAGAAGACAAGAATGATCAATATCCTGACTCGGATTACCATTCTGAGGTTGCTGAAAACGGTGACGACTTCTCTGAAGTAGAGGCCAAGAAAAGACAGGTACTGAGAAAATCAATGGCGGCAGCCACATTCAATGTTGACATGTTCGATATTGATGATCCCAACAATTCTTTGACCCAAGTCTTACTCTATTTAGAGCACCAAACTGTTAAAGTGATTTCTACGATACAGTCCTTGTTGTCAGCTATTAAGAAGCAAGACGCCTCTAAGGGAGAATTGAGGGAAAAGTCTCAAGCTATCCTCGAGGTTATATCTCAAATGACCGATGCTACTAATAATTCCATGAACCAAACGCGTAATAGACAACTCAAAGAACATGGTAGTTGGATAGTAAGGAGCTTGGAAGATTGTAATCATCGTATGAGTGTGCTATGTCGACCCATGTCTGACAAACAAGATAAGACAACTGCCGACCGAAGCTTCAAGCAACGCTTGGCTGGTATTTCTTTCGATATCGCAAAATGCATTAAAGAGTTGGTAAAGACAGTAGAAGAGTCCTCCATAAAAGAAGAAATTACCAACATAGACGCTAGGCTAAATGCTGCTGACGATTTAAGATAATAAATTGGAAACCTGTAAGATCTCTTATACCATTTGTAATTCTATTTATTGATACCCTATTTGACGTATTTGTCTAAAAATTTTTTATGAAAATCGGAATTTAATGTGTCGTTTGTGTAACCCTTGTCTGAAGGTTTTACGAGGTGATCTCTAGTTCTAAAAGATGTAGTCTCTCTCCAATTTCTTTTCGGTTTGAAATCAGCCCGAGTGTTCATGTCAGCTACTTGTACCAAAGGATTAGAAGTTTTAAAAAACTCTGCGTCGTCCTGCTTTTTGTTTTTCTCCAGCTTTTCCTCTTTTTCCTTTTTTATCTTTGCTAACTCGTGCAATAGCTCATCTGTCTCACTTGCTGAGTCGTCTGTATCGTTGTCCAGAGGGTCATAATGAACATTCTTGAGATCTCTTTCTGAGGAATCTTCTTGGTGATCACGGTTATACTCATTTTGTTCCTCATTCTCGACAGACTGATTGGAGTTTTGCTGTTTTGTCAGATTTTTTAGCTCTTTTCCTATGTTTGTTTGATTGGTAATCGATTCTTTATGAATTAAGTGTTCTTTCAATGAATTGGCTCTACTTTTATCCTGAAATGGCTTCCAAACATCACTCCTATATTTGAGCTTTGTATGCAGCGGAAGTGCTCTTTCATGATTTATAGAATCCTTTATAGCTTTAGATTTGGCGTGCTTCCCTTCAAGAGCCGGTTTGTGGTTGCTGGACATAATGCCATTAAGTTTATCATGCTCCACTGCTCTAGATAGATCATCTCACTATGTGCAGTAGTGATAAAAAGGATGGTCTTTTTTGTTTTGCTTATATTCACACAAGTCATGAGACTTCTACGAGAACAAATATGAATGCCATTAAAATAGAAATGTAATTACTCTATAACTAATTATGGTATGTATCAAAAGTCAAATCATACAAAGTTAAACCAATTTTCATTGCGAAGGCCTGGGGTGTATTTTTAACTGTCTTTGTCACTTTCAATTTCATCTTCCCAACCTTCAAGTTCAGCATCAGCCTTCTTGGGAGGCATTAGTTCATTTATTAAAGGACCATCTAGTTCATCTAATAAACTCAGTACTTGCTCAACAAGTTCCTCATCCGCATCGCTTATCTCGCTTTGAATAATTTTATAAGCCTGAGTCAAACTTGACTTCGCGTCATCTAGCAAAACTTTAATTTCGGAATTCTCACAGTTTTTGATTTCTTGCAATTCCAAAACCCTGTAGTCATTACCGTTGTCTTGTATTTTCTGGAAAGCTTTTTTGGCGAGGAGAATATAAGAAAGCGCCTCATAATAATGGGGTTCTAAAATATCTTCATTTAAATCTTGAACAGTAGAAGCTGCAGCAATAGCTATATCGTAGAGTTCTAGTTCAATGGCAAGTCTTGAAAGGTTGAGCAATGGTTGAACCAATTCGGCGTATTCGAAACCCATGTCCTGGTGTCGCGATTGGTTCGCTTCCAACTGGGCTTGTCGCTCTTGATAAAGAGACCATGATTTGGTTAATGCGCTCACTGCTTCCTCTATTCTTAGTTGGGAAATTCTTATAGAAGCCAACAATGACAATGCTTCAGGATTTTCTCCGTCATAACCTAATGAGTAATTTATTAATTGTTCACACTGATTTTCTGCCTCTTCTTCCATACAAAGATCTGTCATCCAAATCTCTATCTTGGCAAATATACCTTGGTTGAGTTTTTTAGTAAAAAATCGCTGAAGTTCCTCCTTCGAATTGTGCAACATATTCGTTTCTATGAGGTTTTGTTTTAAGTCTTGAGGGCTGTTGTGAAGCTTTTCCAATTGACTATTCAAGTTGTATAATCCTCGGTCCAAGTAGCACAAGCCTTCTCTTCCTCCGACCATCTGACCCAAGTTAAAGAATTTGTCGGTACCAAAATTTGCATCGGGATCTAATGCGCACGCCAGGTTCAATACTTCAAATGCTTTTTCAATGTCATCATTTTCCAATAACGTCTCTGCAAAGATCTGTAAAAAAGAAATATTTTCCAAGTTTTTATTCAAGTGAGGAGCTAAGAGGTTATAAGCATCTTCAATTTGACCTCCATCTAACAATTCCCTCGCCCCCAAAATCAAATCTACCATGTTTTTGATTAATTATTCCTCGGAAGAGCCATATATATTCCTCATCATTTAAGGCTTCTTTCTTTTTTTTTTTTTTTTTTTTTTTTTTTTTTTTTTTTTTTTTTTTTTTTTTTTTTTTTTTTTTTTTTTTTTTTTTTTTTTTTTTTTTTTTTTTTTTTTTTTTTTTTTGAATTTATTGAATGGGCCAAGATTAGCATGATGTTCTTAGCTTGACATGGAGGGCTTCATAGCAGCTGAAGATTTCCGAAAATTGCAAAATGAGTATGGAATTCTTCACTTGCTATATCACAGAAACAAGAACCAGCATCGGACACTGAAATGGTGGAAGTACTTTAATATTTTTCATCGAAAGATAAGAAAGATCATAAAAGCATTAATGGACATCGAAAAATCCACTGATAAAACGAAAGTGCTTTCGAAAAGGAATGTAGTTTTATGTGAAATTAGATCTATGTTCAGTAGAAAAATATTTACGAAGGCATACTTCGAATACAATGGGATTCTTGCATTAGGTCAGTTTGTGACTCTAGGATTGGCTCTAATAGGTAATTTGAGCAGCCTTTATTGTATTTTAAGAAATATAGAAAGCCAGGAAGTGTCGAATGAACCGGGAAACCCGAGCGGCCATTTTCAGACACCTGATGAAATTGTGGATATTGGTGAAGAGATAGACCTTTCCAAGAATAACGTTGCCCATGGATGGGCATCCGAAGAGAGTCAACATGAAGGTCGAAAAAGGGGAACAAACGAGCTTTCGGAGGCTAAAGATGATGTAAAAAATGAAAACTTAACTATAGATGATATTTTTGCCTCTAGTTCGAAGAAAAAAAACAAAAAGAAGAAGAAAAAGAAGACACTGGTAGATGAGATCTTTGATCAGGGGTAACCTTAAATACCCTTAGATACTCTCTTATGTATGATAGACACTTCATTAGCATCACTTCTATATCCATATATCTTAAATAATGAAACTTTTGTGCTAGTAGATTTCAAAAAGGTAAACATGACTATAGCATTTTTTATGCAGTGATGTGTATATTGTATAATTTAAAAGGACTTGGAAATGTGTGCAAGGATGTTTCTTGAGTAATAGTCAAAATTAAATAGCCGGGAGTTCTGCTTTTACCTCTCGTTAGTTCGTAATATTTCTGCAAATTTATTTAAAGAGCACTGCTCGTCATTAGAATGTCCTTTTCTTCTACTGAGTCGGTACTACACACTCTTCCCAATAAATTGCCTTAGAGAGATGGGAAGTTTCTGAGGCAAAGATGAATGGCTTCAATCTTGATCTAAAAAAGAACGCAAAATGCTCTGACAATGTTTAGGAAAAATCTCATTTTGGCATCTCATCCACTCTACCAAATCTACCTGTTTTTTTTTTTTGAAATGGTGGGTGCAAAGCGTTAACCGAGAGTTGCACCGTTCGCGAAATTGCCGTGCGCCGTTCACACAAGACTAACATGAAAATTTAACCAAGAAGCTCAATGGGGCCTTTGACTAATAGAGTACAAGGCTATGATTTAGGAAGATTTGAGCATAGTTGTATAAGCAAGCTGAATGATTCGTATTGGTTTCATGAGAAATCAAACTCATTTCCTGGCCAGGTTTTCTCTCTAGAGATAGAAGAGATCATGCATCATTCCAACTCACCTTTTCAAGATGTACTTGTTTTCAAGTCACGCACTTTTGGCAATGTTCTTGTCCTCAATGGGATAGTACAATGCTGTGAAAAGGATGAATTTGCTTATCAGGAGCTAATAACAAATTTAGCGGTGATGTCCCACGCCAGACCCAAAAGAGTGCTTGTAATAGGAGGAGGCGATTGTGGGGTGATTAGAGAGTTGGTCAAACATGCTGAATATGGAATTGAAGAAATAACTATGGTAGAGATAGATGATACAGTTATTCAGCTCCTGGCCATGTATTTACCTGGAATGGCCTGCCACCGTAATCATGAAAAAGTCAACATCATCATAGAGGACGGTTTCGAGTATTTGAAGCGCCTAGGACTTCAATCGCTGGAAAAGTACGATGTGATTATCACGGATTCTTCTGATCCTGAAGGCCCTGCCCAAGGGTTTTTTCACACTAGCTACTTCGAGCTATTATCCAAGGCCCTAAACAAAAATGGCATCGTAATAATGCAAAGTAGTGAAAATATATGGCTCAATCTAAACTACTTACAGGAACTACTTTACAAGTGCAGACTGGTTTTCAAAAATGTCGCCTACAGTCAATGTTACATGCCTAGCTACACCAGTGGCCAACTAGGCCTTATTGTCGCTACTAATGATCCTTCCAATAGCCTTCTGTCCCCAAAGAGGACTTTTTCTCCTGAAAAAGAAGCTCAATTATGGAGATACTATTCTTCCGATGTTCATAAAGCTTCTTTTGTGCTTCCATTATGGGCTCATCGAATACTCAGATCTTGATATAGTCTTGATCTTTAGTCTTTTTTTTCTCCAACTCTTACAAGTGGGGCTATGTGAGCGTTCTAGAAGACTTTTGATATAAACTCTGTTGCATCTTATACTCCTATCATTAGCGGTGCCTTCTACCAACTCAACACTCATCTTTAGAAGTTTCGTCGTTCATAAACCAAATAATCTTTTAATTACAAATAATTTACGTAATGAAATCCACCAATAAAATTAGTCGTGTTTGTGTTTAAAAACATGAGTAACATCACCAACTTTTTTATTTTGATAAAAACCCACTACAAAGGAAGTTCATCTACCAAAACAAATTAACAACATTACACTACTACCAAATAGCACGACCAAGGTAGGATTTGCAACTATTGAAGGTCAAGAGATAAGGTTTATACGGGAAGGAAAGAGCGAAAATGTCAAGTCATCAGGCTGAGGAAGATTATTCTAGCAATATTGACGACCAGTTGTTGAGTGTGGCAAAACAGGAAGGAGTGGTTGTGGATCAACACGGACATGGACAAGTACAACATGTAAACAATGATCTTGACACAAGAATGAAGCTCGAGCAAATTGCGCATGCTGCGGCGATGTCGGAAAGACAGCAAAAACAGGGACAGATGCAACAACTTCATAGACAAGGACCAGGAGGACCGCATGCAGCTATGGGAAATCATGGGCATGGACACGTTGGCGGACAGATGCAAGAACACTTGCAACCACAACAACATGCTAAGGACTTCACACAGAAAGAATATGAGTTGCCAGGACTGCACCTCCAGCAGTACCATCCAGGCGTCGAAGATGTCGCAGAATACAACATTCAGATACCGGAACCCATCATGGATTCGAAGCTGAAAATTTATCCAGTGACAGAAAACACGATAACAGCAGAGGGCAATTTGATTACCAGACCATTTCCGGAGCAGATACTTCAGGGTAGGGATGAATTGAACGATTTCATCCAAGATTTTGCTCGCGACAACGGGTTTGGAGTAGTAATTGCACATTCCAACAAGAAGGCTATTTACTATACGTGCGAACTCGGCGGTCGTTATAGACAAAAGAAGTCTAAGAGAGATGATGATCCTGAAGCTATGGAGGTTGAAAATGGCTATATATTAGACCCTAATACCAAGACGAAGAAGCTTAAATGCCCCTTTTCTATGACTGCGACGTACAAAAAGTCTACTGGGATGTGGACGTTAAAGACTACTTGTAACGAGCACAATCACCCACAATTGGATCCTTTATCTAACCATCCTATGCTCAGGAAACGGTCAGATGAATTAAATCTATTGATATTAGATCTCTACAAGCTTGGAACTAAACCATCACATATTGAATCGAAGATCAAAGAGCAATATCCGGAAGTTTTAATCAAACGGGAAGATATATACAATGAAATAAGGGGATACAAGAGGAAATTGAAGAAGCAAACGAGATACTTGTCTTCGCATGGCCAGGATCCAAGCCAGAGAAATATGTTCAAGAAGAGAGAAAATGCACATTCGTCGCAGCATGTTGATTTGAATGACGATGCCGATGCGCATAGTGATCAAGTATTGGAGTATGAGTTGCAACAACAACACCACCATCAACAAGAGGCTGAATTACAAAGACAACTCCACCAAGCTGCAGCGGTTGCAGCTGCTCAACATCAACACCCTCATCACCATATCGATGATCAACAGCTTCAGTATCAGCAACATTTACATGATCATGGTTTGCATGGAGATCATGGAGATAATACTGATAATACCGCTGCTGCGATAGCCGCAGTAGCAAATGTTGCCAATCACCATCTGCATGCCCGTCATCTAAATGAGAATGAACTATCTATTGATAATATTGATAGCCGTCTAGTCGGAGAATAGTAAGCTGCAGCGAGAGACAAACGTTAACTTTTTTTTTTTTTTCTTTTTAACTCTACTTGTGATTTCTCTTCGACCTTTCTACGATGCTATTAGTTTCTGACTTTTACTGTATTTTTAAAGTATGCACTTAGTCGATCAAAAATCTATTAAAATACTTGTAAAATTATAAAAAATAAATGCTCACATATTTTGAAGAATCTCAAAACCCTGTGCCCTTTCGTCAAATAATTTTGCCAATTCACCAACTTTTCTTCCTCTAATGACAGGTTTCTTATGTTTTTGGGGTGAACTGATGCTTTCTGATGTGGGTGGCATAGGTTTTTTCCGATTTTGAAACGACTTTTCTGTTTTAAAGTTATACAATTGTGGAGGATTCTGGAGAGATAAGTTCGAGATATCGCTTAAAGCTGGCTTTTTGTTACGTTCATTCACAAATAAAGTCTCCCCGTTTCTAGATAACAGTTTTTGATGACTCTGAGACGAACTTGTTGATTTTCTTTGGGTCTGCTTGACCGGTGAACTCTCTGGCGTGAAGATATCAAACAAATCCAAATTCTTCGAAGGTGAAGAGTTCGTATTAGACGAATCAGTACTAACCGCGCGGTTTCCGTATGAAAACACGTTCTCATCGTCGGAAGAGTAGTCATAGCTATCCTCGCATAAATTGTCTTTATGCTCATGGGAATTCAATATATCAACTACTTCTGAGACACTTTGAGAGGAGTCGATACAGTCCTGTTTTAAATTATCCCAATAAAAGAGTACATTTTTGAAGAATTGATAAATAATCTGGATCTTGTCTCTGTTCTGAACCAGTACAATCTCTTGACTGATACTATGGCTCAAGCTCTTCGATATTGAAGAATGGGTATGCTTTGTGACATGCGAGTCCCTTATTAGCCTGCAACATAAGTCACATAACTGGACAAAAATGTCCTTATTTTTAGAGTCCTTATCGTATGAATCAATTATTCTGGAGAAGTTAGTTTTCACTGACAAGTAATCATTTCTTAGAGGAAGACTAACTTTATTAAGTGGAATTAACGGCTCAGGAAGTTCCATAATCATCCTCTTCAAAGAAGCTGCTATGCAATGTAAGTCCCAATCATTGATCCAAAACATCTGATTTCGATTAACACAATCACATAGTATCAGGGTATTATTTTTGTTACCAGGTTTATAAAAGATTAGGTCGGTGTTACTACCAAAGGAGTTCACAATGTTAAAGATTTGATAAAAATGGAAATAAAAAGGCAAATTATATTGAAGATTAAATTTGACTTTTTTGTTCATCGTAGGACCAATACGCAAAGAAGTCACTTTAGGCTCAAATTGTGAGTCAAATTTATAGACATTCAACGAGATTTTGAGCTTGGTAATATCAACATGTTCATGAAGCTCATAGAGTGTTCGACATTTCACAAGATTGTGAGAACATGGCATTGTATTTTGTACTTGGTCTTTTATCGTAAAGGACTCAATAATACGATTTAATGCACGAAAGTTTTTTTTAGTATAATTATAATTATTGAGTATGGTTGTGATCGACTTAATAAACCAGCTATCATGCACACTAATCACTTTTTCTAATAACAAGAGATGGTCATTATTGTCGCTTAGAAACATCCTAAGGAACTTAATACCATATAACCAACTAATTTTTACCAAGCCACAACTAAACATCACCAAAACGTACTTCTCTTTAGGCAAAGACTGCATCAAAGTTAAGAGAAATGCATCATAGTCGATTTGTTCTGGCGATGGTAAAAACGTTGTGTCGAAAATGTAAATGGGTAGTTTAGTATTGCGATCGTATGCAGCACTCTTATAAAAGATTCTCTCCATTATCTACCTTTTTTTTAGACCACCTTTCTTTGCTATAGTCCTCAATCCCAAGCCGACCAGAAACACAACAATGAAGTTTAACACGGGTGAGCAAAAAGACCTAAAATGCTTGAGATACTTCTTTTGGCGTAGTGTAAACAAAGAGTGAAGTGCTAACGACATCTTAAGAAATGTCGTCAGCGACATTCTGAAGTGTAGTGCGATTTTGAATGGGTTATCGATTTGCCATCCTCAACGTGAACTTCGATTACTTAAAGTTGGCAGAGGGCAGCTAGAAATATACACCTCAAGTTGAGAATCAAGATAATAGATTACATATAAGAGAACGCTATTTTTGTGATTTTTAAAGCTTTACAGTAATCGTAATTGAATTACCTTGAAAAAGAGTTACAGGAAATAGTCAGCTATGTCGCCCGTACAAGAACGAGTGCCACCGAGAAATGAACTAGGAACTGCCGGAAAGAATCAGTCTAAGTCCAAGGGTGCTCCAGAACAGGAAGAACTTTCAGAAGAGGACCAGCGCTTAAAGGATGAGTTAGACAGTCTAGTCGAGTCTATGAATGAGCCATCAAAAACAGAAAACGAATACAGCCAGGATTTGGAATTGATGAAACGCCTGATTAGGGATTCCACTACTTCAATGACAGCCGTTCCAAAACCTCTTAAATTTTTGATGCCACACTACGAATTGCTTACCAATTTGTACGAGAGGTGGATTTCTAAATATGGAGAAAGTGCTACTTTTCCGAAAAAATTGGCGGATGTCTTGTCTGTTATAGCTATGACCCATTCTGATGAAGCCAAAAATGAATCCTTAAAATATAGATTGCTATCTGACGACGAAGCTTTTACTGAGTGGGGTCACGAATATGTCCGTAACTTGACTTTAGAGATAGGAAATGCATATCAGGAGAACTTGGGGTATGATGAAGCTTTTATTGTAAAGTTGGTCAATTTGTCTATGAAAATTATTTCTTTCTTCTTAAAAAATAACGGTGAAGCGGATGCAGTAGATCTCTTATTAGAGATTGAAAGTATTGACAGGCTTCCTGAATTTGTCGACGAGCATACCTACAGTAGAGTTGCTGCTTATATGGTAAGCTGTGTACCATTTTTAGCGCCTCCGGATGATGTGTCATTACTTCGAACTGCTTACTCGATTTATATGGCTCATGGGGAGTATACTCAAGCTTTGACAATGGCTATAAAATTGGATGATGAAAAAATGATTAGACAAGTTTTCGAAACTACAGATAATGAGGCTATCCATAAACAACTAGGTCTTATATTGTCGCAACAGAATTTGAATATATCATTACCTGGGTATAGTGATGAAGTTCGGGAGTGCGCTTCCAATCTCAAACTTCATGATTATTTCGAATATTTAATCAAGGAGTTAAATGTTTCAGAACCTAAAGTTCCAGAAGACATATACAAAACGCACCTTGAAAATACACGTTTTGGTTTTGGAAATTCTGGTTCTATTGATTCCGCGAAACAGAATCTAGCTTCTGCATTCGTCAACGCGTTAGTAAATTTGGGAAGTGGGAGTGACAAACTAATACAAGCAGATGATGATAACAAGTCTTGGATTTATAAAACAAAAGGAAGGGGCATGCTCTCGGCAACCGCTTCTTTGGGATCTATATATCAATGGAATATTAACGATGGTTTACAGAATTTGGATAAGTATACCTATTCTTCTGAAGATGAGGTTAAGGCGGGTGCTTTATTAGGAACAGGAATAGTTTCTGCGAATGTGCATGATGACGTCGAAGCGGCATTGGCGTTGTTACAAGAATATGTTCACGACTCGAAAAATAGGGTTCTTCAAACTTCTGCTATTAATGGATTAGGTATTGCATTTGCTGGAACTTCCAATGGGGAAGTTCTCAATTTATTGTTGCCTTTGGTTTCTTCAGAAGAATCAATTGAATTGTCTAGTTTAGCAGCGTTGGCGTTAGGTCATGTTTTTGTTGGCACATGTAACGGTGATATCACGTCTACCATTTTGCAAACGTTGTTAGAAACTGATGCAAGCTCTTTGAATAATAAATTTGTGAGGTTTATGTCTTTGGGTCTAGGGTTGTTATATATCGGTAAAAGTGAACAAGTAGAGGATGTGTTGGAGACAATTGACGCTATTGATCATTCTGTCGCCTCAAACTTGAAAGTGCTAGTTAATATTTGTGCATTTGCAGGTACAGGTAATGTTTTACAAATTCAATCTTTGTTACAAATGTGTACACCCAAGACTACCGATTTTGTCGATGAAGAGAAAAAACTTGAAGAAAGTGAAGAAGACCATTTGAAGGAAGGCCGAAATGGTGAAGAATCATCGAAAAGGGAATCCGAAGATGTCGAAATGAGAGACGCATCATCCTCAGGAAAAGAAACAGAGAAGACAAAAGGAATTGGAGAGAAGACAGAAAAGTCTGCTAAGGAAGATGAGGTCTCTCGCGAAGATGAAGAAGGTGAGTTATACCAAGGGTTCGCTGTCTTAGGAATTGCTTGTATTGCTATGGGAGAAAGCATAGGACTGGATATGTCGCTTCGTCATTTTTCTCACTTGATGCATTATGGTAATCCATTAATCAAGAGGACTGTTCCATTGGCAATGGGTCTTGTTTCTTGTGCTAATCCCCAGATGAAAGTTTTTGAGACATTATCGCGATACTCACATGATCCTGATTTGGATATTGCTCAGAATGCTATATATTCGATGGGGTTAGTTGGTGCTGGTACGAATAATGCTAGGTTAGCACAACTTCTTAGACAGTTGGCCTCTTACTATATTAAGTCGGCGGATTCTTTATTTATGGTTAGAATTGCCCAAGGAATACTTCACCTTGGTAAGGGGACTCTCACTTTGTCACCATTTAATAGCGAGAGAACAATACTATCAAAGGTGTCTTTGGCATCTTTATTAACCGTTTCTGTCGCCTTAATGGATCCACAGCTTTTCATTTTAGACGATTCTAATACCCAGCCCTCACACGAATTGTTGTATTACTTGACAACTGCTGTTAAGCCTCGCATGCTTGTAACAGTTGACGAACAGTTGAATCCAGTCAAAGTTAATGTTAGAGTCGGACAAGCAGTTGATACTGTAGGTCAAGCAGGGAAGCCGAAGACTATCACAGGATGGGTTACTCAGTCAACCCCTGTTCTACTCACCCACGGAGAACGTGCCGAGCTAGAAAACACAGAGGAATGGACAAGCTTGGCAAACTCTTTGGAAGGAGTTGTTATTCTCAAGAAGACTCCAGAGACAATGGAGGTAGATGCATAATCTCTGCGATCCTCTCATTTGAATATTTTTTGCTTTAGCAATATTACGTACATAAACAGCGAATATACCACTAATTGAATCTATTACAGTAATTTATATTTTCTATGAAAATACTAGGTGATATTATAAAAGAATATGCCTCTACTTGTCTTTTTAAGATGCTTCTTTAAATGGGGAAAAAAAAAAAAAAGAAGAAAAAAAAGGCACTAAATATATGCATAGCATAGCGTTGTAGGAAAGCTGTTCGACGGTTAGCTCATTGGAACTCTTGCGACTTGCCTGTCATCAAAAGACCAACAATTAATCCAAATAAACCCAAAACCGATCCAAAAATCTCAATTACGAGAATCTTCACAAACAAAGAAGAATCAGCAGCATCACCAATAGCAGCATTGGAACCGGTTATTCCCACCGTGACGCCACAAACTAAATTAGTAAGCCCAACTGTCAAACCACCCCAAAACAATGAATACCCAGTGTACAAATTGCTCTTGCTAATAATCTTGGACTCTGAAACACTTGTAACCTTCGCTGAAAATACAATTGCCATAATCAACCCGTATATAGCTACTACTTCGCAAAAGATAATAGAAATCAAGTTCTTTGTCGTAATTCGTGGGACTTTCACTCCTGCTCCAATGATCGACGTCCCTGTGATGAAAATCCCCCATGCTGCCCCTACCACTGAAAATCCAATACAACATGCTATCCCAAGATTACTCCACATATAAGGTGAAATTGACTCCAAAAACTTCCCTACATCAAACCTTTCCCCACTATTGTTGAATAGCATGTACCCCCCAACCGTCAACAAGGAGCTCAAAATCAAGGCCTGGCTAACTTTCATCGATGCTTTTTAACTACTCACCTTTCTATAGTGTACTTTGTGCTCCCTCTCGTCTAAGGTTTGATTATGTAATCGGACTCCCGTCTCACATAGGATTTACTCCAGCAAGCACTCGCTCGCTCGTTGCAATGACCTACAACTTACGTGTATGACATGTCTAGAATGTAGCAATCATAGATCATATCTACACTTAATGAGTTTAAGCGGCCATGACATCGGTAGTTAGACCAATTGCTGCGTCATGCATATGGTATGAGTTGCTAGAACTTCCCTGTGTCCGACGTGAACTGGATCCCTGCGACAACGTAGAATGGAAGTCTATTTGGGTAAGCTGACAAGAGGAATCAATTGCGCATGCCGGATAATGTAAGTACCTTTCTTAATGGGGCAATGAAAAACATGAATGCGACAACAGAGCAAATGCTAGAAAGAATTACTGTCAGGAGACGTTTGACTTCTTCTAACAAAAAAAAAATTAGAAATAACAGACCAATGGAGAGGTCGGTACTGCAGAAGGTTAGGATATTAGTCGAGTCTTTTAGCCTATATTGTCAAAGTATTTAAGAAGTACAAATTTCCAAAAAAAAGTAAATTGTGTCGAAGTTTCGAGGTTTGTACCTAAGTGCAAAGGAAGATTGGAGTATTAGGTATGTCAACCAATTATTCTAAGGCTAATGATTCTAAGAGACATGAGTCCTTGACGCCACAGGAAAAAATTCCTGCGGTTTTTTATGTCCACGCAGCATTATTTGATTGCGATGGCACCTTGGTCAATTCAACGGGAGCGATATCTGAGTTCTGGAGAAACTTTGCTGAGACAAGACCACATGTTGACGCAGAGGAAATCATCAGAACCTCACATGGGCGAAGGACATTTGATGTGATAGCTAAATGGTCGCCTGATGACGCTACGGAGAAACAAGTAGCACAATGGGAGGCAGAAATTCCGGATATATACGGACTGTATGCCCGGGCTATCCCTGGTGCAAGGGAGTTGATAAAGCGATTTGACGAACTTAGTCGTACTGAGACGAAGACGAAACACCAGAAGTGGGCGGTTGTAACATCGGGTACATTGCCACTTGCTTCAAAATGGTTGAAACTTTTGAATATTGAAAGACCAGATAGTTTTATCACTGCCGAATTAGTTTCACAGGGAAAGCCACATCCTCAGGGATACCTAAGAGCTAGAGAACAGCTTGGATACGGAGAACCTCATAAGAACGTAGTTGTATTTGAGGATGCGCCATCGGGTATGGCTGCTGGCAAAGGTGCTGGTGCAATGATAGTGGGAATATGCTCTACCTATGATGCTGAAAAAATTTATGATGCTGGTGCAGATATAGTTGTGAAGGATTTATCCTCTTTCGAAATTGACCACTATAATCCAGAGACTGACGAATTTAGGGTAGTTGTAAATGATTATTATTATGCCAAACCAGAGTATACCTATAGAAGGCGCTCTCTAGTTGGCGGTTAGTGTGTGTGTGTGTTTGTGTGTGTGTTTTGTCCTTGTCTTAGTATCGAACTGATTTTATCTCCACTGTTACCTAAAATGTGTAGAAAATGAGAGGATGTATTTGGAGAAGTACGTAAAAATAGACTAAATAATGCTTGTCCTGTTATAATAATATTTAAGTATTCAAAGTTATGTGAGATATTCTACCCGTAACGTTCCTTCTTAAATTGAGAGACCTCTTCTTGTAGCATTAGCTTATAATCTACGATTGAGCGTGCCTCATGTTCAAAATTGAAATTGAACACTAGAGAGCAATTACGTTCACAATCGTAATCCCTCACCGACGACAAAAATGGGTTCCCAATGGCTTGATAAACATCGTGGCGATCTTCTGGGTCCCAAGTAATCATTTTTCCCATTAGGTTTAAGGCCGCAGGGGAAGCGTAGGGGTATAATTGAGAAAATTGAAGGGGAGTGTAGATGCCGTTGCTGGGTAAGGCAAATTTCCAGTTATACTTATACATCGACTCGAGTGGAGGTGTTCCTAAAACCTTACAGATTTCACTCAATTGCTGCAACTGATGCTTTCCCACAAATAATGGCTTTCTTCCGTATAATTCGGCAAAAATGCAGCCGACGGCCCATATATCGACAGCCTTGGTATAACTTCTCGAAGAAAGCATCAACTCCGGTGCACGGTACCACCGTGTTGCTACGTAGTTCGTAATTGGTGCAGTATTAGAAGCCATGCACTGTAAATTTACGCCCCTGGCTAGACCAAAATCGCAGATTTTCAATGTACCTTGTGCAGTGACTAGAATATTACCGGGTTTGAGATCTCTATGAATTACGTCGGCCGAGTGTATGTACATTAGACCACATAAAATTTGGTATAGGAAGCTTTGAATATGAAACTCGGAAAACTGGATCGATGAATAGAGAACTCTTGCAAGATCGTGTTCTGCTAATTCTTGAATACAATATAATCCCTCATAAGGCACGATGTGCACCAAGTCCAAATCGATCAAATTGACTATCTGTAGAAGTTAGTATATGACAATATCTTGTTTTGATTCAAGTATGGTGTCTAATTACATTTTTATGCCCCTTAAAGTGTCTCATTAGCTTCAATTCTCTTAATGCTCGCTTCAACAAAACTTCCCTTCCAAAAATATTGCAAACTTTTTTAATGGCTACTTGAAATTCCTCCCCATCTACTGAAGCTTTTGTATCAATAGCTGAACACACCGTACCATAGGAACCCTTTCCTAGTATACTTTTTATTCGGTATCTGGAATCTATTAAGAAGCCTGCATTCTTAAATGCAACAAGTTTACTTCTACCAGCTATCGCATCTTGCGTAAAAGAATTCTTATTTTTTCCAAATAAAACTCCTGTCATTTCAAACCCAATACCTTTATTTTAATGAATGAAAGTTTCACTAGAGGTCGCATCTGTTAGGTGGGTTTTACGAGGCTTTTTATACTAATGATTGCAAAAAGCTTTGTGGTAAGAAGTTGCAAAAATGACACAAAGACATTGCCATTAAAAAGAAAAAAAAAAATTATTCATAAAAAAAAAAAAAAAAAAAGATTTGAAAAAAAAAACCAGCAGAAAAGCATAAACGTACAATCTAGAGTCAAAAGTTGAAAGAAATAAATGAGCTCTTCACATTGCAGATTTTATGAAAATAAGTATCCCGAGGTGGACGAAGCCGTTATGGTTAATGTGCGGGAAATAGCCGAGATGGGGGCCTATGTAAACTTGTTGGAGTATGATAATATTGAAGGTATGGTTCTATTGTCAGAGTTATCTAGAAGGCGTATTAGGTCCATTCAAAAGTTGATTCGTGTTGGTAGAAATGAGGTCGCTGTAGTTTTGAGAGTTGACAAGGAAAAAGGATATATTGATTTATCAAAAAGAAAAGTGTTGGCTGAGGACATTGTGAAATGTGATGAAAGGTACAATAAGTCGAAAGCAGTCCACTCGATTTTGAGACACTGTGCGGAGAAATATAGCCTTGCGTTGGAGTCACTATACCAAACTATTGGGTGGCCTTTGAACAGAAAATACGGTCACGCTTATGATGCTTTCAAATTATCTATTAGTGACCCAAGTATCTTCAATGACATAAAGCCGCCATCACAAGAAGTATTGGATGAATTAAAACTATACATTTCTCGCCGTTTGACGCCGCAGCCCATTAAGGTGAGAGCTGATATTGAAGTGTCATGCTTTGGCTACGAAGGGATTGATGCTATAAAGCAGGCTTTAGCTGCTGCAGAAAAATTGTCTACAGAACACATGAATATCAAGGCCAAGTTAGTTGCTGCTCCCTTGTATGTCTTATCTGTTCAAGCCCTCGATAAGACTCAGGGCATTCTGTTGTTGGACAAGGCAATTGTCGAAGTAACTAATGCCATTGAGTCTGCCAAAGGTACTTGTAAAGTGACTATGGCGCCCAAGGCCGTTTCTGCTAACGATGATGCTGAATTGCAAGCATTATTGGACAGGAAAGAGGCCGATGAAAAGGAGTCTTCTGATGAAGAGGAGGAGAATCAATAGATTATAAGAAAAGAGTTAAAATAAAATAGAACGTTTGCGGTTTCTCTCTATGTTCCTTATATATAGAACTAATGATTACTTGCAATATATAAATGAGTCAAGCTAATACGAAAGCTAAATACAATCATACTAGTATGGTAAAGATTTTGTGATAATTATGTCCTTATTGTTTGTTCGTTTAATAATGTAGGGCGGTAAGTTGGGTATAAGCTGAGACGGTATTCTCAAGTCCTTGACAGAATCCGGTACGAAGAGGCGATCTATATTAAAAAGTTCTTGGTTTCCTGACAAATCTAGGACCCTCAAATTATTGCCAAAATGGACGTTTCGAATTAATTTTAGTTCATTATAAGACAAAGTGAGTTCAGTCAAGGAAGAAGGGAAATCGATTGACTCTAAGCTTTTAATTGCGTGATAACTTAACCTTAGCACTTTGAGACTTGGCGGAAATATAACATCTTTCAATGTAGTGATTCGCTTATCATTATCTTCGAAGTTCGCTTGCATCCCCACATCTAGGACCTCCAATCCCAGAGGAAATGACACATTCTTCAAGGTAGTTATCAAATTATTTCCAAGATATAATTCCCTTAGCGCAAGTGGAAACTGTACTTTGTTCAATGTTTTCACGCTGTTACTTGCTAAATTAAGTATTTCAATAGAATTCGGCAACTTCAAAGGATTGATACTGTTTACATTGTTGTCAGCTAAGTTAAGTTCCTTCAAAGCCATAGGTAACTTGAGGCCTCTTGGGTTCGTCATCGACTTTTGCAAATTCAAATATTGCAACATATCAGGGAACTTAACTCCAAACATAGATTCGTTGGGAATATAAGATACATCCATATATTCTATAGTATCAGGAAACTTGACACCTTTTATGCAGTCAATGGGATTGTCAGACAACAGTAACTTTTTCAAATTGGGAGGAAAGGTTACACCCCTCAAGCTTTCAACTCGGTTGTTGGAAACGTCGAGCTGTTCAAGACCGATTGGATACTCAATGGCATTTATGAAATAAAGTTTGTTATTTTTTAATGAAAGAGACTTAAGCGTAAATGGAAAAGAAATATTGTCGACGCTCGTAATGGACCCGTTATATGCTATTAGTGTTTTTAAATTTTTCGGCATTTTGAAACTTGTCAAAGTTTCTAACGAAAAACCGCCACCTATGTTTAAAACCTCTAAGGTATCTGGAAGTCTAACCCCTGGTAATAACCTGATGTAGTTTCCACTGTAATCTAAAATTTTCAAGTTGGGCCAAAGTTGAATGTCTTCGTTAATCTCTTTGCCCAATTTTATGAGCTCATCTTTCTCTGTTAAGAACATTGTATCGGGAGAATACTTGTTAATTATGGAGCAATGCATTACCTGTGAGCCGGCAACAGCACCAAGAGTTGAAAGAAATGAATAATATTGCGCCTTTTCATTTTCGGAATATTCAGACCATTTTCTTTGCCCGCTGAACTGAATATGGTAAGTTATCTCTTTAAAACTTTTGATATAGACTGAATTCTGCGATATAAAATTTGTTAAGAGCTGCGTATGGGGCACAAAATTTTGATTATACTCTATCAAGATATTTAATGTGTGAAAATTCAAGCTTGTGAGATGTAAAAGAGACACTTGATCTTCTAAGGATGCAAACTGGTATAAGTACAAATACTCTTCTTTTCTGTTCTTTAGTTCTTCTAAAAATGATCTTAAATGTACGGACTCAACATTAGTTGATATTAAGACAAGTCTACTCCTCTTGTGTGGGCCATTATTATTAATTGTTGTATTAAAGCCGCTTTTTTCATTCGGTATAGTCTTGTCTAAAATTTCATGTTTATCCTCGAGCGCGGGCATCTGCTCTGCTGATGACTCTGTATATTGTAGCGAAGAGATTGCATTTTCCACTTCACGGGAAGGGTCTTTTTGAAGAGAATCATTCAATGCGGTTTCGTCCTTGCTATTTGGTGAAAGATCCGACGGATTCGTTGCCATGTTTCTCAGTTACGCATAACCTGAAGACGTATAGGTGTATTTCTTAATTCAACAATTTCTTTTTTTTTGTTTTTTTTGTTCTTACAAAATTTATGCAATTCTTACATAATTTTTCATGCCTATACTACTAAAGATAAGTTGATAAGCTTCACCGTTTCTCTCAGTTCGACTAAATTTTCATCTGTCAATAATAGAGTACCACTATACCAGCAAGACTATTATCAGACATTAATTTCTTTAAATTGAAGCACTCTTGCGGCAAACATTACGAAAATCCTTTAGCTAGACATGAATTTTTGTTGCTAGTAGATGCTCTTTAGCAAAATAATTAAAATATATGGTAGCGACAAAAAAGAATGCAAAGCAGAATGAAGTACAAAAAAAAAAAAGAAAAATCATCTAGAGCCACATTAGACTATGGCAGAAAAAAAATATTAGCAGTTTGACTTAATTTCCATAACCTATTCAACTTCACGAAACGTTCTACTCAAGAAAAAAAGAGGGGGCAAGCTGGGAATTGAACCCAGGACCTCCCGCACCCTAAGCGAGAATCATACCACTAGACCACATGCCCAATTTGTGGAATTCTTAGAATTTGAGAGTTTATATCTTCACCTTATGGACACAACACAGAACTTAGTGAATGAAGGGCTGAGTACGCTAGAGTTCAGACGAGCTAGACTGAGCAAAAGAGTCTAAAACTTGGAAAAGTATGCCAAGAAAGCTATTCTCCAAGTGAGGAGGTCACCTAATAGAAAGGATATTTATTGCTGTAGGAGGTATCCGTATTAGTAGTTAGATTACCAAGGACTAAGTAACTACAATAGCTTTAAGTTGTGTTAACAAGTAGATCATTTGTCAAGTTAGAAGATAGTGTAAATGTGACTAAGCAGGTCAATTAATGCTCGCGATGTATGTATTGCTAATTAGTCCACGAAAACAAACCTCAGTAAGCTTTGGATTTATGGAAATGTGACGTAACAAGTATTTATATAGATATTACTGCTGCAAAGCTCTAAAGCTATAGGGCAGAGTCTAATTTTTTCCCGTGAGCACGTTGAAGACACGTATAAAATACGAAGTATGAAGGTGTTAGCCTTGTACAAGGCTTCAGACCTGGTTTTGGATCATGTCATCAATATCTATACAGATAAGTATCCTAACGTGACTTAGATGAGTTGTCAACTATAACGGTGTCGTGCCAAGAAGACTGACTTTTTTTCTGTTAGATCCGTTTGGTTAATTTTATTGTCTTTACGTGCAATGTAGATACCAAATAAAACCCCCAGCCTTTTAGAGAAAGGAGCAGTAGTGAATATACTGCCTAAGCAAGATATATAATTGTACTGTTACGTGTATACGCTACATGTATCCACTGCTGTGAATTTTATTTGATATTCCGGCTGTGTTAGAGAAGAGTGATATAAATTCACACAATTTTATCAACAGATGCGTAAAAGTAATGGAAATCATGATTTTATCACGTATATGTTTTTGTGGCCAACTTTTCTCGAAATGGCTGCAAATATATTCTAAAATAGGTAGGATACGACTGCTTTCTCGCAAACGCATTTTGACATTTGACTTTGAAGTTAGAGGTGAATTAGAAATACATCATGTTATAACTGAACCTGGCGTAAGACTACTACGAAATGTGGTACCAGCAGGACTTCTTCAAGTTAGATATACCTGTTAGCTTGAAATTGAAAAAAAGAGAGAAAAAAAAAAAAAAGAAAAGCAAACAACGGTCATTTAGGTTTGCACCGTATCAAACAAGACATGTTACATTGAAGAACGCTCTCGACTTCTCAGAAGCATCGTACTAAGACTAGAATAGTAAAATCTGAAGTGTGTCTTTTTCTTTTTTCTTTTTCTTCCTTTTTTTTTTTTTTTTTTTTTTTTTTTTTTTTTTTTTTTTTTTTTTTTTTTCCTTTTGGTTTTTTATTTTTTGGTTCGGTTAAAATGCTACTACTTGAAGAGTTGAAGCGTACTGAGTATAGAGCGATTCAGTTCCTTAGGTTTCTATTCTATTTTCTTTGAAATAGTAATGCCGACATTTTTGAAGTAAAATGGTAAGTTGCTTCAAGAATGGGCTGATATCACTCGCTTTTGCTAAAAATTGCATGGTGAAGGAAATTGGTAAGCGATGCTTTGGATTTTCTACGATTTGTTCTAATGAAAACAAATTAAATAAGGTTTCTCTGAGTCGTACTAGGAATATTGGAATAATCGCACATATTGATGCCGGGAAGACCACCGTAACAGAGCGAATGTTGTATTTTAGTGGTAGAACACGAAGAATGGGAAACGTGGATGAAGGTGATACTGTTACTGATTTTTTACCAGCAGAGAGAGAAAGAGGCATCACGATTCAGCTGGCTGCGATAACCTTGCCATGGTCAAATAGTAAGATAAATGTGATTGACACACCGGGACACGCGGATTTTGCTTTTGAGGTAACACGATCTTTAAGAGTATTAGACGGATGCGTTACGATATTGGATGCCGTTGCCGGCGTCGAAGCACAAACAGAAAAGGTCTGGAAAAAGGCCGATGAATTAGGTATTTCAAAAATAACTTTTATCAATAAAATGGATCGAGAAGGAGCAGGGTTTAGTCGAACAGTGAAAGAAGTAATCCAAAAACTTCGTATTAGAGTAGTTTTATGTACGCTACCTTATTTCGAGGTGGTAAACGCAAACACTTATGAATCTGTATTTACTGGAGTTGTCGATGTCTTAAACAAAAAAATCTTAAAATGGGACTTAAATGTTGATCTGGACGGCCAGGACATTCATGTTATAGACTTAGAAGAAAATAAGAACGAATTTCAGGAATGCTATGCGATGGCTCGGAAGAGCCGTGAATCTATGGTTGAAACTTTAGGAATTTTGGATGAAAGAATTGTTGATGCCTTTCTTGAGAATGATGAAGACTATATGAAAATACCACAGTCTGCTCTTTTATCGTCGATTAGAAAAGCCACCCTATCGAACGAAGTGTCTCCAATATTTTGTGGGTCTGCTTTCAAAAGCATAGGGATGCAACCACTTATGGATGCAATTATAACTTATTTGCCTTCACCCTTAGATGTAAGTATACCTGAAGTTAGCTGTGACGCTTCGCATCATCTTAAAACTACCAAAAAGTCAAACAAAAAATCCAAAAAGCAGACGCCAGACGTAAGCTTACAAATGGACCCCACTAAAGGCTTGATCATCAACAATAATCCTAACCTAACTACAGCCCTTATTTTCAAAATTATGGCACATCAAACTCGAGGAGTTTTGACTTTTCTTCGAGTCTACAGTGGGAAACTTACAACAAACACGCTCTCCATTAATTCAAGAACTGGTAAGAAAATACCAATTAAAAAACTTTATATTGTATTTGGAGACGAACTTGAACCGGTTGCACAAGTAACCGCGGGAAATATATGCGTTATTACGGGTATTGAGGACGAAGTGATAACTGGTGATACAATAATAACGCTGGGTCCTATCAATAAGAAGTTAAATGACATCGAAAGCAACTTGAAGATGCTTTCTATCGAGGTTCCTCCTCCCCTTTTCAACGCATGTATAGAACCACTGAATGCTGGAGAAGTTCGATACATGAATAGCTGTATTCGCCAGCTAGTAAGAGAAGACCCCTCGCTCAAGGTGTCTGTTGATGAGGAGCTAGGACAAACAATACTCAGCGGTATGGGAGAGTTGCACCTCGATATAGTTCGTGAAAGACTTACCAAGGGAATGAAAGCTAATGTAAGGTTAACAGACATCGTGGTTGCATACAAAGAAACTTTAGCAAAACCTATCTCTGCGTCTTTCCTTCTGTCCAGAGGTGATGATAACAGTGTTTTAGTAGAAGTGTCTTTAGATTCAATTGAAGGACTGGCTGACGAAGTTGACTGCGCTGACGACGATAGTGCAGTGCTCATGGAACAGGAGAACAATGCGATCATTATTGAGCCTTCGGCGGTTGGGGACCATATGATAGAGGCTATAGAACAAAGACGTTGGAAGTGTGTAAGCTCACTTGAAGACCTTAAGGGTATTGTTATTAACGGTTCTATGACTACGTTGCAAACTGGCGGTCCTATTTTTGGCCTCCCATTACACTCAGTGGCAGTCAGGATCAAGCGTTTTGACTTCCCAGTGGATAAAGATGGAGTAAGCCCATCGCTATTGCTTGAAGTTTCCAGGCAAGCGATAACGAAAGCTATAGGAGAGATATTTGAACAGGATGCTTCTTCTTTCTCACTTGTTGAACCGATAATGCAGGTAAGGGTCTATATCAACTCCGACGTTCTTGGCGAAGTCATCCACGACTTAACACATAGAAATGGAAGCATAATTGCCATTGAAGATGATTCCGAGAATTTCGATTTACTGGCATGGGCTAATGAGGAGGCCGAAAAGGTTTATCTACCACCTGATTACACGATGACAAAACTGTCCGCCCACGGTGAATTGGTAAATAAAAAAGTGATTATTGCAGAAGCTCCTTTGCATGATATGATTGGTTATTTATCGAGATTGAGGTCGATGACACAGGGAAAAGGTGTCTACAACATGAGTTATGTTGGAATGAAAAAAATCCACCAATCTAAATTTGCCGAAATTACACGTAAATTTAATTATTAGGATGTATAATGTATATATTTCATGGCTAAGTGTGTATATAAAAGAGGGTGCTCACAATATAACAAGTTATAATAATAATATATTGACTATGGCAAGTGAAGAGAATATGTCCAACAATTCTACCGACTCTTCATTCGTACCAGTTGAATCTCATACTACTGATGCAATACAAGCTATAAATGAAGCAAAAGAGTTCAACAAGGACATACTCAAATATATAGAAAAGACAACTTCTTCAGGTATTGGAAATGACTACCATATATTATCAGTCTTCGGGTCTCAGTCGACAGGTAAGTCGACACTACTAAACAACTTATTTAATACCAATTTTGATGTAATGGACGAACGGAGACGCCAGCAAACAACGAAAGGTATATGGATAGCACATTCACCTTTGGTCTCCACTAGTGAAAAGTCTAGACACAATACAACAGAAAGCATCTTTGTGATGGACGTGGAAGGAACCGATGGAAGAGAGCGCGGTGAAGATCAGGACTTTGAAAGAAAAGCGGCACTTTTTGCATTGTCAACATCGGAAGTTTTGATTGTGAATTTATGGGAAAATCAGATTGGACTCTATCAGGGAGCTAACTTGGGTCTCTTGAAGACAGTTTTTGAAGTAAACCTTTCCCTTTTTGGCAAAACTAAGTTGGAAAAAAATGAACATAAAGTATTGCTTTTATTTGTCATTAGAGATTATGTGGGTGTGACACCATTGGATAACTTAGCAAGCACATTGACAGAGGATCTTCTAAATATGTGGAACAGCTTAAGTATACCACCTGAATTATCGCATGTTAAGTTTGAAGACTTTTTTGATGTTGCTTTTCATACTGTGAGTCATAAAATTTTGCAAGCGGACAAGTTTACGGCTGACCTAAGGTTACTCGGAGATAAGATAATGGATTCAGAGAATGAAAAATACTTATTTAAACCATACTATCATCACAATATTCCTATTGATGGCTGGACTATCTATGCCCAGAACTGTTGGGATCAAATCAACAACAACAAAGATTTGGACTTACCAACACAACAAGTACTAGTAGCCAAGTTTAAGTGTGATGAATTCATGAACTCTACGTACGATGAGTTTAGTCGAGTGTTTGAAGAGCATTTCACCGACGAAGATGTAAGCTCAGATACTGATTTTGCTGGGATGGGTGCCCTAGCCCTTAGTTTACTTGAAAAGGCCATTAAAAAGTATGATTCCGCGGCGTCAAGATACAATCAGTCCGTTTACTCGCAAAGAAAAGATCTTTTAGTTGAGAAACTCCATGGAAAGTATAGGAAGTTTTTCGACCTTGTGACACACCATCTTATCGAAAGAATTATCTCCGACTTCAATGTTGCGTTAGCTTCAATTAAAAAGAATCTGTCCGATAAGTCGTTTTACGAGGAAGTCTCACAATTGAGGAACGAGAAAACAGACTACTTTTTACAAACTATTCAACTTTTCAGCTTAAAAGATGACCAGGGTGAAGTTGCGCACAAAGAGAAATTGAGTTCCGAGTTAGAAAGCGCCATCGAAAAACAGAAGTCTATCAGACTCAATTCGATACTTGTAAAGAGCTTGAAGAAATTGAATGCGGTTTTGTGCAGAGTAGTGGTAGAAGAAATCAGTGATCCCACTGAAAAAACTTGGGACAATGTCATCAGTAACTTTAAAAAAAATGTCCTGGAAACATTTTTGAAATATCGAAAGGAAGATGGAAAATATGACTTTGGACTCGGAACATCCAATGAGAGCAATAACCTTGTGATTGAATGTTTCAATTTTAGATCTTGGTGTAGTTTGCACGAGGTCATACACAGATATATATCTAAGGACTCTGTTTTGAATCAATTGAAGGAGAGGTTTGATGACAAGTTTCGCTATGACGCGGAGGGCTTGCCAAAGCTTTATGACAATGCCATAGACCTCGAAAGAAGCTTTCACGAAGCAAAAGATCATGCTTTAAAAGCACTCCCCATCCTTTCCTTGGCAACTCTTTCGAATGGCAGCGAAATATTACCTGACTATAACATATTTGATAAGCATTTAATCAAGAAGTTTAGTGGTGCCTCTGTCACGACGCCCGAAGAAGAAGAGATTGATATCGAGAGTGATAGCGATGACTCTATCGACGCCCCCTGTTTTGCTCAGATATTATCGGAGGAAGACAAAGCCTACATTAACAGCAAATTTAAAGCCGAAACCGATGCCAAATTTGTCGAAACAAAAAGAGCTTTAATTCAGCAAGTCACTCATATTCCCTATTACATATATCTCATCATCTTGGTGCTCGGTTGGAACGAGTTCATGGCTGTTTTGCGAAATCCTTTCTTTTTCTCCTTGCTTTTGATTTTGGGAACCTCTGCGCTTGTTCTTTATCACTTGAATCTTTTGACTCCTGCTCTACTTGTCGCTCGCAGATTATTCGATGAATTGGTGGTTATCGTGAAGCAGAAATTAAAAGAATTCGTTATTGACGATTCTGATCTTCACTCTCATAATTTTTCCAAGATGCTGCAGAAGTCTTCATCTCCGCCATCGGATCCCGATTAGTTACGAAATCAGCTGCGAAAATCCCGGAAGTCTTCCTTTCCGCTATCCGTTCTCCGCTATACCGATACAAATTAGTTACTTTTCTTTTTTACGCCTTGTACGCGAATGAATAAAAAACTACAAATAAATATAACTGTTTAAGTTGCAACTGCGACTTTTGTTGTCTTATATTGTGAAATTCCAACTTTTGCATGTAGTGGTACAGTGCAGTTGCATACGTATCTGCGTATAATCAGTTTACATCTCATCAGTCTTATCGATATCATTTTTTTTTTGCCCGTTACATTACCCCTCATAATCATAAAAATTTTTCGTTCCGAAATTTCCCTTCTATTGTAACAGGAATGAAACACAAAGAAAATAGCACAAAAGTAAAATGTAACCTTGATTGTAAGTGCGAAAGCATTTGAAGACGTAACTGCAACATTAATTCGGATTCAATCAGACAAACATCTATGCATTATAGAATAAGATGACTCAATTTTATAAGGACCGTTTTCTTTAAAAATCTGATAATCTAAAAGTTTGTAAAATATCTTGTTGAACAACAGAGTTAAAAATACTTCAGCAAGGAAGCTGTTGTCAACAAAGCCTTGAAGTATTTACAAGGAAGTGTATTTGTAAAACAATGAATTCCCCGATGTTGGTCTCTCTGGAATCGTTTTCGGAAGCATTAGCAGAAGGAACAGATACGCAATTATCTGGATGCCTAGACAAGGTTAATTTTTCGGGAGCAAATTTTCGTGAAATGAGAAGTAAGTCGGGCAATACTGGGCGTAGGTCACTGGTGCCTGGAGGATTTAAGTTCCTGCAGGTGAGTGCTAAAGAAGCAGAGTGGGAGCGCATGGGAAACAATGACTTGAAAGACCAAGAGGTAGTCTCGCAAGGCATATTGGGTAGTTTCAACGAAGCTTTAAAGGAAAATTCCATGATGACTATGTTACCGAGTTTTGAAATAAAACCTAACGGAGCGGAAGCGGGTAACTACCTTGTACTTGACGTGGGTGGTTCTACACTAAGAGTTGGTGTGATTTCCATTGCGTCGCCTCGAGAGATTGAGGACAGGAAAGAAAGGGTGAGAATTATCGTGGAGAGAAAATGGGTGATTTCAGATGCGGTTAAATATTTGGATTTGAATTTTTTTAGATGGATAGGCTCTAATATCAAAGAGACCTTACTGCATCAAGACGTCATAAAATACACGCATGGTTTGGAGCTCATAAATACTGGTGTTACATGGTCCTTTCCTTTAGAACAGACTTCTCCAAATTCTGGAAATATTGTGCATGTTGGCAAAGGTTACGTTATAAGCCCAGAAATATACAATAAGGATTTGAAGGAAATTCTCGAATCCACACTCAGAGAAAACTTTAGCATTTCTATTGATGTTAAAGTTATTTTGAATGATTCAACAGCAGTTTATTGTGCTGGTGCTTTCTATGACAAGTATACGAAAATTGCACTAGTTTTGGGGACAGGAATTAATATGTGCTTTCCTTTAAAAACGCAAAATATTCACCCAAACAAAAGCCTCCTGAAGGACTCCGTTCTAATGAATTCTGAATTATCACTTTTTGGTGCCAATCTTATTAGGTATTTTGCAACAAAATATGATTGCATGATTGATTGTAGATTTGACATAAAGAAGAGACCGCTTGCATTCAGGCCACATATCGAAATTGACCCGGTTACCAATGAAATTTTTCAACCTTCTGAACTAATGGTGGGGGGTCGTTATCTTTGTGAACTAGTGCGTCTAATAGTAGAGGAAGTCATTGCTAAAGATCAAATATTTACGCGCATGAGAAAGACAGATCTTTCCCAATGGAAAAAGAAATACGAAGGTTTTAGTGGGGAATTGATGTGTTTCATATCCGAGACAGAAGACCATGATTCGATAGCCAGGTAGGTGTGCAGGGCCTACCATTGGGATAGATCGCTTATTACTGATAGCGACGTTAAAATTTTGAAGGAAATAGTGGATGGTGTTCTTAAGCGAGCAGCCTTTATTGTGTCAATCATATTAGTAAGTGCTATTAAGCTATTGGATCAGAATGGGAATATCAAATGGCAACCTATTATTACTATCGGCTATGTCGGTTCAATTGCATACCATTTTCATTCTTACAGAAAATTAATTTTGAAGTATGTGAACGATAGCGAGTATATCAAAAAATTGGGGATTACAGCAGACTTCAGACATATTAATAACAGCTCTATTACGGGCGCGGCTATTGCTGCAGCCTATTATTGTAAGAGGGAGAACTAGTTCTCGAATTTATATTTGCATCTGCATTAGGCATTAGGTATCATTTAGTTTAATATATAAATGTTATTTTAGATATTACAACTTATATTTGAGTCCGGCAGCATCATTATCACAAACAATTAGAACATTATTAGCACCATGAAGGTAAGTCGAGGGGTAGTTAGAATCATTTCTAATTCCGTTAAGTGTTTTATCCAAGGCAAAATGCTTATTTGCACCCAAGACAATAATTGCGACTTCATCCGAATTATCGAGAACAGTAGAAATACCAACAGATAATGCATATTTAGGTACTTTCTCCGGATTATTATCGAAGAACCTTGAGTTTGCTTTTATTGTTGACTGGGCCAAAGTAACCTTTCTAGTAACAGAATCTCTACGTGACCCTGCTTCATTGAAAGCAATATGTCCTTCGGGTCCTAGACCCCCCATAAAAAAATGAATGCGACCGTAACTTTTGATTTTGTCTTCATACCTGCGACATTCTGCTTCGAAGTCTGATGCTAACCCATTCAAAATATGAATGTTCTCTTTAGGTATGTCTACATGATTAAAGAACTTGTCAAACATAAAATAGTGGTACGATTGTTTATGCGAAGGTTCCAATCCAATATACTCATCCATGTTAAAAGTGACTACGTTCTTGAAAGAGATATCTCCCCTTTTATAGGCCATGATTAGCCTTGAGTATACTCCTTCCGGTGACGACCCTGTTGGTAATCCTAGCACGAATGGCTTCGAAGGTGTGGGGGCGAATCCTTTGATCTTCTTGACAATTCGGTCAGCCAAATATTCTGAGGCATCACCTGGAACGCTAAAAATCGCTATTTTCATTTTTTCTCTGTTCTATGAAGCACAATGTAGCTCCATGGCTTTAAAATACCACGATATTTAACGGGGTTCCCATATATATCACTCTTTTTTTTTTTTTTTTTTTTTTTTTTTGGTTTATTAATTTACATAAATGCAACGTTACATTGAATTTCCTTCCCCCTTTTGTTCCTATTCCTAAAATGAAAGTAATGCTCATGTTCAAACTAATCTAAGCGATATAAAAGAGACAGCTTTCTTCATAAGTGTGTGGGAAAGACACATCGAGTGCAATGAAATATACAAGGTTTACAAATTGTCATTTATGTGACAAGGGACGGATTTTCAAGTGTACGGATTTGTATGTGAACAACGAACTGGGAAAAATTGTAGATAAGCCGGGAGATTCTGAAAATATTTTAACAGAAGATCTTTCAGGTAATATATTAGCTCCTGGATTTTTGGATATACAGAATAATGGGCTATTCGGATTTAATTTCACAGAAGGAAAAGCTGGAGAGTCAACAGATGACATGTATCGCTTCTCATTGTTTTATAAGGATTCATTGGCCAAGTATTTGGCTTTAGGAGTAACCTCTGTATGTCCGACAGTGACAACGACCAAGCCTGATATATATTCCTCAGTAATACCAATGTATAAACCTACGAGAACGACAGAGCATTGTGACTGCTTGGGTGCCCATCTAGAGGGACCTTTTATAAACCCTTGCAAGAAAGGTTGTCATCCGGAAAACGCAATAATAGACGCAAAAGGCGGATATAAGAAGATATCAGAGGTGTACGGGGAAGAAAACTTAAAAAAAAATACACGTATAGTGACGCTTTCCCCCGACACCCCTGGGGTGTTGGAGAGCATACCTCTGCTTGTAAAGGATGACGTTGTTGTGTCAATAGGACATACCGATAGTGATCATATAACCGCTTTAAAAGCTTTGTCCAAAGGAGCGACGATGGTAACACATCTCTATAATGCTATGCCTCAACCACACCATCGTGAAACAGGTGTTGTTGGTTTAATTACATCTCCTGAAGCTGACGAGACGCCGTTCTTCGGGATGATTACTGACGGTATTCATGTTAGTCCCTCTATGGCCTCTCTCGCTTATAGAGGAAACCCAGAGAAATGTATTGTCGTATCTGATGCCATGCACTTGATTGGCCTCCCTGATGGATTATATGAATTTGATGAAAGAGCAATCGAAAAAATAGGTACAAGACTATATATAAAAGGAACTACTACTTTGGCAGGTGCTGCGACACCTCTTCCGCAATGCATGAGAAACTTGATGCATTGGACTGGAATATCCTTAGCTAATGCTGTAAAAGCAGCAACTAATACGCCTGCTATTGCCATCAACGTCGCTGACAAAAAAGGGTTTTTGAATAAAGGATGCGATGCTGATCTTGTAGTTTTAAATGAGGATGGATATGTGCAGAAAATCTACAAGCTAGGAAAGCTTGTGAAGTCTAATGCAGAAAACAATTCTGCTAAGTTGTCTGCTGCTCTCTGAATGTATGTTGGGTTTAGATGCGGTTACTCGGTGGTCGTGTACTATATCAATTTGGGAAGATTATATCTAGCTAGATGTGTTTAATTTGTTATAGAATGAAGGAAATGTAAAGATGTTACGTTGGAGTCGATATTGTAGGCCGACAGTGACGAGGACATTTGCGAGAAGGAATTCTTCAGAAACGGGTGATGCACACTCAAGGTATAATCTCCATCCTTGGCCTAACAGTCGTAGACCAACACCATTTGAAATCTTTAATATACATGAGAAAGATCATAATCTTCCTACTAGTGAATTCAACAAAATTTTACGACTGGTGTTTACGGGATATATGAAAATATATCATCCTGACGTTTCAAGATCGCGAACGGTGTTCGACAATAAAAATCGAGAGCTTTCTCCTGAACAGAAGAAAGAAAGATTTGATCAAATAATAAATTCTTATGACATCTTAAAGAACCCCAGAAGAAGGATCGCTTATACAAAATACTCGGATACAAGCTGGGACGCCTATCGCCCAAATGCTAGTTCCTTCGAAGCGTACAGAATGGCTAATGCACATCGATCTAAGTATGCTTTTGAGAATGATGAACAGTTTTGGCACGCGAGTAACTGGGAAGACTACTATAAAAGGAGATTTAATAGGCCTCCTCCAACAAAGGAAGAGCTCGAGAAAAATAAATATAAAATCTTAGCTGGTGTACTCACAGTAGCAGCAATCTCAACCGGTTTGCAATTCATGCTTGCTGTCAAGAGAGCCGATGAATTTAAAAAGGAAATAGAATTGTTAAATTTAGAAGCTTCGAAAAATTTGCAAGAAAGCAAAAACAACTATGGACAAGGCACAACAAGGTTTCAACGGTTGCGGAGATTTTTGATACAACGCCGTTCTTCTCTAGATCTTGATGATGAGACCATGGAAAAAATAAGGAAGGACGAACATGATATCTTAGTCACGTACGCTAGAAAACAAGTCGGTAAGTCTGATGTGGCAGCATAATGTTTCATAGAATTCAGTGTATAGATGTACTAAATTATGGTGTAGCTCGACAAATTAAGTATAATCTGCAGGCGGAACAATAAGTACAAAAAATTGGTAGAAAGATTCGCATGTATTATTGAAACAAGTTAGAAAAGAGAGTGCATTGATGGACTTTATGAAAGTTTCTACAGTCCTCAATTTGGACAACATTCGTAAAGCCTTGATACGTATGGAGGATACAATAGTGTTTAATTTAATTGAAAGATCTCAATTTTTTTCGTCACCTTCGGTATATGAACAGAGAAAATTTCCTATTCCTAATTTTGATGGGTCTTTCTTGATATGGATGTTGTTGCAGATAGAAAGGACACATTCACAGGTAAGAAGGTACCAGGCGCCTGATGAAGTTCCTTTTTTTCCCCGTGATTTACTACCTTCTTTCTTGCCTGATACAAAATACCCTAAAATACTAGCGTCGTATTCGAAAGAAATTAATGCGAATGCTGAACTCTTGCGGTGCTATGTGAATCATATTGTCCCAAAAGTATCTTGTGCGGATGGTGACCAGGAGGAAAATTGGGGATCTGTAACTGTGTGTGATATAAATTGTTTGCAGGCAATTTCTCGCAGAATTCATTTTGGTATGTTTGTTGCAGAAGCAAAGTACCAGGCCGACAAACCTAAATTTGTAGACCTCATAAAAGCAAAAGATACAACAGGAATCGAAAAAGCTATTACTAACTCTGCCGTCGAAGAGAAGGTCTTAGAGCGTTTACAGGCCAAAAGTCGAGTCTATGGTACTGATCCTTCCCTTCAATTCTCTCATAACCCTCAGTCCAAAGTTGATCCCAAAAGTGTATCTCAATTATACAAGGACTATGTGATACCTTTAACTAAGGCTGTTGAAGTAGATTATCTTTTGCGTCGTCTAGAAGACGAGCCCGATATTGCTTCAGAGGAATAAAATCTTGTGGTTTTTGCTGGTAACTTTTATTAAAGCAGTGTAATAGATTTCTGCTTTTACCTTTCGTTAGTTAGGACCAAGTGAACTCTCCCTCTAACGTAATTATTTATCGCGACATAAGGCTGTGTTTGGCACTTCATAGAATAAGAGTTGCAATGGCTTCAATTGTTGTATGATAATTATAGAATTATAATATTAGAATCAGGAAAGAGAAAGCAAAACAAAAGAGCTAAATAAAACTTGTATAGTTAGTGGACTCGTATAGTAATGCTCCTTTATCTCTGAGCTTGAAGTATCTGAATATCAATTGTGCTATCAAAGTTTTGTTACATTCTGCTGTTTATTCCAAATCTGACTTCAAAGTATTGACGTAGTGTTAAAAGTCAGTTGAATAGGTCATGGAGTTAATCTGGTTGTCTTATACTTCTTGAAAATTCATATTTTACTATGGTGGAATATCAACTATGTGTAGAATTAGAAATATTTCAGTACCATATTTAATGTACAACAATACACGAGCCTTGACCTTGCTGGTCATAGGTTTAAAATTTTTGAATGCCGATCAGTCTTCAATTCCTTAAAGAATCATCATAAAAAAATATCTGATAAACGGACCTGTTCGTGCTAATAGAGGAGAACCAAAGGTGTCATAAAAATAATAGTATGTTTAAGCTCTTTTAAAGTTAAATTTCGCATTCTTGTACGTATTGATAAACCTACGACAAATTACGCTCATTTGTTATGGCCCATTTAATCCATAAGTTTTTTCAAACAAAGACTGATTTCCTTACTCTTAGAGTCTGCAATAGTGTATTTCCTAGGGAAAATTTGAAAAAGCTTTGTGTTTTGGATTCATCCTTTAATCCACCTCATCTAGGTCACTATACGCTAGTGAAGGAATCAATTAATTTCAGTAAAGGAAAAATTAGCAAAGATGAATTAGCAGTTTTACTTTTGTTGTCAATTAATAATGCAGACAAGTCAAGCCCGCAACCGGCGCCTTTTGAGGACAGGGTTGAAATGATGGTTCGGATGGGGAATTTCATCAAGAAGAATTTACAGGTTGACGTTATCATAGGTTTAACCGATAAAGCTAGATTCGTTGATAAGAAGTCAAGTATCATTAACTACATTAAGTGTCGACTGAAAAAGGAATCAGTCACTGAATTGTCTTTTCTTGTAGGCTACGACACGCTTATTAGGATTTTAAATCCAAAATATTATTTACCGGTTTCATTGTGCACTGCCCTAGAGGACTTTTTCATTGGTTTAGATTTATTCTGCTTATCTCGAGATTCACCAGAGGAAAGCATTCAAGACCAGATACACTTCATTCGAAAGATTGCAAATGGTGAAATTGAAGGAGTACCCGAAGTTTGGGCATCTAAAATTCACCTTGTAGCGAACGAAAGCACGGAAACAAGTTCGATAAGCTCTTCCACAGTGAGAAATATGATTAATAGAGGCTCAAATTTGCTGAATTTGTTGATACCAGAGGTAGCTAACTACATTTTGACTAATCATCCATATAATTAAAAGTATACACCTAATGGTAACTAAGCTTTAGTAATGATAAGCAATGATATTTTAAATAACGAGTGCCAAGCTAAAGTATGTCAAAATGCGAACAAAATGATTTAAACGTGGGAAAAGCTGCAGAGCTGAAGAATTCTTCACATTGGCCTTGTGGTTCAGTGATTTGCCTGTAGTGGATTTGATAACATTCGTCTTGCTTTGCCTTCCGTTGTTGCATTCAATTTTGTCTCCTCTTACAACCCTACTAAAGCGGCCGTCAATCCATTCGTCGCAATCAAAGCCTGCATTTGTTGTCTTTGTGAGGGCGCTTCCTTTTACCAAACGCAATTTTTCGAAATTAGCTTCCTTCACATTGCCGTCAATTTCGATAGCACCATCTATCAAAAGTAACAGAGGGAAGAAATCGATTTTTTCAATTTTATCGTTTTTAGATATTATCAATCCCCCATTGATTTTCATCAACGCAGAGAAGTCGACTTCCCTAAGAGCCTTGTTTCCATATAAATTCAAGGTGCCTCCAATATCTTTGAGATTTTTAAGACTCAAAGTTTCGAAATCATTATTTATGATGTTCACAGTGTCTTTAACTTCTTTGATGTTGCTAGCGTATAAGTCCGAGATCTCGTGGATGCTGATATTTCTCACAGATTCCAAGTGTGGAAGAGCAACACGCACATTTTTGGAGTTTGCTGCAATATGTAAGTTTCCAGTTATCTGGGTAACATTTGAATGTATAATCTCGAGGTCCCTGTTATTGTTGATATCCAAATGGTCTAGTTTGTCGATGGAAAACCCCGTAAAACCGCTCAACGACGTATCTGCAAGTGTTATTTTTTCCACGTCATCAATTTCGTTTTCTAGGTAGACATTACTTAACATCGGTAACACAACCCAATCAACCTGTTTCACCGACTGCAATTTTGGAACTGACATATGGGAGAAAGATGTTAGCTTTTGCAACTTGAAGCTTTCCTTAATTTGTTTTAGGTTAGTGGCTTCTAATTTGTTTATTCCGGGCTCGTCTTCAATGATTAAACTGCCACCGATAGTCTCGATTCCACCTAACTGAACAGAGGAATCTTGATACTCTGAAATAACAAGATCCCCTGCGATGACTCTACAGTCGAAAAGTTTGCGTAGATCAGCTTGAGAATGGATATCGTTCGTTTGCATAGAACACTTTTGAGGTATACTTTGCTCATCAGAAGATGAATTTGACAGTGCCTGCATTACACTGGAGTCTTCTCTTTTAACTGTAAGGCCAATATCGCTGGAATCGTTAAGAATAGCTGCAAATTCTTCAAAATTCTCCTGTTTCAATGCTAACTTATTAGTAAAGTCTGCTACAAAAGAAAGAAAAAAAAGCCAAAACGGTAAATTAGTACTTACAGTCAAGTAACCGCTCTCTGTCTGCTCTTAAAAGGTCGCTCTTTCCGATCACCTTAAAGCTTGAAACGAGCGAAACGTATAAGATAGCTACCAAAAAAAATGATAAACAAGACATATTGTTTTCTGTTTTTCTTTGATGTATGTAAAGCGTGGGTTAGGAGGTATTTAAATACGAAAAAATGTGATGCTTCACAGAAGCATGTTTGGTATGCTGATATCTATAATTGTAGGTACAAAAAGAATAATCTAAACTACTAAAAAAAAAAAAAAAAAGGATATCATGTAGGGACCACAGAAACATAGTATCAAGTACAATAAATAGAGAATGTTAAAGCATGCTAGCAATTAACATACATTTTATTATGTCCGATTGAAACGTACAATTTAATCTGCAATTGGGATATTGAAATATTGTTACAAATGATCTACGCTACTCAAACAAACGAACGAACGAAAAAAAAAAAAGAAAAAAAAAAAGAGGAAAAAAGGGGAAGGGTTAAAAAAAGTCTTTTGGAGCAAGCGACAGTATTAGTAACCATAAGAATATCAGATACGATGTTTTCATCTGTGAATTAATCGAAACCCTTAGTCCAGTGTCCCGAATTACCATCCATCTTGTCACTCTCTTGTATATGGGATAGTATTTGATTTTCACGCACCTGTATATAATATCAATGCTCATCGCGCGAATATCCTTTGTATTTTAGACTGAGGTCTGCTTCTTGAATAATTTCATTAAGTTTCAAGTCAGTTGATAGATCCTTATATCGAGAGATGACTGATATCATTAACTTGAACCTTGAACAGTCATATGCTTTATATCATCTATATCAGGAAAATTATTCGTCAAACGAAATACCAGATCTAGTGGTATGGGATCGTAAGCTGAGTGCTAGTGAGTACTTTGATGAGCTCGCTTTTTTTGCATTGAATGAAAAAACCACATTAGGCATTTACTATTCGTTTAAGTCGGTTTTCCTTGAGATTTGCTCGAGATGGATATGTCAGCCGGAGATCGAAACTAGATACCGGGAAAGAGTGAATCAATTTCAAATAGAAGGTATAACCGTACTTAGCGCTTTCTCAAGATTATTAAATATATCTCAGGAACCCTTAGGTATAATAGAGTATTATTTGTTACAAAGAAACTTTTGGGATAGTCTTAAAACACTTAAGAGCAACGGGCGTGAGATATCATGCGATGAATTGAATAGTTTGTTACTTGCATTTTATCGTCTTTTGTCGTATGATTTGGACAGATTTTACAAGTTCGTTGAGCCCGAATTTCTCTATGAAATATCGAATATCGAAGAAGAAGAGTATTACACTTCGAAATATCTTAGCATAATGCTTTTGTCTTATTACCTTAAAGCATCGGAGTCTTCGCAGACAAAGATATTGGATGCTAGATTCGGTAAGGACGCAAATTTGTGTGGTACATATGAAGGACAAACTGATATCAACTTTAAACACTTGAGTCTTCTTGAAGCACGAAGATTATCTAAGTTTTCCTGTCTACCTTCTCGCTTGGATGAATCTGACAAGGTCACGGTTATGAAGGTCTTCCCTCAAGATTTGTCACCGATACTTACTTCTGTGTGTGGCATACTTGTACCAAACTTAATTACTTCGGGAAGCCGTATGACTTCCCGAACATCGAACTTTGTCGCATCACCATCATCAATTCATGTAATGAAACACTTAGCTCTTTGCGTTCAAAAAAATTTGCCTGTTATGCTATTTGGTGAATCTGGATCGGGGAAGACTTATTTTGTAAATAAGCTCGCAGAGTGCATGTCTTATCAAAATTCATTAGTGAAGATACACTTGAATGAACAGACTGATGCTAAATTATTACTAGGTACATATTCAACCTCTGGAAAACTGGGAAATTTTAGTTGGAAGCCTGGGATTTTGACATCAGCAGTGACACAAGGAAAATGGGTTTTTATAGAAGATATTGATAAAGCGCCAACAGAAGTTTTGTCGGTGCTACTTGGATTGTTAGAAAAAAGGCAACTCACGATTTCATCCAGAGGCGAGACAATTGAAGCTAGAAACGGATTTCAATTGATTTCCACATTAACAATTTCAGGTGAAGCTTTGAAGGAGAGGCTTCCCGAAATTATAGGCTTGAGATTATGGAAACTCATACATGTAACTACACCATCGGATGAGAACTTGAAAGATATATTATCTTCAAGATTTCCATTGCTAGTTAAATTAATAGATCCTCTTATTATATGCCTAAGGCTGGTAAACAAAGTGTTCTCGTCAAGCCGATTTCTCACTTTGAATCGAGGTTCTCATCCAAGAACTATTTCTTTCAAGGATTTAGTTAAGCTTTGCCGCAGACTCAGTCATATGATGGAGGTCGAGGGTGTGCGGTCACTGGACCAAATGATGGATTCTTCTATATATGATAGCATGTTCGCTGAAACAATGGATTGCTTCGGAAGCTCAATCTCGGAGGAACCTGCACTAAAGATTCTTACCGAAGTCATTGCTCAGGTATTGCAAGTTCTGTCTTCTAGTGTTCACTCTGTTATAGAAAAAAGCATACCCAAAATGTTAGAATTAGAAGATCGCGTTCGAATAGGAAGAGCGACATTGTCCAAGAATAAGTATATGAAGTCAAGAAATAAAATAGGGCAGGACCAGTCTTTTGCAAAAACAATTCACGCCTTAAAGTTAATGGAGCAAATTGGCGTTGCAGTACAAATGACAGAGCCCGTTTTACTTGTTGGGGAGACGGGAACAGGAAAAACTACAGTTATTCAGCATTTAGCAAAATCATTAGGCAAGAAGATGACAGCAATAAATTTGTCTCAGCAGACCGAAGCTGGTGACTTGTTGGGTAGTTTTAAACCTATTAATGCAAAGACGATTGCAGTACCCTTGCAAGAAATATTTGAAAATTTGTTTTCTGCCACGTTTTCATCAAAAAAGAACGAAAGGTTCTCCCAGGTTTTGTCAAAGTGTTTTAATAAGAGCCAATGGAGGAATGTTATAAAACTTTGGCGAGAAGCGATAAAAATGGCATTAGATGTACTCAAGAGGGAAGAAGGTATCAGCAATACTGATAGTGGATCGAAGAGACGTAAAACAATGGTACCTTCTGAGATGAAAAAGAAGCCGCTAGATGCATGGGTGGAGTTTGAACAAAATGTTAATAAATTCGAACTCGAATCTAAGTCTGTCGAAAATTCTTTTGTTTTCAATTTTGTGGAGGGATCATTAGTGAGAGCGATAAAAAATGGCGAGTGGGTGTTACTAGACGAAATAAATTTGGCATCTTCTGATACTCTAGAGAGTATAGCAGATTTGCTTACAGAGGCAGTTGAAGAGAGAACAGTTCTCTTGACTGAAAGAGGCGATACGGACCCAATAAAAGCACACCCAGAATTTAGGTTGTTCGCTTGTATGAATCCTTCTACTGATATAGGTAAGCGGGATTTGCCATCTGGTATTCGCTCGAGATTCACTGAAATATATGTTCATTCTCCGGAGAAGAACATGCAAGACTTACTATCTATTATTAACCAATATATTGGAAGGTATTCTATGGGAGATGACTTAGTCAGTAATGACGTCGCCAATTTGTATTTGGAAGTGAGAAGTTTGGTAAACCATAATGCAATAGTGGATGGGGCTAACCAAAAACCTCATTTCAGTATAAGAACATTATCGAGAACACTTTCGTACGTTGATGACGTGGTGTCGATCTACGGCTTACGTAGATCTTTGTACGAGGGATTTTGCATGTCTTTTTTGACACTTCTTGATGAAAAATCTGAAGAAGTTTTGCATCCCCTAATCTTCAAATATACTGTTGCAAGGTTGGGAAATTTCAACTCTGTATTGAAGCAATGTCCCCCACCACCGTCATCCAGCAGTGGTTACGATTTTGTACAATTTAGCCATTATTGGATCAAGCGTGGTCCACAGCCCGTAATACATGAGCCCAATTATATAATAACACCCTTTGTGGAAAAAAATTTGTTGAATTTGGCTAGAGCAACATCAGGTAGGCGATTTCCTGTTTTGATACAAGGACCCACCTCGGCAGGGAAGACATCCATGATAAGGTATTTAGCCAACGCGACGGGTCACAAGTTTGTTAGGATCAATAACCATGAACATACCGATCTCCAAGAGTATTTGGGTACATTCGTATCTGATTCTTCGGGAAAGTTGGTGTTTCGAGAAGGTTTGTTGGTACAAGCCCTACGTGAAGGCCATTGGATCGTTTTAGATGAGTTGAATTTAGCTCCAACTGATATCCTTGAAGCTCTCAATCGTTTGTTAGATGACAACCGGGAGCTCTTTATACCAGAAACACAAGAGGTAGTCCGTCCTCACACAGATTTTATGCTTTTCGCGACACAGAATCCACCAGGGCTCTATGGTGGGAGAAAGCATTTGTCGCGGGCTTTCAGGAATAGATTTCTCGAGTTGCATTTCGATGAAATTCCACATGAGGAGCTTGAAAGGATTCTTACTGACAGATGCTCTATTGCGCCTTCATACAGCAAGAAGATAGTTGAGGTATACAATGCTCTCAGCCTTCAACGTCAATCGACTAGAATTTTTGAGCAAAAGAACTCTTTCGCCACATTGAGAGATTTGTTTAGATGGGCTCTGAGGGAAGCAATTGGTTATGAAGAGTTAGCGGCCAATGGATATATGATTCTTGGGGAAAGAGTCAGAAAAAATGATGAGAAAGAAATGGTAAAAACTACGATAGAAAAGGTCATGCGAGTAAAGTTGGATATGGAGGCCTATTACGGAAAGTTGGAAAATGAGGCATTGGCTAATTTTGAATCTCCTGTCATATGGACAAGGGCAATGCGTAGACTAGGTGTATTGGTCTACAGTTGCCTTCGATACAATGAGCCAGTTTTACTTGTTGGTGAAACTGGATGTGGTAAGACAACTATCTGTCAAGTTCTCGCAACCTATTTGAAAAAGGAGTTGACGATAGTTAATTGTCATGAGAATACAGAGACGGGAGATATTTTGGGATCTCAAAGGCCTATACGAAACCGACTTGAAATTCAAGGTGAATTAGTCCGGATGTTGATGTCAATTTTTGACACATTGAAAATTAACGTACCCATTGAAAAATCCACATTAAGTGAATTACTCAAAATATACGACTCAATTGAGTCTTGTGATGGAATAGATTCAAATATTCTCAAAGAGGTTAATGAAAAGCGAAGTGTTGTCTCATCACTATTCTCTTGGTATGACGGTCCTCTAGTACTGTCCATGAAAACGGGAAACTTTTTTTTGTTGGACGAGATATCGCTCGCTGACGATTCAGTCCTTGAAAGACTTAATTCAGTATTAGAGCCTGAAAGAACACTTCTTTTGGCTGAAAAAGGGGTTGATGATGTCCACATTTGCGCAAGGGACGGTTTCCAATTTTTAGCAACCATGAATCCCGGAGGAGATTATGGCAAAAAAGAACTTTCTCCGGCTCTAAGGAACAGATTTACCGAAATATGGGTTCCTTCAATGGATGATATGGAAGATATCAGACACATCATTTCCATTAAATTGAATAACTCATATATGTGTCTTGTTGATGTGATTCTTTATTTCTCTGAGTGGTTTGGAAAAAAATTTGGAGGAGGCCAAATTGACAACGGTGTTATATCATTGAGAGACATATTATCTTGGGTTGAGTTTATTAATGCTTTGGTTGGTGACATCGGGCCCTCTAGAGCTGTCACACACGGTGCATTGATGGTATTTATCGATGCTATAGGTACTAACAATACCTCCTACCTTGCCGATGACAGGGAAAGCTTGAAGCAGATAAAGCTCGAATGTTTGGAAAAATTATCCAGTTTAATGAATGAAGACATTTTATATATCTACGACGAGCGTTACGAGGTTACTTCGGATGGTGAAGTATTAAAATGCGGACCGTTTTCTATCCCAAGAAAGTCCAGTCCGAAAGGTTACAACTCTATCAATTTAAGAGCGCCTACGACGGCGAAAAATACGATGCGTGTTCTTAGAGCTATGCATGTCGGAAAACCTATTTTATTAGAAGGCAGTCCTGGTGTAGGGAAGACAAGCTTAGTATCTTCGTTGGCTTCTTCGACAGGCAACAAATTAGTGAGAATAAACCTTTCTGAGCAAACGGATCTTCTAGACCTTTTTGGTTCGGAGTCGCCATCAGAAGATGGCAAAACAGGAGAATTTACATGGAGAGATGGCCCATTTTTAAGGGCTATGAAGGAAGGTGAATGGGTCCTTTTGGATGAAATGAACCTTGCTTCCCAGTCTGTACTAGAAGGCTTGAATGCAACATTGGATCATCGTGGAGTAGTTTACATTCCTGAATTGGACAAGTCTTTCCCTCGGAATGAAGGATTCACTGTTTTTGCAGCCCAAAATCCTCAGTATCAAGGTGGGGCTAGAAAGGGCTTACCGAAGTCTTTCGTTAACAGATTTACCGTCGTTTACAATGACACCTTGGAAACTGAAGATATGAGTATAATATGCCACTCTCTTTATCCAAATATTCAGGAAAACATTACTTCTAAATTAATTTTCTATATGGATCGCTTGAATGAAGAAGTTTGTATAAAGAAAATGTGGGGATATGTTGGTAGTCCCTGGGAGTTTAATTTGCGTGATATCTTAAGGTGGCTTGAATTTCTCAATACTGATTGCATATCAAATGTAAAAAGACCAGAGGAGTTCTTGAATATGATAGTCTGTCAAAGATTTCGTACGGAAGCTGATAGGAATCAAGCTCGTATGCTATTTGAATCGACGTTTGAAAGAAAATGGAAGCGTGACAATTATTACAATATAGGGGAACGGTATATTCAAGTTGGTAATGCAATTATGAGGAGAGGAAGAAAGCAACAAAGTAGCCGATCGCTACTTCCCTTGCAATGTAATTTTGAAATTATTGAGTCAGTATTGCACGGTATTAACCATAATATACCTCTAATAATCACGGGGCCGTCAAATGCTGGTAAAAGTTCCATGATTAAATTTGTAGCTAGCATCGTTGGATCCGAACTCGAAGAATTTGCAATGAATAGCGATGTCGATAGCATGGATATACTAGGTGGGTATGAACAAGTGGATCACGTCAGGGACATTAAGAGTTTACTTACCGAAACACGCGGAATTCTTGTGGATATTCTAGTGAAAATGTTTGACAATGAACATTTTAAGGAGCTGATATTTTCAAAAGCTCTAATTTTGCTTCACTACGTTACTAGTGAAGAAATTGATATCTCGAAATTCGAAGATTTCTGTAATATATTGGAACTAAGTTTGGGTTTTATTGCGGATGACAGGCTTTTAGAATGCCAGCAAATTTCAGTAAACATATTGAAAAACATGAAAGAGAGCCTGGTTTTAAATTTTAGGTGGTTTGACGGCATTTTAGTGAAAGCTGTTGAACAAGGAAAGTGGTTAATTCTTGATAACGCAAATCTTTGCAGCTCTTCAGTGGTCGATAGATTAAACTCACTTTTGGAGCCAAATGGTTCTTTAGTTATAAATGAATGCACATCTAAAGATGGCGTTCCTAAAGTCTTAAAACCACATCCCAATTTTAGGATTTTCATAACCTTAAATCCAAAATATGGTGAATTGTCTCGTGCAATGCGTAACAGAGCAATAGAGATCTTTATGGACTCGTTAGATAATAGAGTTACAAAATTCGATCGAAAAATGCTCGGAATTCATGAACACAATGAGGATGGTAAATGTCTTACAGAGAAGAAGCCGATGCTATCATTCCTTTCACCAGGCCATTCTTATTTCAGGCCACTTGCAATCATTGAGGATGCACTTGAACTGATGGTAAGAGGCGACACAAAAGCTTGTGCGCATGCCTTTGCTGGTGTTTTAAGCGTGTGGAATGTCTGGGAAATGGAAAATTGGACAAGTACAGATTGTTTTCTGAATGAAAAATTATATCCAGTGGTATCCTGGATCAAGAGTAGAATTCCATTCTTAACTGATAGTAAAGTGCTCGCTCAAGTTCAAAATATTTATTCTCCGCTTTCACACAGAGCTGAACTATTGACAAATGCAAATGTTGACTACTGCCAATGGCAATCTCTTAATCCTTTAGTGAACCAAGATGCCTTGCCATTAAGTAGTGGTTTTCTACCTTCCGAATGGCATTACTTTTATGCCGTATTTTTTGGTCTCTTTGATATGCAGCAAGCATTGAGAGACATGAATTTTAAGGCGCTAAACGGTAGAGCAAACGAGTTAAACTATATTGAAAAATCTATGGCGACTTTCAGTGGAAGAAACATCAAAAAATCAGCTAAACCAACTGCATATTTTTTTGTTTCGGGTGTTTATCGCTTCATCAATGACACAATGCAGTATGCGTTGAGCAACAATATCATAGGTCATGGATTGTTGTACGAAGGGTTATTTGAATTATCTGTAATTTGGTCAAGTATAATTTTTACATCTATGGAGATCGATGAATCAAAGTTAAGGATTTTTAAGGATTTAGTACAAGCGTGGCTAGACAAGCATGGTAGTAAACCTACTATAAAAGTCTTTGGCCACGATTTAGCTAATTCGATAAATTCTTTTGCGGAGAGTGTTAGCCTTGAAACAGGAAATGCAATGGAAATGATATGGATGCAATTTAGGAACACGTATCCTTCCTCAGGTATTGAATGGGCCATGGTAAAAGAATTAATAAATATTTCGGACAACTTTGATAAAATAGCATCAAGACAGTTCCCTGATGTCCAACACTCGTTGATTCAATTGAGAAAATACATTCTACATCTTTATGAAGATGTAGTGCGTGGCACCGTTACCGAGGATGAGTGGCATCTTGTATCTGAAAGCCTAAGGTCAAAGTTATTAGAACTAGATCAATTATCTGATTCCTTTTTATGCAAACGTCGGAATCTATTTCAGTATGAATTTCATTTAGTATCGAACTTTATTACAAACTCTAAGTGGGAAAGAAACGATGTTGACGAACTTAAAGTTGCAAATCTTTCGAATAAGAAAACTATTCTCCGTTTACAAACTCCCAATGATGATATATTTAATCCTTATCCTATGATATTAGATTATCTTTGGACCTCCCTGCAGGACGACAATAAATATGTTGCTGGCTTATTTTCTTCAGAATTGGTTTCGTCATCTATTTACAAATGTTGCACTTTTATTTCTTGTCCCGGAAGAGAGTTGGAACAAAATGTTGATGATCTTAGATACTTTGGTACTGCATTGGTGCTGTCTTCGGAGGCCATACTCAATAATCAAAAAGAAAAATATGCTGAGATATTAATCCAGTGGATAATTAAATTGCTTGATATTCTTAAGTTAAACGATCAAGGCCATACGGCATTCAGTGAAATAAAGAACAACCCAGGACAAGTGACAGTAGAGCTTGTTGAGAAACTTAAGATTATTATTTGTAATTTGCAGGATGAAGCAGTTTCTGCTAAGGTGAAGCAATTGTTTCTTTCATCTGTGCGTTCGTTACAGGAGGCTAAAGATTTGAAAGATCTAGGAAAAAGTTGGATGTTTTTTTCAACGGCTGCCTTGCAATTGTATGTGCCCAGCTCACCTTATGACCCAGCTATCAGAGAACATATCAACTATACTTTATATGAGGAAACAAATGACTATATTGAACAACTAAGTGAAACCTGGAAACTGTTGAGAGAAGTGTTTTCAGGGGACTTAGAAACATTATTAGAAAAAACGACACCTAAAATGGAATCAAGGAATGCACCGAAGAGACCTAGAGTCTATAGACCAGGAACTTCAGTTGATAGTCTTTTTGAAGAATGGAAATATTTCTTGGATTCTACTGTTGGTTACGGTTCACTAATGTATTTAGTTAACTCTATCGAGAAGAGCAACCTGATGGCACTTCAACAGGTTTCTATGCTTAGGAATTCCGCTAGTCAATTTTTTGATGGCATGAGAACCAAGTACATGTATTATTGTGATATAAACGATATTTTATTTGGTTTTGTATCTGGGATTATGTTTGGCTTGGAGTTGATGTTAGTCCAAGTTAAGGATGAAAATGTAAAGTTTAACCTAGGCGCTCTTGATTTAGTCAAAATATCAAAGATAATGAGTCCATTAGACATTTACAATATGACGGGGTCCGTGAGAAGCTTTTGCAAAGATATACCTTTGAGTAGTGTATTACCAGAACAATTGATACTTTTTATCGTTAGCCTTTGCTTTAATCAAAAGAACTTGAAACATGATAATAGGATTACAGAAGCATTAAATGGATCTTTGGAAGTACTATATCTCAGATGGAAAGCACGCTGTGTAGAAGAAGAAAATAACTTCATTAGGAATAGCAGTTTGTACAAACATGCTGACCAGGATGAAGATCTAAAAGCTGATTTCGAGAAGCTATTTCCAGATTATGACAATATTTTGAATATTGATGGTAATATTGAAGGTGATGGTGGTGCTAATAATAGTTTTTTTGAAAGTTTATTCATTAAATTGGCGGATTTATACATCGATGCTTACCTTAATGGTAAGATGGACAGTATTGCACTGTTGGTTTTGAAAGGAAGCAAGACGTTAGGCTTGCTTTATAATTATACGTCTGAATTGAAATCAGAGAAGACGAGTCCAGAATTAATGACCGCCCTTGTAAATGTTATATCTAGTTCGCTAGAAAACGTTGATGCAAGGAATAAAGAAATTGATTTTTACAGAGGCCATTCAACAGGAGATTCGAAGAGGGCGACGAGTGTCGTCTTGTCTATTTGTTTACGCGTGAAAAAATTATTGCAACAGTGGCCTGAAAACATTCTATTAGTTAATATTTACACAGCATCGAGTGAGTTTTTAGGCTACCCGGTTAAGGTGAGTATAGGAAAGATGTTGCAAAAAGTAGAACAAATTCATACGCTTGTTGCGGAGTGGGAGAAATATGCTCATCATGAAGTCTCGCTTAAACATGACTACGATAGATTAACTCTGTTGATTGTTACATGGAGGAAACTCGAGCTAAACACTTGGAACTCTTTGTTGAAAAATGAGGAGATGGACTCAACCAAAGACATTGGAAAATGGTGGTTTCACTTATTTGAAACAATTGTTATTCCAGTTGTTACGAGGGAAACTACGCAAAGCGATATTGAGTTAATCCATGCTTTAAATTTATTCCTCAGCCAATCCAATATAGGAGGATACGAGAAAAAATTGAACTTGCTTAAAGCTTTTAGAAATGATATCGAGAATTTTGATAGCCTGTGCAGCGCCTTTGGTATATTATCTAATGTTTTGAGCTTTTTCGACCAGTTCACGCCATCAATCCGAGAAAGAGTCATCAATTCAAAGAAAGACTTAGAGAAAGAAATACATGATGTGATCTTGCTTGCAAGCTGGAAAGATGTTAACATCGAAGCTTTGAGACAGAGCTCGCGTCGATCCCATAACAGTCTCTATAAGGTAGTGAGAAAGTACAGATCTCTTTTGGCCTCATCTGTTTTTCCTATAATCCAATCTGGATTGCTGTCGGATACGAGGCCTAATTACAAATATAAAGAGTTAGCAACTGCCAAGAGTATAAATATAGATTTTGATCTATTAAAACCTTATTGTGAACTGGTTGAATCGTGGAAAAATAGATCTAGCCTCATTAGAACTTTAGATGTCCCAAATATTAAAATGTCCCAGTATGTGCGGGACATTAGGGCTAGAAATATCCCTGATGTTTATCAAATGGCTAAAACTTTATTGAGTGAGAGCGACCGACTCCGAAATGAAGCGCCCAAGATCTTGAATAAGGATAATAAGAAGAAGGTAGCTGCATTGAAAAATGAGAAACGCAAGCTTTTGTCTGATACTTTGAAGGAGGCTAGACGTATTGGTCTCAAAACAACTACTAGAAGCGACGTAAAGAAGACTTTGGAAACGGTCAATGTTATTCTTGTGCATAGTAAGCCATTATGCGGTCCTTATACTGAGTCTCTTGATGCCTACTTTTTCCGTACGCTTGAAATACTCCCACGGCTTAAGACTAACATCATTAACGCTTTGGAAGATGCTCCTCGTCAAGACTTAGAGAGATGTTTCTCAGTGATAGAGAATCTACTCATTCTGTTGATCAGAAATAGAGAAATTGTTTTGGGGTTTTCTTGCAACTTTCTTGAACTAGAAAAAGGTTATTCCATGTTGGTCAAAGTGTCAAAATTATTTCTTGGTAAAGAAAAATTACTTGATAGGAAAATGAGGCATTCTTTCCTACTAACTTCCAAGAATTTTGACGAGTTTATGGTAAACTTTCCAATAATTCTTGACTATGTGATATATACCTTGAGAAACACTGAACAGTTTACAGGAGCTATTGATATGGGCTCTTATTATAAAATTAAGCTGTGGTTTTCTGAGTTAGAAAATGAATACAAAGAATGTGACCAAACAGTAACCACTAGTAATTATAGCTGTTATTTCAGACACTTATGTGGGTTCTATGAAGCTACTGTACGCGAATTGTTAGAGTGGAAACTGCATCATAAGAAACAATCATTTTTGGCAGACATTGTTTTGGATTGGCTAGATGAAAGAAGTCATATAAAGGAATTGCAAATAGAAAACAATGTATTTGATCATTCTTCAATCAATGTTGAAAATGTTGAATATGATCTCAGGAACTTGTCGATTTTAACCATGGTAGTCACTCAAGAGTTAACTCAAATGAGTTCAGCTTTTTCTGAGGAAGACGACGATTGGTTTACGAAAACTGAAGTATACATAAAGAAAGTACTTCGCTTAATGAATCCCCATAAAGTCTTGAGACAATTATGGAAATGTATTAATTCGATTGTCAACATTGAGAGAGCTGCTGAATACAGTGATGTAATCAGTTCTCTAGTTTCCTTCACGTTGCCATGGATTTGTCAATATTTTACTCTTTTTCGTGATGTATTCGAAAAAGTGAGAGATAATTATGAGCGAAATTGTCATTCTACTTATATTTATGCGTCTTGCCTTTCGAATTTGAGCAGTCAAGGTTTTTGCACACCCAATCCACCTTCTGAAGAAACTGCAGATGATAATTTACAAGAAGGAACTGGACTAGGCGAAGGTGAGGGTGAAAATATTAATGAAGAGAATATTGACGCGGAGGAAGATTTGACGGAGAATGCCAAAGATTCCGAGAAGCAAGATGAGAATGAAAATGAGGTAGACAATGATGACGATGATGCACTTGAAGCAGAGAATGACCTCGAGGGCGCTATGGAAGACGCAACGGGGTCAGAAGATGAACCTGATGAGAATGACATGGATGAAGAAGTTGATGATAATGACGAAATCGATACGAACGCTATAGATGAGAAAATGTGGGGTGAGGAGTCACAGGAATCGTCGAAAGAAAAGGATTCTAAGGAAATGCCAGAGAATTCAGCACAAGGAGACACTGAAGCTAAAGAGGAAGAAGAGGGTGAAGACAAAAATGATCAAAACCAAAAGGGCGCGACAAATGAGGATACCGAGGACGACAAGGAGAAATTGGAAAATGATGAGGGAGAAGAAGAAGAAAATGATGACGGAGACGAAGAAGAAAAGGACTTTGGTGAACAAGAAGATGCAGTTCATGATGAGGACAATGAACAAGTCGATGAAAATATAGCTGATACTGAAGCCCTTGAATTACCCGAAAATATGAATCTCGACTCTGATAAAGAACAAGGAAGCCAAGAACTGTCAGATGAAGTTCTGGAAGACGATGACTTAAACGATAAAACCAATTTAGATGATGGACAAAAAATGGATCAAGAAGACCCTGGTAATGAAGAAGAGGACGAAAACATCGAAAACCACGAAGCAAGCAAGAATGAGCATGAAGAAGACCTCCAAGACAAGGGAGAGAGAGAGGAACCCGAGGAACCTGAGGAAACTGAGGAACCCGATTTACAACAAAAGTCAGATGAGGGCTTGAATGAAGAAGACTTTGATAAAAAAGAAGAGCCACTATCTAAGGAAGAACAGCCACTTGACGCATCCACCGCTGCACAGTCTGATGCTGGAGCTGATGAAAGTTCGAAAGAAAACAAAGGTGCCGAAGCGGCAGCTGCTGATTCCGGTGAAATGAATGAAGATGCAGAAACTTTTGAAAAACAAGAGTCGTCAGGAAGTGGTGTTGAAAACCTCAATAAAGATGAATGCGAAAATACAGAGCGGGAGCACAATAATGTTGAAGATGCTCGTGACGCAATTAAGGAGTCGCTAAAACAATTAGGAGATAGTTTAAAAGACTTTTATCGTAATAGGGAAGACATAAAAGAAAATATGGGTGATCACACTGAAGAAGATCAAAATAAAAAGGTAGAGAAACCTGAAGAATTCGAACATATTTCCGCGGAAAATAATGATTTTGATACACAAGCCCTTGGTTCCGCCGATAAAGAACAAATCATGCCCATGGATGAAGATGATTTACATGGACAACCAGACGAACCTGAAGATCAAGGTACCAACGAAATTAACTTAGAGAAAGAATATGAAGACGAGAATAAAAACAAACTTGACATTGGGGAAGCCGATCCAAACAAAAACTACGATAACGAGCACGAAACAGATATAGGTGACAAAATTCGTACTAATCACGATCAAGAAAAACCACAAGACTACAAGGGCATGTCTACAGACGAGTCCGATAAAGAGGAAGAGATGGACGGGAATACTTTTGATTATGAACATGGGTCACAGGATTTGGTTCCTATTGAAATGAACGAAGCGCGTTCTCGCTGGAGAAAAAGTGAACTTTCTGCGCTGGATTTGGCGTCGGGTCTTTGTGAACAACTTAAACTAATATTAGAACCGACTGTTGCAACCAAGTTGACTGGAGACTACAAGACCGGCAAAAGGCTAAACTTGAAAAGAATTATTCCTTACATAGCATCAGACTTTAAGAAGGATAAGATTTGGATGAGACGCAGAAAACCTTCTAGACGTGATTATCAAATAATGATAGCTATTGATGATTCGAAATCTATGAATGAAAGTAAATGCTCTGAGCTTGCTTTGAACAGCATTGCGTTAGTCTCTAAGGCGTTATCGCAGTTAGAGAGTGGTGGGTTATCAATAGTAGGATTTGGAGAGCTGGTGCGGTTATTGCACCCTTTTGAGAAACCTTTCTCTTGCCAAGAGAGTGGACCAAAAGTATTTCAGTGGTTGGAATTTCAACAAACTAAGACTGACATTCGAAGGCTATGTGAAGAGTCAATAAAAATATTCAACCGAGCAAAGGTAAATGCAAACAACGATTTATGGCAGTTGGAAATTGTTCTTTCGGATGGTGTATGTGAAGATCATGAGACAATCCGTAAACTAGTACGGAAGGCTCGTAATGAGAGAATTATGCTAGTATTTGTGATTATAGACAAAATCAATTCTAATGAATCCATATTGGATATGAGTCAAGCTTCTTATGAATTCGATACGCGTACTGGCGGAATGAATCTTAATGTCCAAAAGTATTTGGATACTTTTCCTTTTGAATTCTATGTGGTTGTGAGAGACATAAATGAATTACCTAACATGCTTTGCTCAATTCTAAGGCAATACTTCTCTGAAATAGCATCTACATGATTATAGTGTACATACAGTAAATTAAAAGAATAACTATTATATATAAGTACCGGGTGTAAATACGAGCTAAAGACATTGCGCAATTTTGTCATGACTGCCTTGTAATGTCCACTTTATTCGACGTCTTTTCGTTCGAGACAACCTTAGCGATACATAATGACATATCATCTAACTTTCCTCCGGTAACGAATTTGTTTCTCTTCTTTTTTGCATTATATGCGTTGACTTGTTCGCTGTATGGCGTACCAATGTTGTCGTCAAATGCTATTTCTTTTGCTTTAATAAGAAGCTTATTAGTGGCTTCCCTTAGATTATCTCGTTGTAAATTTAATAACGTATCTACGTAGTGCGAAATCTCCCAGTCATAGAGATTATCAGATATGCCGTCGGAGCACATAACAATTATATCACCTAATTCTAATTTTACGCTATCGACCCACGCTATTTCAGAAGGAATCTTTGACAATGTATGTGTACCAATTTGCTGAGGACACAAGGATGATACCATTTGTTCAGCATTCGATTTTATAATCTCCCCGTCTCTTATGATATACATCTTAGAGTCACCAATGCTAATCATCTTCAAATATTTTCCGCTTAACATCCCGAATACTAATGTTGAGGAACCCTCCAAATTCTGAAGATCCATTAAATGCGATGTATGTAAATAGGTATCGTCCAAAATCTGATATATATCTCTTTTGTTTAAGTGGTATGGTGCATGACTGATTTTATATTCCGTCATTAGCCGGCTTAATGTTTCCACCATTGAACGAGACCATACACCAGATGAAAAGTGCCCTTTTCCATCTTCCCATCCTGATACGCCATCAGCTAGTGCTAGAATAGTAGGAGAAACAAGCATGGCATCATCACCTGCTTTGATGGATAAAGTATCTATAGGAGACCCATGCGGTCTTCTTCTTGGTAAAAGCGACGTTAGTTGAGTAGGATCTGACAATTCCGACAACGAAGAGATGATTGGATCACTTTTATTACTGTGGAATGCAAAGGATGCGCAAGCGTACTCGAACTTATAGTTGTCGTTGGCAATTTTTTTCATTTGTTCTTTGGTTACCAAAGGATATTGAATATAAGGTACCCCCTCGTCTTCATCTTCCTCTGCTGCATCCGATAAGAAAAACTGTTTGATTCCTTTCAAAACTCTTGTACCTGATAGCCTTTGTATACGACGCAAGTCATCTAAAAATAGGCTCCTTCTTGTTCCACGGATAAAGGGCTGAATGAACATAGTATTTTATTTCGAATTATATTTTAGCACCAGCACCGCTCAAATATATATACAACTTTCTTCCCATCAAGCTGCTTCGCTAAGTCTTTATAGATAAAAGTTATTTTTTCTTCTAAGCATTTATATGTACACGGATAGATGCGAGGACAAATTTTTAGATCCCCATTCTTGTTTTCAAAATTAAGCGTAACATAATGTCTACAGCGAACTATTTAATTATATAGAAACAACGGCGTCATGAATAGCAGTATAGGGAGGAGGGATGGAATTGTGAAGTTCAAACTGCTTCTCGCCTTGATTTACTAACATCTCTACACCAGGAATGACGTTCCATTGGAAGGATTCCTTTGCGATCCTCATTACTGGAGTATACCTAGGTTTATAAGAAGCTTCTAAAAGAGTAGGCGTGAAACCACCTCTCTTGGATTTAATACCAAGACTTAGAAGTTTTTCGATGCTTTCACGTAAAAAGTCATCCAAAGGCTTGTCAGCAGGTACACAAGACACTACTAATGATATCGGGTGTGACTTATCTACTTTGCTCGAACTATCCAATATCTCGATGTTAAATTCTTGTGGTAATTCATTCTTCAAGGAATACAATTTGGAAGCAGTCCTATTAAGCATGTAAATAGTCAGACAACCAATTTTGTGTAAAGCAAATGCAGCTGCTCTTGCGGTTCCACCAGCACCTACAACAAGTCCACATACGTTTGACTTCCCTAGAGAAGGGATTCCTTCACGAGAAAGAGATTCACAAATTCCGACCCAGTCTGTGTTATCACCGAAATATTTCCCCCCAGGAATCTTAATAATAGTATTTATAGCCCCGATAGTGCTGGCAGCTTCAGATAATATGTCCACATACTTTATCATATTGATTTTAAGAGGCATGGTGATGGCTAAGCCACCGAAGTCATCTCTTCTCATTAAACTCTGGTATACTTCATCTGCGTTGGATGACTCAAATAAGCTGAATTTATGAGGTAAACCCAATCGTTTATACCCAGCATTATGTAAGTGAGGGGAGCGCGAATGCGTTATAGGATCGCCAACTACCCAAAAATTCTTCCCAACCAAACTACCAATAGCAGTACGAAGCTCGTTGATTTTTTCCACAGTCATTTCGGAGGAAAATGATTTTGAAGGGAGAAGACCATGGGTGACCGGTGTGAAAGATCTGCTCAATAGATAAGACAAGGAACCTCTAAAACCCTCATTGTATGTTATTATAGGCATCGTCGTATACCTTTTCTTAAAATTCTCGAAGTTAAAATTATCTGAAAAATCTTTTGCATCACCAACAAATTTGACGACATCAAAATTCAATGAAAATGCCTTTGAGTATACACGAGACCAAGTCTCCTCGCTCCACGAACAATTATCCTCCCTTTCATAAAATGTGCCAATTACTTGTGTAAAACGCTTTGCGGATAAGATATCGCTAAGAAAATTACTAGGAAGTGAAAGAGGAATTTCCAAAAAGTCCACACCTAATTGAAATCCGAAAATTATTAGGTCTTTTAAGTGGTCCAAGTTTTCGATAGATAAGTTTCCGCCTTGAATCTCTGTCCTATAAGAAACTAACACAGGAAGTCTAACATGCCTCCTTAAAATGGCAACCTGCTCCGCTATGAAAATTTTGTTATTGCTTTTCAATAAAGCCAAATTCAATTGCACTGCTTGGCAGCCGTCAACTATTTGAGAGAAACACCCAATAGCATCATTTAAGTCCAGATAAGACAAGTCCAAGCAAAAAGAAATACCCGAAGGAGACTTTTGTGCCGTCTCTCCCGTTAAGGTCCTCAAAAAACCAACAAACAGAGATCTCAAATGATTAAAATCGTACTCATTTGAACAACCCAAGGAGTAAAAAACGTGAGAAGAGCAATCCAAATAAAACTTTTCTCTCCTGCTCCAAACTTCTCTTATTTCGCTCATATACGACGGTCTTGACAGGTCAGAAGATAAAAATTTAATTGAGTCCTCGATGTCACGGTGTAGATGCAATACAATACCGCCCAATTCAATATAATTTTTCAAGAAACGACGAGTAGTTTCACTTTCTACAACACCCCCACCAGTGGCTATCACGCATTCTTGACCGTTTATTCTAATGCAATCATCGAAAAGGTTTGCCTCAAGTCTGCGGAATTCATCCCACCCATGGGAAGCGATAAACTCTTTTATATCACCGTACTTCATCGCAAACTCGGTATCCAAGTCAAGTAAACTAAAACCCAAATAAGAAGCCATAGTTTTCGACAAGGTCGTCTTGCCCGAAGCCCTCATCCCTATTATTATTATACTCTTCTTGTCGAAAGTCTTCGAAGAGTAAGTATCTTTTTGGAGTGTATGATCAAAACCAGTTAATGTGATATTAAAACTTTGGTGTAGCGCATCCCACCATTCTGGCCAAGTTTTAGAAGTACATTCCTTCTCTTGAATTAATACTGGTTCAGAACATAAAGTGGCTAACAAAGAAAGAGACATCGCAACCCTGTGATCATCATAGACCCTTATACCTCCATTTTGAGATGAAGGAAGTTTTAATGAACTATTGCTTACTCCGTGGATCTCAATACCATCAGGCAATTCATTAGCATGGACACCAAATTTGGCTAATTCCGTCACCATCGCATTGATACGATTGCACTCCTTTACTCTCTGGTTTGCTACTCCTACTATCCTGGTAGACTTAAGTCCATCATGAGCAACTGCAGCAACAACAGATGCTGTTAAAAATGCGTCAGTCATCGGCTCCATATTCACATATTCCAATGGCTTTAGTAACCCTACTGGAGGGCCAGTAACTGTAGTCGACTGAAACTCTTGCTTTACTTCACATCCCATCGGTTTTAAAACATCGACAGCAAATCTGGCGTCACCTTGCAAAGACGAAAACCCAATATTAGGAATAGTTACCGTAGTTCCAGTTAAGGCTGCAAAAGCCAAAGGGTAAGTAGCCGATGACGCATCAGACTCTATCATGTATTCTGTTGGATTCATGTAAGACCCTTTTGGAATATCATAAGTGTATGGTTCCGACTCTGATCGTGTTACGACAATCCCGAAATCTTTCATCATTGCTATGGTCATATCGATATATAATTCTGATATAGGTTTCCCTCCAACCAAAGCCAAAGTTACAGGACTTTTAGCATAAGGCGCGCACATTAAAATAGATGAGACGTACTGAGAAGAAGTCGTAGCAGAAAGTTCTATTCTTCCACCTTTCAAACCACTTGATGGCTCAAATTTAAGCGGAAGCGATCCTTGTTTATTAAGGTACTCTATTCCGGCTCCATTTGATCTCAAAGCATCCACTAGAGGACCTATTGGACGTTCCTGCATTCTGCTGTTCCCAGTTAAAACGACACCCTTATTTGAATTCTTGTTCGGCAGTGTTAGCATGGCAACTGTGGTCAAAAACCTTGATGCCGTGCCCGCATTTCCAAGATATAATGGATTCTCGGCAGCATCTAGCTCTCCTCCCTTTCCATTTACGACTAGTACCTTCCCGTTGTCTTCTAGATTAAATTCCGCACCATTCAACTGAGAAATAGCGTTTAACATATGCTTAGTGTCGTCAGAATGCAATAGATTCTTAATCTTAACTTTTCCGTTTCCTAGGGCCGCCAATACAAGTGCTCTGTTTGAAATCGACTTTGATCCAGGCGGTAGAATGACTGAATGTTCAGGTAACGCATCTTTTGGATAAGGACTAACTAAGACATCGGGCGATAGTATGAACGACAAATCTTCTTTAGATACTTGATGCGCCTTCTCTCTAAAACATTTACCTATGTCTTCCAATAAAACACACTTTATGTTCTTGCCATCATTCTTCTTATCTATAGCCATTTTTTCTATTAAAGCATTTACATAAACATTAGAACGTTTGTACCCAACTTTCTCCAAAAATGACGTCTCGTCAACTGAAACGGGTAACTGATAAGAAGAAAGACATCTTTGTAATCTCGAGACGGAAACAGGGGAGAGTATACCTTTGTACCTAGAAAGTTGGGCTTCTAAGATCATACCGATAGATACACATTCACCATGTAAACCTTCGGGTGTCACGAGAGCTTCAATGGCATGTCCAATCGTGTGACCGAAATTTAGTAAGTTTCGCAAGCCGGATTCTTTTTCATCAGAGGAGACAACCTCTGCTTTTACCTTGGCTGATTGCGTCACGGACTCTATCAACTGTTCCTTTACTGTGGATAGATGAATTTTGTCTTCGCTAACAACTCTGATAAATTCATCGGCAAAATCTTCGAGCCTCTTAAACTCACTCTCATTCCAGATGGCGGCAGTTTTTATAACTTCGGCCATTCCGTTTATAAACTCTCTTTTGGGTAAAGTCTCTAGGAATGAAATGTCAATAAAAACGTAGGCTGGTTGATGAAAAGCTCCAATAAAATTTTTTCCTTTAGGCGTATCTATGGCTGTCTTTCCACCGATTGAGGAATCTACCATGGCCAATAAACTCGTCGGAACTTGTACACATCGAACACCTCTCATGAATGTAGCAGCAACAAAACCTATCATGTCTCCAATGACACCACCTCCTACTGCCAAAATCACGGTATCTCTAGTGCAACCCTTTTCTAAAAGGAAATCTTCCACAGCAGCCTTAGTTTCACGATTCTTATGATTCTCTCCAGGCGAAACAACATACTGTAACAACGAGGATTGTGAACGGAACTTTGATAGGCTTCTGCGAAATGATTCAAGCAAGTCAAAAAATGCTCTGGTCTTCGCAATATTCTTGTCCGTAACAATAACATACGTTGAAGAGACTAACTTCGAAATAGTTTCTTGCACGATATGTTCATGGATTCCATAGCCAATATGGATTGTTTCCTCTCCTAATATTGGTACTTTCTTTAAGTCTAGCATGAGAAATTTTAATCCAGGGTGTAAAATGGACGATTTACTCTAACTACACTGAAAAAAAATTGTTACAATTCTAATAACTTTTTTTTTTTTTTTTTTTATGAAACTATAGATTCGTATCAAGCAGCTTAACATACTGCTCACATTCTACCAAAGAAGCCTTAGGGTTATCTAATTGCCAACCCATAATTTTTTGATTAACCTTCCCCAACCAGGGACCTGGTTTCTTATTAAGAATACTCGATAAAGATTTTCCATCGATCATTAGCTTTAATTTATCCACATATCTTAGGTCTCTCGCTATTATGTTATTGAATATATTATTATATTTCTCTATTACCTGAGAAATTTGGGATGTCTCTAAGAGGCATTGAGGACTCAGAACATTCGGCTTCTCTAGTAACGAGGATCCTTTTAAGAGTTTGATGCAGTCATTCCAACAATTTAAAACAAGGTTTAAAGATGAATTTTCTCCAAACATTTTTAAATAGAAACCAAAGTCTGAGCGACTAATACCATTAGGATTTTTTAATATTTCTTCTAACTGAGAACGAGCAACTTCAGACGCATTCACAATATTGGATACTGTCTCGGCTTCGTTCTTTGAAAAGGTTAAACTATTTTTCAATAAAAAGTCGACGAAGTTCACTGGTAGAGCTTTCCGAGGGTTTGCTCTAATAGTAGTCAGAGAAAATGGTTGTAAAATAATACAAAGCCAGAGCAATACTTGCGACTGCCTTCCGTCTAGAATTTTCTCAAATTCATTCTTGATTTCTGAGGGAGATAATTCAGATAAATGTTGCTTTAAAACAGGCAATGATGATGTAACCTCATTAATTCTTTGTGGTAAAGAAGCACTGATACTATCAATATGAGCTATAAGCAGCGGCTCATTCAATTTCACTATGTGGCCATATAAGGAGCCGAGACTAAAGACCGACTTTGTCAATCCAACATGATTAATGATAGTCAAGCCGTATACGGTATTTGGAGAGCCTAAGATTTTCTCTAGTTCTACTCGCACCCTCTCTTTACTAATTTTATTTTCCAAAGCAATTTTTATCTCAGGGTTTTTCATAGCTTCTAAAGTGTTTTTTTCTATAGTGAAATCAAACTTACAAGCAAACCTGATCATACGTAAGACTCTCAAAGGATCATCCAAAAAAGTGCTTAGTGCTGGTAAGGGTGACCTTAAGATGCCATTCTTCAAGTCCTCAAATCCTTTACCCGTAAAATCTTCGACTTTATTCTCATTTAGATTGTAAAATAAAGAATTTAAGGTAGCATCACGCCGGTAGGCGTCTTCTTCGGCCGTCCCAAATTCTATCTCCGGAACCCTGCTATCAGAAGAGTACTTTTCTGAGCGCAAATTGACGAAGTCTACCTCCAATCCAAATAGCTTAGTTGTACAAGTCTCTAAATGCTTTGACTTCTCCGGATTTTTCTTGATTAAGTGAAAGGAATCAAGTCGATGCTCAGGATGAACAGAATCCAAGTATTTCTGCAAGTCGGTTACAAATTCTTGGCCTGAAAGATGATTAATAGCGATATCCAAGTCGTTGCTTTCTTTTCCTAATAATTTATCTCTTACCCAACCACCTGTCACCCTTAAAACCAAATGTTCTTGCTTTCCCCGAAGCTTATTATAATGACTACAATATTCCATTAATAGCTTTTGTATTTGATGTTCGGTTTCATTCAATCTTATCTGTGGACTGATATCTCTTTTCATTGTGAAATGCTTGATATTCTTGATGGTAGGTAAATTTATTCTAGACAGTTTCGCTTTAGAAAATCTAAAAAAGTTAGTCAATGCTTTCATACAAGACCAATTTATCTCATAGATAGCACGACGACTTATCTGAGCGAACAGATCGGTTCAGAGAATAGACGATGACAAGGGAATATTCGGAATATAAATATAAAAAAAAAAAAAAAAAATAAATTAGCACTATGTAAGGCATCAATTTGGACTTTGTTCACGATCCGCATTTTCTAGCTAAAAAGGAAGTAAAACTTTAAGATTCTAGAGGTCTGACTTCCTGTCTTATTTATGCCTACTTGATGGTCCTTACTTGATAGCTGATATGCTCGCTAGCGTTCTTTAGTTCCATGTTAGCTACTTAATCCACGTTGATCTAGGTCAACTAACTACTGCCCATAGATCTAGATACCTGAATACTCGGATGCTACCCAGTTGTTGGAAGAATCACTTTCTTTATCGTTTTTTTTTCTTGAATTGGATCCTTTTGTGCCTGTTCAGACTTGAGATGGTCCCACTTGTCACCCGTTGCAAATGTTATACAAGGACGCGGACTTTCACGAATAGTGTGAGGATGAATTCTCATTTGGTTACACTTACTTACTTTTTCCTACTTGAGGGTTGCTCCACTCACTAACTCACACCTAAGCTCTTGTTAGCTATTAAACCTTGTTGATCTAACTAATCTTCTAGATACCTTTTATAACACTAGTTATCTTGTCTATTAGATAACTCTCTGCATTGGAGAATAGCCTTTCTTAAATAATTTCTCTCTGAGTCTATTTGGGTCGCTCTCATCCTTATTTTGGTTTATCTAGCCAGCCTGAAACTATCATCACAGATTCGACTAGGTGATACGTATATAGAGTTTCAATCAGTAAAAATCATATTAAAAATATCAGGAGATATGTTCTAATGTAATGTGTAGAGTCTTGAAGTGTTAACCAAATTAAGGAGTTAAAGGAAGTTGTATTCGTATACACGTAATATACCCAGAATCTCGTAAGATTACTACTACTAGAACCCATAAGGTAGGTCCTAACCCTGCCCTTTTATAATATTGCAGAACATTGCTGTTACTTACGTGAAACATGGTGATGACATAACCCTATGTTTCACTAAGTGTTTCATGTACTCTTTGTGTACTATTCTGAGACTATTCTGAGACTAGTATAATGTTTATATGTACACGTTTCTTAATAAATCATGTGAATGATGCGGTGGCTCAATGGTAGAGCTTTCGACTCCAGATCGAAGGGTTGCAGGTTCAATTCCTGTCCGTGTCATGCTTTTTTTTTTTTTTTCGAATTCTCTTTCTACTAATTTTGAGTAACATCAATGGATAAACTATAAAAACTAAATTTTTTTTTAGTAACTTATTTCTTTTCTCTCTATTTAGACTCTATTCAGCATATCATTATCGGAATGATCGCTAATATTAAACAAGTTTTCTTCATTTTGTCCAATTGGTGTTTCCGTCCCTCTCCCTTCTTGATAGCTTCCTGTCATAAGAGCATCCTCTTCAGAAATTGACGATTCTTCAAAGTTCCCACTTTCAGGAAGATTATCTGAAAAACCCTCCTCATTGACATCGTCAGGAATATGCACATAGTTTGTCCTAAGTGGCCGTCTTCTTATGATACCTGATCCAATGGTCTTAAAAAAATTAGAACTGGCTTCTCTTGATAGAGTAACTTTTGATAGGGTCCTCCACAATTTGAGAGATAATGCCACTAATACTACCCCGCCTCGTACAACACCATTAACAATTTTGTCAAGTGCATTATTTTCCACGGGCGCGAAGTCGTCATCATCCTGATCCAAACGAATTTGGCCTAAGCGTTTAAAGCCACCGTTGCGACGTATTCCTAAATAATAGACTATCCAGGTAACCAGGACAAAAATTATTAGCGGAACAACAAAAATCGCAATCACCTTGCCCTTGCTCAAGTCATGTCCGTAATACTTATTGAATTCTTTTTCTTTTCCAGGACATGGGTGAACTTTCCATTTATCAAATTCTTTTCCACCAACACAAGTTGACAAAGGAATTTTTCGATATCCTGTCGGCTCTGAATATTCAAAAACGTTTCCTCGCTTGCATATTTCCAGATGATCTGAAGGGGATAATCCTGGGATCAATTTACAGGTGTCGTCGAGATCTCTGTAAAAATTATAGTCACACTCAAAGTCTCTTCTTGAACACGGACATACCCTGACCTCTCTAAATCCGATTTCCAAAGGAGATTTACCAATGAAGCAATCCGTACGGTCCTCTGATCGTCTTAAGTACTTCACCTCGTGCCCGAACAAACAGTTATCCGGCAAAAATGGATGTTTAGGTGACCAATATTCAAAATCATCGTCTTCTGGATTATCCAAATCCAACTTACACTGTCGCTTATGGATATCGGTGAAATCAATAGTATATGCAATGCCATTGGCTGAATCTCCTCTGCTCCAAATAGTAAACTTTCTAGAGGTATCTGACGGTACTGTCGCTAGGTCTAAGACGCGGACAGGCTTATCGCAGAATTTATAGCTTTCCCATGTTTCACCTTCATCAAGAGAGTAAAGAAGTGTGTTGGTTTGGCTTAATTGAGTAACTAACACAATTATAGTCCCACGATCACCGTATTCCCAAAGTGTTACTCCTTTTTGTACTTCCTTCCAAGTAATGCCACCATCCCTGGAAATAAAAGTTGAACTCTTATCATAGCTTTCTAAAGTCTCTCCCACATTTCCTACTCCTATTAATAGTCCCACAGCAGAAGCAGATGAAAATTCATCTTGAGATTTCCTCTCTGTGAAGCCGTGTAAATTAAGAGAACATTGAGAGAGCGGTTGTTCAGAACAGTCATATTTCTCTCCATTACAGTCCAAAGAGGGAGGTTTTATGTAAGCCCATTGAGCCCCATCATTATGTGTAATCAAAGTTTTTAGTCTTTTAGGAGTTTCACGATCAGGACTTTGAACGACATTCGATATGATGACACCTTCTAACTCTTCAATTCTATCAAAATCAACAAACCCATATGAATCTCTATTAACATTTTCAAGGGAAGTAACATATGATGTTCCGTTTGAATTGGATTTAAGAAGGAGTCCCCTTTCTTCGTCCTTTTCGTTATTAGTGGTCACATGTAAAAATATAGCTTTAGTAGAAGAATCTAGTACAGTATATGCCTGCTCGCTTTTGACGTTTATATCTGGTGGAAAATGCGCATCTGCAAAAATATTGCCATCAACTGTAACCTTGGCTCTCAAAGATGTGCCCTCATGTATAGCTGCCACGATTAAATAAGAGCCCGTGATAGCATATCCTGCTATATTATTGAAAAGAGTTTTTCTATTCATCAGATCATGGTTAATGGTTATCAAAGATAAGCCGGGTCCCTGGGGAGAGGGTTTCGTACAGTAAATCAAATCATCCTCAACCTTGGTTGAACTGTTAAAAATCGGGCTCAAAAAATCACACGACACGACATTGTCCTCGAGTTTAGAAAACAGCTCACCGTAATCTGTAGTTAAATATGCATCGGTCTGACAAAGTTCGTCAATGCCGTCACAATTTCCCTCACCATACCATATAAAGCGGCCTGCCTCATTTGGATGAAAAGAGAGGGCGCTTCTGTCCGCCGTGTTGGGAATCTTAGGCGCCTTTTTCTTATAATATGAGAAACCACCGTCGAGAGAATAATAAAAATCAGAAGACAAAGAAGTTAAAATTATTTGCAAAGGCAGCTGATTAACATATACGGAGTCAATACGATTTTTTGTGGGAATCTTCACAAACGATAACCCACCATCTTTCGAAGCATAAACATCTCCCCTTTTAGTCCTCGCGACAATGCTTTCTGTATTGGTGATCTCATCGGACTCGAAATAGTAGTAATTGTCCAAAAGACCTTTAAATTCATTTTGCACGCTGACTATGTCATTTTTGGTACCTTTGTCGTGATCATTCTCATCACCCAAAAAATCTTTGCAATCGAAGTCCTTTGTTTTAGCTATTGATTTTGATATTTCCCCTGGATTAGTACACATGTTTCCTTTCTTCAATACTCTATTGAGCAAAGTTAACTTTTTAGTCTTTCCTAGACGGCAAAGGGTCTCAATTCTCTTGTCATCAGGTACACATTCATCATTTCCTTGGATAATGTATCCATCACCGCATTCAAAATCAGCTATCGTACATTGACAAAGTTCGTCGATTTCTACGGGGCCTTCAAAATGTTCCCTAACCAAACACATGGCATCTTGCTTTCTTCGTTGAAACTTTTCCTTACGGCCAAAAAAGCATAAAGGTTCTCCGCTCTCTGGATGCACCCTAACTGTCACTTCTTCCAAATCACGATTACCACATTTCTTCTTCTGAAACGCCTCGCTGAAATCTAAATGGTAAATTATCTCGCGATCTTTCGAATCATTATTGACAAACCCAGAAAGCAAAAACTTATCTGATGATCCATCAGCAGCACTTAACAAATTCAAAGGAAAAAATGAAGTAGGTAATTTCACCGTTTCAAATGATTTGCCTTGATTCAACGAGAAATACACTTTATCTATTCCCAAGCCACCTGTGAAAAAAGGCACTGCTACTATAATATTACCTTGGTCAGCAAACGAAAACTTACAGGGTTCTTTTAACGAAAAGTTCCATGTGAGTCCACCATCCCTTGACACCCATGTATTCATATGTTCAAGATCTGTAGCTAGGGAATTGCCTTTACTACCGACTGCCATCAATATTCCAGGAGTGGGACCAGTAACAAAGTTGCCTTCACCATCAACTTCAGAAGGTGACAAAATATGCAACGAACACCCATCTTTCAAGTTACAGGATTTGTCGTCACTCACCCTTAAGCCAAGCCAATTTCTGCCATTGTCGATGGAAACTACAGATCTCACCATACGCCTTGGAGATTTTTTAGTTAAGGCTTCGGGAAGAGCATTCTCATACCCCGAATTTCCATCGATTTCGTCAACTACGTTCGCTAGCCAGGAGCCATCGATTGTTTCAACTTTTTTAATTGAGAGCCCATTAACATTATCCAATACCTTGAAAAAAGCTGTTCCTCTTGAGTTGGCCGAATATATTGTCGAAGTAACGGGTTTCCTAGAACCCCTATTGTAGTCCACAATAGCGAGAAATAGATCCCGTGGCGATGAATCAAGGTAGAAAATAGCGCCATAAGCTATATTTAGATTTAGGTTGACTTCATTGAAAAAAGAACCATCTTGTGATACAACTATAGCTATTCTAGAATTCTGGGTAAACTTATCCTTTTGAATAATGCCAATTATGAAGTTGTGCTCGATCCTAATATCAATTAATGCCCCAGTATCACGAATTTCTAGACGTTTTGACGTCTTAAAAAAGTTATCTGAAGCTAGCAAATTCGACTCAACTACATGACCAAAAGAATTGAGCTTGTTCACAGAACAATATATAGTATTATCTTGGCCACCTTCGAATAGTTCATTTGATTTTGCGAAAACACACTTACCAAAACCATCTCCCATTTTCTTCAAATTAGACCGAAATCCATCATCAGTGTAGTAATAAGCTAGATTACAAGTAGAGTCGAATAGGTGATTCACAGGACACACATAAAAACTTGCTAACAATACATCAGGTTTTTTTATGTTCGACGAAATAGATATTCTTGATGCAATTCTTTCTTTATCATCTAAAGGAATATTGAATTTTGTCCAAGATAACCCTTTGTCGTTAGTCACATACTGATCATTACCACCAGTCAACGCAAAAGCTCTATTGGGATATAAAGGATCTATCTGATATTTGATAATTCCTTTATCCTCCAATTCCTGAATTTTCTTCCAGGTTAAACCCTCGTCCAAAGAAATATATAATGAATGACCCCTTCTTGCCAATATATTGGAAGACTTTTCGAAATAGGTAATTTGTCTACTAACAAAGTCAGACTTGATTGAATTCACTTTTGGTAAAAAACTCTCTCCTTTGACATTGCTGACATGATTAGTTATAACATATAAAGCAATGCAGATTAACTTTAGTAGTACTCTCATAGGGAATGACTATAAGACCAACTATGATATCTGTACTAGTATTGCGACAAGATAGTCTCACAATTTAATGCACGTGATATCAGGTCCACCTGTATACCACATCAGTACATCCATATCGAAGCTCCAGTCCCTAGCATCGTAAGCTCTTAAGATTACTTCTCTTATTACACGTCAAGGGACGTAAAAAGGCGTTAATTAAATTTTTGAAGAGTTTCAGCCTCATAGATATTTAATAAAATTCTTTATCTAATACTAAACCTAAATAATTGCTATCCTTATTAATTCTAATGCAAAATTTCTTAGGGGAGACGCCACCAACAAATTCGCTGAGTTGAAAAGTATATGACATTATGCTATTAATAAATTTTTCTTTGTCTTCCGAGTCTGTTCGTATAATCAGTTTAGTTGGATATCTGTTCAGAATGTGTAGGATATCTAAAGGGATGGCTTCTCCTATGAGACCATAAAGCTGGAATAAACACTTTGTTAAAATGGATTTCCAAAGAAGTCCTCCATTAGCAAAGTACTCAAGATCAGAATCGCTATCAGAAGGGTTGAACTGCGATATTCTAAAAATTAGTAATCTATCCGATGAGGGCTTAATATTCCCAGGAATAATCCAAGAAAAAAAAAGAACAAAAAAACAAAAAAAACTTACATCTCTATATTGAAATAGTGCTGTTGGGGTGTATCTAATGACAGCTCCAATATTTCATCATTAATCATGATTCGAATGAAATTGATCTCTCAGTAAAAGTTGTACTTAATTCATATCGCATTAAGTTGGCACGTGACAAGCCAGTAGTTGAGACCACTCTGGTTGGAAATATTACTGGAACCTAGCTCCTCTGCTATGAACACTTTTTCTTATGGGCTAATTTTGATGTAGATGCTACTATCTGAAGAAGACCCGTGACTACTCAGGGTATCAATTTTTCTGTCACACTTCGTCCTAGTTGAGCTATTCACAATTTCTTCAGACTGACGTGGTCCATTATTAGCATCTGCTTTGTACATTGATGTCTTATCGTACCTTGGATAGTATTTTGCCTTATCTTCCTTAAAGTTTGCCTTCTTAAGTCTTCTTTTGGTGTTCCTTCTGAGCATATATTCTTTGCGAGAATGTTCTCTGGGCCTACTACGATCAGGATATTCTTCTAGATAACCTTGAAATGTTGTAGAATAAACTGTATCTGTTAAATTAAGCATATCAGGTAATGGAGAGTAAACGAAGCATTCAACTAAGGGGACACAAAAGTAGGTGTCAAAATACATGTAGGAACCCAGAAGCTCTTTTAAATGTCTGTGAGAAGATAATATTTGTTTATCACCATTTTCTTCATCTTCATAGTAGCGCTGATATAGAAGACAATCGTAATCAGCAAGTGAACCCAAAGTGTTTTTAGTTTCTGTGATACACGGTTTTCTGTCATCCTGTAAAATACTGCACGTCTTTTCCAGCGATGACACTGTCCTCGGCTTCCTACATAACCCTATTTCATTCGGTGTTTTTTTTATGAGACGAAGAGGGATTTCTGTTTTACTTCTTAATTCCAACAATCTCTCTTGGCTGTACACAAATTTACCGGGCATTGACTTAGAGGACTTTACACCTGTGGGTTGCTTTGTACAAGTTAAAAATCATTTGTGAAATGGGTGCAATTTAAATGCATATGTAATATTTTTTTGTGTTGTTTTTCTTTGTGGCTTTTACAAGGGACCAACAGACTCGAACCCCCAACCTCCAATTTAAAACAAAAAAAAAAAAAAAAAAACCCACAAATGTTAAAGGTTTTATTGTCAGTAGTTTTATAGATACATCGATGTCAAACCATTGGGAGGAGGTGGCCGATGGTCAGGGCCGTATTTATTATTTCAATAATATCACGCGGGAGACGAGCTGGGATAATCCATCAACACAAAAATGGAAGGCGTATGTAACTGACGATGGTAAGCAATATTTCTATAACGAAGAGACTGGAGAGACTGCTTGGGAAATTCCTGAGGAGGAGAACGAAATTATTGCAGTCGATTATGCAGAGCAGAATCCTTTGATGGAAGATGATACTGGTGCTTCCGCCGTGATAGATGAGAAAAACGAAATCAAAAGTTCTGAGATGGATAAGAAATTGATGGAGCAAGGGGTTGTACGAAACGAGATAGTAGATCCACCTAAGTTTAAGTCTTTCAACGAAGCTGAAGAAGTATTTATGGATTTCTTAAAATCTAACAATGTAGATTCCACTTGGTCTTTTCAAGCAGTGATGTCGAAGTTTATTAAGAGTCCAGTCTACTGGTCAATACCTGATTCGTTGCATAGAAAAAAGTTGTATGACGACTATTTAGTTCAGAGGTTGAAAGAGGATATGTCTAATAAGTCAGCAATAGCTGAAAACTTCAAAAAAAACTTCAACCAGGTTTTACAAGATTACGAAAGAAGAGGATATATAAAATATCATACACGTTGGTTTACCATAAAACGACTACTTATTGAAGAGGAAAATCCTATATTTAAAAATTCTGTTTTACCCGACAAAGATATTTCTAAACTATACAATGAATATATTAGTGAACTCCGAGAGAAAATTGATGATAAAGAACAAAAAGACAGAAAGCAGGCGCTCGACGAGTTGGAGTTATATTTGACACAAACTAATCCTAAGATTGTTTCCGATAGTAGAGATTGGGAGGCGTTGTACGATAATTTACAAAAGGATTCGCGTTTTAATGCTAATAAGCATTTTACTGTTCTCAAGAAACAAGATGTTCTTGAACTTTACATCAATAAAATACATCGCAACACTGTGGATTTATTGCGAAGTCAAGTGAGACAAATGGATCAACAAAATTATAGAGCTGATAGGAAAGCAAGGGAGGCTTTTAAAAAATTCTTAGAAAGAAGTGTACGTATTGATAGCAATACATTGTTTCGTGATATCTTTCCGAAGCTAGAAAATGAGAATAGCTTTATTGAGCTTTGCGGAAGAAATGGGTCAAGTCCCTTGGACTTATTTTGGGATATCGTGGATGCTAAGTATCAGGACATGAGATTAAAGAAAAAAATAATAGAAACAATTTTATCTGAAATAAAAACACTGAAAGGACAGGAATTCATCGACGAAATAATCTCTAGCAAGGAAATATTTAATAAGACTTTCATTCATATTAACGATGATAGACTATCTTCATTTGATTACCGCTCCAACAAGGCAAATGAAAGTAGTAATGAACTTGAACTAGTATACGATAGCATAAAAAGAGACCTCAAAACACAGAAGGAGCTTGTGCAGCTGAATGTACAGAAGGAAATAAGATATATGATAGGAAAGTTGGCACAGTCATTTTTGTATAAGAATAAGTATAAACAGTTTATGGCCATAGCGAATGGGGATAAGTCATCTGGTGACTCAGCTAATAAAAAAATACTTATTTCGTCAAACCCAGAGAACTCCTCGTCCGTCCACTATACCTTGCAAGAGTGTGATCATGAATATTTATTAGGCACATTTAGAAATGTCGTAGAAGCCGAAGATACAGCTTTTGATTTGGAAAGTTTAGTGAACAAGTCAACTAATTATTCATTGGAAGATGTTTTGAAGGCGGTAGTCGAGGAATTAGTTTTCTTGCTTAATGCTAAACAACCAGATGATAAGCATGATTCGTCTACTGGGAAGAGAAACAGAGAGGATGAGTTTCGTATGAATATCAAAAGACACAAATCTGATGATAATGCTGAAGATAGCGATCAGAAAAGAGAGGGTTCCAAAAAAAAGCCAGTTCTTTTGAACTACTAATCGTTCACAAAAAAAAAAAGCATATACATATTATGTAGTTTGAGTAATCGTGTATTGCACAAAATGCTTATGGGCAATGTGTAAGTTCCTAGCTACCTGATTATACCGTCGACCAAGTATACTGAGTCATTGAGTCAAAATGGTATGTCTTACTTGTCATTTGTTCTTTGGAATTGCTCAATTCATGGATGCGAGCTAGATGTCAGCTATAGGAACCGTTCTAACAGCATAATAGTCCCAATCACTTAAACCATATTTGACAGCGGTTAGGTCTTCGTTAACTGCTGCCATTTGTCTAGAGGACTTCTCATCAGAAATAGTTGAAAGACACAATAGGCCAGAAATAGAAGTTGACAATACTAAAACCCCCGAATTAGTGTTCAATCCTATGCTAATTAGTAGAAATGAAAATGAACGAATTTTGATTGAGCCGTCGATTAATTCGGTCAGAGTTTCGATCAAAATCAAGCAAGCAGATGAAATAGAACAGATCTTGGTTCATAAATTCACCAGATTTTTAACTTCAAGGGCCGAGAATTTCTTTATTTTAAGAAGAGTTCCGATCAAGGGATATGACATATCTTTCTTGATAACCAATTTTCACGCCGAACAAATGCTCAAAGACAAATTGGTAGATTTTATCATAGAGTTCATGGAAGATGTCGATAAAGAAATAAGCGAGATGAAGTTATTCTTAAATGCTAGAGCGAGAGTGATAGCCGAAGCCTATCTTACACCATTTGATTAATAAATGAACTTTCTCTAATTCTATATGATTTTATTTACTATTGCTTAAAAAAAATAAACCTTTGTTATTACGGTTATATTTGTAATATTTCAATGCTATTGATACGACGATACAGTGACTATATCAAATTAGCCTTCTTCCACTATTCTCAACAGATAAAATTATGCATGCCATTTCACACCAATTAGTCACTGAAAACTTTACTCTTTTTTAAATTGATGAGTGCGTAAGAAGTATTCAGTACTGATTCTGGCTTCGGGATTGTACCTCTTTGCCGAGATCTTGTTTTCCCCGACTCTCGTTCGAATCAGAAAAAAATTGCTCCTTAGAGGGCTGGAGCAGATAATTTCTCTTATCGTCCGAAGTTTTCTCACTATGTGCCAAAGGTGAACCAGCTGACAGAATTTTGTCTCCGTCATCAACAGCCAAGTCCAGTTCCTCTATTGGATTTGAATCAGAAGGATTCGAATCTAATTGGCCTGACGAAACCGTATGTGCACTTTCACTAAGTTCTGCTGGTGGGTGAAGAGATAATCCACCTTTATTATTAGAAAAAATTGGTATTCGGTTACAGGTTATTTCAAGGTTCAGTAAGGCCTCATACGCCAGATCAAAGCCCTTAGATGTAATCTTAAGAACCCACCTGTAGTTAAAAATTTGGTCTTTAAAAAAATTAGCCTCTTCAGATGTTCTTGAAGAAACATACAACAAAAGTGCAAAAGTTCCGATCAATGTGAAATTAGACGAGCTTGACGAAGGCCAGAATGAATGAATATGCTCAAGCTTCAAGTCTCTTACAAATTCTATTGCAGCTAATAGTCTCGCTTGTGCCGCACTTCTGCAAATTTCAACAACATCGTCTAAACAATCATTGTAGGACCTATTTCGCTGATAGATGACGGATATGATCTTTCTATGTAAAGTCAACTCCGCTGCAAAGTAAGCTAGTTGGAGATAGCCATTTGAAGATAGCTTTCTTGGCTGTACAGAAGACATCTGTACTTCCTCAGGTAAAGAATGATACCATTCTCGTAATCGTAACTGCAAAGGCTTTGCTTTTTGTAAAATACTAGAAATGTCTGGGTTATCATTCATTGCCTTCAACGAATAAAACTGATTAAGGATATCCGATAAAATAATGCTCAAGTTAATCATATTTATAAAAATTAACTTTCCCTTGTCGATATCCATTGAACCTTCTTCTAAATCACCATCTCCGTGCTTTTCTGGAAAATCTTCATCTACTAAGGGGCTGACAGCCCAATTGTTCTCGGTAATATGAGAAGGACGAGCATTTTTAAGTGAAAGCCATTTATCTTCCATATACACAGCCCAAGCTAATCTTTTACGTAGGCCTCTTTCCCATTCTGGCAATTTCCACCTCCTGCAATCTAAACCGAGACCTAACTCCTCTGATAAAGCTACTACTTGACAACATAGTATCCAGTCACTATACTTAGAGTCCTCGATAGTAGTAGAAGATTCTGAACTCATGAAAGTCTTAACATAAGAACTATGTGTGCTGCTTGTATGTACAATGTTTTTGCACTGCAAAAACAATAAACCAGCTTGAACTGCGCTCAATTTAGGCCTTTTCGAGATCTCTAGCATGAAACTTCGCAACCCGATTTTTAGAATCTGTTCAACGTTTGGTTTGGGTGACCTATTTAAGTTTGAGTCATATTCCCACCATTGAATGGCTAGAACATATACAGCCGCAAGCAAAGGTGCACTGAATTCTCTATGGGTTCTCTCATACTTCTCTAGAAAAACTTTTTTATGCAAGATTGGATACGAAGGATGAACTGTTCGAAAGTATAGATCAATAAGGTTTCTTCCATGTGGAGCGGCAAATTTTTCTATTGAATCAACATCTCTATATATTATTTCATATAACTCCATCGGTTGATCATCTTTTAGAATGAAATGCACTTGATCACTCACTCGCCTCGCAGACATGGTATCACTTAAGTCTACTTGATCTACCTTCCTTGGACGCGTATTTGTGTGTTTTCTTTCTGTCTCCTGCGACCTGATTATGGAGTCAAGCACTTGCAAGTCGTATAAGTATGAATTGGGCCCAACAAAAAAACTTGAACGAGGAAATTGTAAGGACAAAGTCTTTTTCAATAATGAATCACTAATTACTGAATAGTCTATTACGGGATCTGTTTCTCTAATAGGCACATTAGGAGGAGTTATATTTGAATCGACATTGTGTGAGGAACCCGCTGGGTTGTTTGGGATTTCCATTGAGTGCCTTTGTCTCTTAGTACCGTACTCCAAAGAAGAGTAATTTTTCCGTTTCGTAGGCTGTCCCACATACGTACACCTTAGGGACTTGGAGGAACAACTAACACACGTTTCAGTATTCGGTATTAGGGTACACTTGATTTTCTTTTTTCGACAAAGGTCACAAGGCCTTCTTTGCTTACTAGAGCCCCTTTGTTGTTCTTTCAAAGTTTGTTTCAGGTAGCTTGTCAAATCTTGAGGGGAAAGTTGAGACCAGTAGGAGCTAAAAGTATCTCGTCCAATATCATCCATTGAGAGATTATGAATATGCTCAACACCCGAGGCTTTATCTTCATCTTCCCTTCTATCTGTCCGGCAGAACTCTTCTCGACTGATATCATTTACGAACTCTGGTAACGCATGCTCCAGTACGTGTTCTTCTGTTCCCTTCGCAGGAGACTGTATATTCATTTTATTGCTTCTTTGTGTGGTATCTAAGGACACATACTCTTTAGAATCGAAGTCACTATTGCCTAAGAAACTACCCTCAGTAATTCCATCATTTAAAATATTTGATACGTCCCCGTATTTACTATCACCTAACGTATCGTATTGACTATTACGTCTATCTGGGTTCATCAAACTCGGGCCATACGTATTCAACATGATGCTATTCACCTTTTAATTGATTTGATACTACATATTTGGTATGTACACGTCCGACATGCATATGTGCGACACTTCACAAATATGAAACCGATTGCAAAAAGAATAACGGAAACCATATAAAGGTCCCTTGATTTCCCTTTCTCAAGAGAATACTAAAGCTTAAGCTATATATAAATATTAAAAAAAAAAAATTATTTGCTTAAAGACTGCATTCAGTTTTATTATCTTTAATAGTATCTTATTTAGAGAAAAAAGCGAAAATTTCCAAATGGTTTGCAATCTTACCAAAAAGTTTAACAAACTAGTGTCTCCCAAATTAACCTCGAAGCCTCTCAAGCTTGAAACACAAAACATGAGCAAAACTCAGAACAAGTCCCAGAACAAAAGCCAGAACAAAACTGTTAACAAAGCTGTAAACAATGCCAATAGCGATGATAACAATAACAGTAACATTTTCAGTTCTCCAATTTCAACAGACGAACCACCCTCAAATTTGAATAAAAAGGCGGGACAAAAGGGTGTTCCCAAGAATATTTCTAATGAATCGCCTTTACAAACTAATGGCTTCTATAGTAATATGTTTGTAGACAACCAAGATGCAGGAGTTTGGACACATCCATATTCAGTTTGGTTGTCTAAGAAAGGTAGCTACGGATTGCTGATTTATCATGGTAGAGAAAATGACAGAGTATTTACAGGAGGAGATCCACCAAATGCATTCTACTACCCCACGGGTGTCAAAGAGCTTGTATTGTCAGGAAAGGATTTTGATGAAAACACAGAATTCTCGGTGGTAAATATGTCCAAATTTGCAGCCACAGCGCGCTTCGGTTCTGAAGACAACCACATGGATACACCATTAGTGCAAGGAATGGGGTTTGTTACGGCAACTTATTCCAACATCACGCCACAAATAAAGTCGGATGTTGCATTTAAGTCTTTCGACAAACAAAATTCTCCTAAAGATGGAATCGACAAATACAGGATTGAATTACAAAACGGCACTCTCTGGTCAATGTATGTAACCATTCCTCAAGGCACACAACTTCTGTTTACACAGCCTGATTCCCAGACAATCCTGTCTTCTGGTTCAGTTTCGGGAGTGGTCGTCCAGTTATGCTTCGACCAAAATGATGTGTACGATAAAGCAGCCGGCTGCTACCCAACAGATGCAAGTATTGAGGCTACTGTTGATGGTTCTAATTGTACATACAAGTTGAACTATAAAACAACGGGAGGCTCGAATTCTAATACAACCCTTATTTTTGCTCTACCACATCATGTCGATTCGTTTACTGATAATACGAAAAAAACAAACTCTTTTTTTAAGTTGCCTTCAACAACTCTTGGAGATATGACAGGCTGCTTAACTAATTCTCTTGAAATGCAAGAGACGCTTCCAACAGATATTGGATTTGACCCTTTCACTACTATTGAAGGCAAAAAAGCTAACTTCTCTGATCAAGCCAAATCAGCAATATCTTCAGCCGCTAAGGACGAGGCTAATAAAAATGTGGATGATGAATCGAATGTCAATTCCATGTACACCAGCGGCAAGGTATTGGCGAAATACGCTTTAATTCTTTATACTACTCATTTTATATTGAAAGACGACGACACAACTAAGAAGTTGTTGGATAGTCTCAAAAATGCGATCGGAAGATTTCAAAAAAATCAACAGCAGTTCCCATTAATATATGACACCAACTTTAAGGGTATTGTTTCTTCTGCTTCTCAAGATCAAGACTATGGAAATAGTCTTTACAATGACCACCACTTTCACTACGGATATCACATTCACGCAGCTGCAATTGTCGCTAAAGTAGATAAAGATTTAGGCGGGAACTGGTTAAACGATGTTAAGCCCTGGGTAAACAGTTTGGCTAGAGATATTGCTAATCCATCTACTGAAGATAAATACTTTCCTGTGAGCCGTAACTTTGACTTCTTCATCGGACACAGCTGGGCCAAAGGATTATTTGCAAGCTATGACGGAAAAGACGAAGAGTCCACCTCAGAGGACTACAATCACGCTTATGCCCTTAAGTGTTGGGGTAACGTAATCGGTGACCAGAACTTGGAGAACAGGGGTAATTTGATGCTCGCTATTTTGAAAAGAGCACTCAATAGTTATGTGCTCTTTAAGAATGATAATAAAGTTGAGCCTTCGAAGTACATACCTAACAAGGTCGCAGGTATTTCTTTCGAAAACAAATTAAATTACACCACCTATTTTGGAAATAAGCCAGAGTACATCCACGGAATCCATATGATTCCAATAACACCAGTCTCTTCTTTTATCAGACTGCCTGACTTTGTGAGGCAAGAGTGGGATGAGAAACTATCCTCTGTAGTCAATAATGTACTGGATGGCTTTAGAAGTATCTTGGAGTTGAATGTTGCACTTTACGATCCGGATTCATCCTATAAGTTTTTCAATGGCCAGCAATTTAATAAAGAATGGCTTGACAATGGTCTTTCGAGAACGTGGGCATTGGCTTACGGCGCTGGCGTGGGTGCTTCAACATAGAAGTTCATGCCAGTAAAAGGGCATGCGCCATAAACTAAAGTGAAGTTTTCTACCAACAAGAAGCAACCAAAACAAAAAAAAAAAAAAAAAGGAGGACAGAGAGAGAGATAGGTCGCTGATAATTTGGGTAATTATGTAGGTTAAATAAGGAAAGTTGAATCTGTAATAAAAAAATTTACTAAAAAAAAAAAAAAAGATTGCGTTATCTTTACTCTAACATCGATTATTTATATGTAAAATTCGTTGCGATTGGATTTACTTGAGTTTATGGTCTGCTCTAAATTTATTTTCCAGTGAAAAAAGTGACATTAACCACTAAGTACAATTGTATGGGATCAGAGTTTACAGTAAACAGGCGATTCTGATACAAGACTGGGTGGGAATAAACTTAGCTGTACTTTTTGGCAGCTGAGAGAACATAAAAATCATCATGGAAAGAAATATCAAAAGAAATGTAACCAATACAAACATTGTTGATAAGAAGATCAAAAAGAGAAAGATGATTCGTCTAAATTACGATTCAGAAGAAGATGAAGCGGCCCAGAATTTTAGTTTGGGGCAGCTTCAGGGTTTACATCAAAAGTTGCAGTATGTTGATCAGAATATGAGATCTAAGAACAATGGCACTGAATCTGATTTTATACAACAGACCTTGAAAGAAAAGAAAAAAATCCCAGAAATTAACTCTCAGAATTCAATAAAGCACAGGAAGAATATTTGTAAATTGGTTATCGAAAATTTTGATAACCTAAATCTTCTTGACCTTTTTTCGCCAGAATGTAACTTAGAACTTTACCTAAGCATGTTTCGCCTTTATATTTATTCTATCCTTTACAATCAGGAAAATAGTTTTTTGGCTACTTTGGGCAGTGGGCTTGACAGGGAAACTTTCAAAGCAGGCTTTGGCAAAATTTCAAAAATTAATGAATTGAACTACAATTACGCAGATAAATTCAGATCTCTACAAACTAGGATTTTGCCTCAAGACAAAAACGACAGTTTGAAAACGTTCAGTCGAAAATTGGTAGTTCCACCGCTAATTAAGAGGCGCCTCGATATCAAATTGCACTGAGTTGAAAGTTACGCTTTCATTCAAACTTACGTAGAAAGTATTCTACATTTCACCTAATATAACTTTGTTGACCTCGATTTTATTTTTAATGTAACAAAACAGGTTTTATGCGTGAAAAAGAGCTATTCCCCCGTAACACAGTTTTTACTTACCTTAAAGTATATATTTAAATAGTTGAAGGCCTGTAACCTAACACAACTACTATATCCAAGGTTACAAATATTATAAAAATTTTATTTTATATTATCCTATTTTTTATTTTCTTTATTTATTTTTTTTTTGTAACCGTTATCAACTACACTTTGTCGCACTTAAGTTCAGAGCCAAATTTCAGAGCCAAATTTCAGAGAAGTAACAATTGGGATATGTTTTAGCTTTCTTAAAGATGTCATTAGTGTACCAGGATATTGAGCTCCTAAGGAGTCGAAAGGAGCAGATCGCTGACATACTCTTGTCTGTTCCTTTTACTTCTGACAATGCGCCGGTTGGAAAACATTTTTTAGGGGTATACCTTCTCTCCTACCAGGAGATGCGCTCTATAAGTGAGGAAATTGGCGTCCTCGTCGACTCAAGCAAACTTTTAAAGCTAGGAATTTCCTTGGGAAATTTATTGAAACGATTCGAACAAGAAGACAAGGAAGTACAGATCCGACAAGGACTGTTCATTAAAGCTCTCAATAACTTGAAAATTAATGACCTAAATGATGATAGAGGAACCGCTGGAATGAATTCTAATGATCCATTCAAAGATTCAGGTAGCGAGCTGAGAGAGCGTAAATATAAAGCGGTGTTATCGAATAATAAACAGTTGTTGAAAAATTTTCTATCGATACTAAAAAGCTTTGATATAGGAACAACGGCTCCAACATATTTATATAATCTGCCGTCATCAAGAAGTATTTCTGGAGGTGCTAGTGTCGGGGCGAATTTATCACCAATAAAGTTGGACTCGAGGCAATTGTTAATCGAAAAGCTAGAAATAAAAATAAAATTAGATAATCTTTTTATATACAAAACGGTGCTTCGGATGATATATCAAATATACTCTGTGGTCGAGCAAGCGGTTATTCTTGACATTACCGAATCTGACACCAGCAGTTGTGGTTCTCACTCCGAAGATAATGAAGACAATGGAATCCAATATCCAAACATTAGTGACCAGAATTCCATAAATGCAGTTGTTAACAGAATTTCAACCGGTATAATTGAACCTCTCATGGAAGTATTACTAAACACTCTCATTAAACCGAGGATTAAGAAACGGGTTGACTCATTTCTTAGTTTCGAGGACTAGCCTGTGTATGTTACATAAACCACCAATTTGCGAATCTTTTCCATAACATATATGTAAACTTGCGCCCAATTAGTCTTCCAACTACGGGGAAAAGAACAAGGTAAAGGACACTTTTTAATTGTCCAATGCTTTCTTCCCACTGTTTTTGCGCAGACAAATAACCCTCGTAGCTAGTCTCATCAGAATAAAAGGATTCCGTGTCAGTCAAATCTTCATCAGTTTGCTCACTATCACTCAGAGAAATTATCCCTACATTGGCCATTATTGTGTTACAGGTCTAATCCTTTCTAGAATGCACTATTAATATCATCGAGTTTAATGTACGTTGTAAAAAATTTAAAATAAAAAAAAAAAAATTCATGCTTTTGAGCAAGCACTTCCTCAGGTTAAGTTTACTAAGAAAGATGTGTACAACTAAGGGCCAGGACTTCTTAGAAGTCAAGGAGGGGAGTGCAAAAATTTTGGTCCCTCGAGAAGAAAGTGTATTTTATAACCCGATTCAACAATTCAATCGAGATTTGTCGGTAATGGTGATCAAAGCATGGTCTGAAATATATTCAGAAAGCCAAGAAAAAAGAAAAGATGATAACATAAAGAAAAGAAAATTAGACTGTACGACTGAGACAGTAGAGCCACAAAAATCACAAACGGAGACGAATATCAAAGTCTTTGAAGAGGGAGACTTCATCAAGATTTTGGAAGCCCTTTCAGCAACAGGTCTCCGCGCTTTACGGTATGGTCATGAAGTTCCCAAAGTAAAAAAAGTAATAGCAAATGATATGCTTTCAGAAGCAGTGAAGTCTATTGAAAAGAATATATCCTATAACTCTCTTAATGGCAAGGTAATTCTGAATATTGGTGACGCTATTAAATACATGGCGAGCACGTCTGAAAAATTCCACGTGATCGACTTAGATCCTTATGGCACTGCTACTCCATTTATCGATGGTGCTTTTCAAGCGATAAAAGATGATGGCCTACTTATGATAACCTGTACAGATGCTGGTGTCTTAGCTGGCTCTGGCTATCCCGAAAAGTGCTTTGCCTTGTATGGTGGTCACAATTTTGGAAACTCTAATATGTCCAGCGAAGCAAACCATGAAGCAGGAATTCGATTGATCTTAAGCATGGTAGCAGCGACAGGTGCTAAGTATAAAAAGGCTATTGAGCCATTACTTTCTTTATCGGTCGATTTTTATTTTCGGATATTTGTGAAAGTGAATACCAGGCCATCCGAAGTAAAACAATTGGCAAACAAGACTATGTTAACCTATCACTGTACTGGATGTGGCGATAAAATAAACCAACCGTTGGGGAGAACCTCACTTTCGGAAAAAAGCAACCTTAAGTATCAAGTGCCGAAGTTAACTATCATGGGGTCCCAATGTGCTTATTGTGAGGGCCATTACAATTTGGCTGGCCCCTTGTGGGCTGGCAAATTGCACGATAAAGTCTTTATTAATAAAGTGCTTGATATAAATAATTCTTCTGATCATAACACTTATCACACCAAAGAAAGAATTAAGGGTATGTTGACATTGGCATCTCGTGAATTGGATGTTCCGTACTATTTTAATTTAAATCAATTATCCTCTCTATTTAAAGCACCACCAATACCCATTGATACATTTCTAAGGGGCTTGGGGAATTTGGGTTTTGAAGCATCCTTGACACATGCTAAGAGGAACTGTATTAAAACTGCTGCCCCTTGGGATGTGGTTCTCAAGCTTAACAAGGGTTGGTTAATCGAATCTAATAAAAGGTTAGTAGAATCCTACAAAAATAAGTTGAAATCTGATCCATCAAATGAGAAGGTGAAGTCCAAAATAAATTTTTACGAAGAGAACCCGAGTGGAAACCCGAACTTGACTAGTGGAATGAGTGGCTATCGTATAATAGAAAAACTAGCTGATTTCGACTGTCATTTCGATTTTGAAAGTAATAACAAAACGAGTTCTAATATACTCCAATTGAGGAAAATTAAATTATTGAGATATCAAGAAAACCCCAGCAACTGGGGACCAAAGTCAAAGCCGAAGTGAGAAACAGAACAAGCAAAATAACATATCCATTTATAATATCTAATCTAAGAAAAGCGAGAAATAGAGAAAAGCACCATAAGCAACTTATGTGAAGAAAAGAATTGAAAGAAACAAAGAAAAAACAAGATAACTCTAGAAGTCCATTTAGCTTGCGATCAGCAGGTGTATATTTCATTCATAGGTTCAAAAAAAATTTTTTTTTTTAAATTTTTGTTGCATATACTCAAATGAAGGGGACTTCTAATCTTGATTTAGCTTTTCCACTCCTTCATCTTAGTATAATATTCTTTTCAATGTAATAATCTCATAGGACAAAAGCAGGAAACACAAAGTAGGATGTTGACTTAGCTTAAAGTTGTATAACCCAAAGCCCTCCAAGGAACATATTCTCATTGAAAGGCTCCATAAAAATTGCGGATATGTAGGGTGCTCAACTAGAAGTTATGTTCGCAGTACCATTTCTCAATAGTGGTGAACCCGAAGTTATGTTCGCAGTACCATTGGTCCATGTTGGTGGACTCAAAGTGGCGCTCGTACTATTGTTCCACAAGACTGAAGTTTGTACAGAAGCCAGCGACACAGGCGTAATATATTCCTGTGATGGAACAGCTGCGGTAATAGGTGTGTACTCGTTTCCTGTGATTGTCTTCTGACCACCTGCAGTTGCTCCCGTACTTTTACCATGAAACTTGGGTGCTCCGTGTGGCTTCAGGTAATTATTGTAGGGCTTGAGGCTTGTGCTCGAATTTGAAATCGAAACTGAACTTGCTATAGTGAACGATTGCAGGTTCTGTAAGGTTGTGTTGGTATCATGAGTTATATTTGGGGACGATCGATGTGAAAATGGCCTCAAGGAATACACCAGAGCAATTAGATATAAAAGGGCTATCACAATCTTCATTTCACAAAAATTTGACTAGATGAAACTGAAGAAGCAAGAAGGTCCAGCGAGAGCTCTTTTATATATACAAATACTAATAAGGCGACATCTTTTCTTATTTAGGCCGTAGTAATCTAGTTTCTCATTTTTTGTTCTTTCGTCCAATAACTACTATCCCGACTGGATCATAACACATCGAACCAATTAAAAAAATTCCAGGTAAAATTCAGATAGAATTTTATGTGTTTTAAAGTATTGAAATGCAAGGTCATTCAGTTTTAAGTGAACCAATATAATCTTTTCTACTTTTCTTTTTTTTTCTATTGCTGCAACTACATTTCTTAAGATCAGCAATGAATGCATTTAGCACAACTGGGTCAATAAATGAGCAAGAAAACTTCTTTTAAAGGTAAGACGAGCTAAAAACTTGATCTCACACATACATTGAGGCTGTGAATGATCAATCTGCGGGACATTTTGCGCATACTGCCCTTTCTCAAGTTAAAGCTAGTTTAATATTATGCAGCAGTGTGATAAGGTAGGAGTCTGTGTTAAAAACACACGACCTTCGTTAACCTAAAGACACCATGCATTTTGACAGGATACTAAGTAGACATAGCAATGAAACGCTAAGAAAAGTGTGTGTCCATTGCGGCATTGGAACGAAAAGTCGGAAAGGTGATCTCATAGAGTGCATTCGGGATGGTATTAATTTTCTTGATCTTATTCCAAAAAACATGAGGCTACTATCTATGGACATGGGGATGAAAAACCTCTCGTGTTGTCGAATAGAGCAGTCAGATATTTTAGAGAAACCCTTCTTGAAGAAAAGAAATTGGAAAAAATTAGACCTACACGAGGTCTATGGGAAGCGTTATAAGGCTATAAGTAAGGATTTACTGTCTTTGTTCGAGTCGCAAAGGTACCAAAGTTATTTAGCGTTCGAACTCTTGAATGATTTGGTTATCAAAAGAAAGAAAGAGCCGGATGTAGATATAATAGTCCTAGAACACCAAAGGACGCGTTCCAATGGACTACATGCTACATTGCCTAACGTTATGACCAACTTTACATTTGAACATATGTTAAACTCAAGTTTTTATACTTCGCAACAATTTATGCCCCAATTAAGTTCTGCTATGATATTACCCATGAGTTCTGGTAAAATGATGAACTTTTGGGTTAATCGATTTCTCGACGAACAAAAAAAAAGTTTACACTTGGATACAAAGAAAATGAGAAATCAACTCGTATTCGATTGGTTTTGTGCGGAAGATCCTCCTTTCCGCCACGATCTATGTCTTCCACCAGAATTTTCAAAGTTAACGAGTTTGCAGAAATCAAGGTGTTTGCTTCAGGAATTAGGTCTCGCCTCTAACCGAAATAAAATTGATGATTTAGTCGATAGCTTCTTGTACGCAATGACTTGTCACAAGAACTTGCAGAATATATATAAGTTAAAAGAGTGGTTGGTAAGTGATAGGAAGCTAGAAGACTTTGTTACGAAATTAGAAGAAGAACAGTTTGAGCTTGTTAGAGATACGTTGTCTTGAACTACTTTGAATTAGCACAATACAAACACAAGCTCAAGATTTGAGGTATCGAAAATGATTATAGAAATTGATATTTAATATATAATGTTACACACGTAGAATTATTCTAGAATATTTATTTTTTTATTCCCTTTTGTTCTCCCCCCAAAATAAAAACAAAAAGAGAAAACTTGCCACATGCTATAATGTCAGTGTTGATAATTACTCTGAGACGCTGGACCATTTCATCTCGCTTATCGCTCTTGGTTAAAAAATTTAATATTTCAATTACTCAAAGCTTCGCCAGCCTCATCAACGCCAGCTACTTCATCATCATCATCATCATCATCATCATCATCATCATCATCATCATCATCATCATCATCATCATCATCATCATCATCATCGTCATCATCATCAGCTTCATCATCATCATCATCATTATCGTCAACGTCATCATCATCTTCGTCATCATCTATCTTGTCAGAAGAAGTATTATTTGTTTCATCCGGATTATTTTCATTCAAACCACCTTCGAGAGAAGCAATCCTTTTCGCTAATATAACAACTATATCCAGCCATTCTCTCATTCCCCCCATGCCAATATCCCCACAGATGAGCACTTTTTCGACTGGTTTAAGTATTTCAAAACCGAGTCCACTTTCGTCTGACGATAAAGACCTTAGCTGCCTCGATGTTAATGGATGTGTATACATAAATGCATTCATTGCTGGGGCAACAAGAACAGGTTTATTTACACTTTTTTCATTAAATTTATTAGAACATGGCGGTGCCACCCATGTCCTTATGATTGACGTCAACAAGTTGTCCGATATCCCATTAGTTATCTTTGCCAATGTATTCGCTGACAATGGTGCGATCAAGAAAATATCTGCCCATCTCTGTAACTCAACGTGCAAAACCAATTTCTCGAAATTATTCTTTATTTTGCGTGAGGGAGCCAAGCTATTAGAAGAAGGAAGTAGCTGACTTTGGAAGTAATCTTCATTAAGATTCGACCATTCATCCTCATCACGCCATATTTTGACATCTTTATGAATTTTTAAGCCTTTTAAAAAATGAGCTGCAGACCTTGTGACGACTAATTGAATGGAGATTTTATGTTTTCCGAACATTTGAAAGAGCTTGTCAATAATTAGCGGTACTTTAATTGTTGCTACTGAACCGGTGCACCCTAACAAAATATGGATTTTATTATCATCTTCTCTCATCAAGAATTCCTTAAAAGGAACGGGAGGGCCTTGTGGTGAACGAATAACCATTTTAGTAGACTTTTTCCCAGTATTCAGAGACTGATTGCCGCTTGTCTGATTTATAGTTATTCGCTGGGTCAGGTTTGGAACACACTTTTCATCGAAAGTTTTAGTAACAAATTTTTCCGTCACCACATCATCTGGCATATGCAATGTGGGTGGAGATTTCAAAGATGCAGATTTTGCTCCAGAAAAGTTAACATATTTCATAGCGTCATCTTCTGAGGTTCGCGCTCTCTCATCATACTTCAACATAGCTGTTAAAGACGAATTTTTTAAATTCTCATTCATCATTACATCCTTACCGTGCATAGTGGAGTCATAAGTATCCCTTTTCGACTCTAGAGGAACTTTATGTTGGGGTTTGTTAGTTAGATTCTTCGAAGGTTGTGATGATATCGTAAATCGCAGCGATTTCTCAGGAGGGTCCGATGCCTGAAATGATACACATGGTACACATTTTGGTCTGCTTTCGTTCCCCTTAGTATCCAAAATTTTAGGAGATGTTTCATTCATTATTGTTTACAACTCAAGGTATCCTTCCTATTGATTAGACCACTTCTCTCTCCTCTCTCTTTTTTTTTTTTTTTTTTTTTGACCTATTTTGTTTTTCTGACCAACTTTATTGCTCGACACTTAAGCGACATTGACTCACGACATAAGCTTGAAATAAACTTTGGCCATCTTGCGGCTACGAAACTACGAAGATATTTATCGGGAATGAAGATACGCCAGCAATTGTTACAATGCTTGAACTTAGCATTTATCCTCACATCAGCATTTATGGCGTGGAAAACTTTGTCTGTTATAACTAATTCACATTCGCCTATCGTGGTTGTATTGTCGGGATCAATGGAACCAGCATTCCAAAGGGGCGATATCCTTTTCTTATGGAATAGAGATAGTCAATCCAAAGTAGGTGACATAGTAGTATATGAAATACAAGGAAAATCGATTCCAATAGTTCACAGAGTTTTACGAGAACATCACAATTCGAGATCAAAGCAATTTTTATTGACAAAAGGAGATAATAATGCGCTTGATGACTTAGGATTATATGCCAAGAAACAACCTTACTTGAACCAAAAGACCGACACTGTAGGAAGCGTTAAAGCTTATGTTCCTAAAGTTGGCTATGTGACGATTTTGATAAATGAGAATACCTATTTTAGATACGCAATTTTAGGGTTGATGGGTGCGTCAAGTCTATTGTCAAATGAATAAAATCATGGAAAATGGTTTAATGATTTAGTTCATATGCATATATAAAACTATTTAACTAGTCAAAAAGTACTCCTACGTATTAACCTAGTAATATGTCTATAGAGAAAGGTGTCAATTTATTTTTATTGCTATTATTATTTTTTAAATTTTTTTTATGTTAGCTCATTATTCTGTTCCCCAATTTTTGTTTCTTATGGCTTGTTGACTCTCCATACTTATTACTCGCGAGTTCGATAACAATATCTATACTTCTCTCTCTCTCTCTCTCTCTTTTTTTTTTTTTTTTTTTTTTTTTTTTTTTTTTTTTTTTTTTTTTTTTTTTTTTTTTTT